>JANAVB010004599.1:19781967-19821967 GCA_029216955.1 Iris pallida | reverse complement strand
GTTTTATTGAAAAAATTTTTATTATAAATTTGGAGTTACATTTCTATAATATGATATTATCATTTGAAATGCTTAATTTTTCTTATTATACTTATGTTAGCTAGAATATATAAGTTCATAATATTTTTATTTTGCTTCATGGAGAAGTAATGCTTGTCGTAAATATGACAAAGATAGACATTGATTTAAGCAATGTCGAGCTACTCAACAATTGCATTATTGAAGAATCAACTATATGTTCCTTGTTTACAAGGGAAGATTATAACTAGACCATCTTTTCTAAAGTTAAGAATGAATCTTCTATTTTTTTTGTAAAGAATATAAGGAGATATTTGTGGTTATATTCATCATGCTAGTGGTCCTTTTTAGATATTTTGTGGTACCATAGATGCAGCTACTAGATGGTCATATGTTTGTCTATTGTCTACTAGAAATCTTGTATTTTTTTGTCTTTTGGCCGAAATTATTTAACCTAGATTTCAGTTTCCTGATAACTTGATTAAGTCAAGTTTTATTATTATTATTGTACATTATTAGGGATTGGGTTAGCTGAGTCATGTATTAAACATCTTAAACTTATAGTTGGACCTTACTAATGCAATCAGGTTTGCAAATTGAGGCTTGGGGACATGATATTCAATATGTTGCATCTCTAGTTAAATTTAGACCCATTGCCTACCATATTATTTATATATATACAACTTGTTAGTGGTAAACAACCAAACATTTCATATTTGAGAAAGTTTGGATATATAGTATATGTCCCAGTTCCATCTTCCAAAAGAACTAAGATGGGTCCCCAATGATGTTTGAAAAATATACATTAGTTTTGAGTTTTCCTCCATAATAAGGTATTTAAAATCAATGACTGGTGATGTCTTTACTACAAGATTTGATGACAGCCAATTTGATGATAGAGTCTTCCCGCCGTTAGGGGGAGGTATAAGCAACAAATTGTTCATATAGAACAAACTATTGCTAGTTAACGGCGTGAATTGACATGGTATACGCCTACTCTATCGATCTCATTAAGTTCCAAGAACTCCAAATGTGATTATGAGATAAGAAGAATGATACATTTGCAAGAAATTGTAAATCAATTACCTGATGCATTTAATGATGCCGTAAAGGTAACTATATCATATGTGCCAGCCATAATCATTGTTCCAATTGGACAAAATTCAAACAAGGCGGCAAATGAATCCACTACTATACTCAAAAGCGTGGTAGGCCTATAGGTTCCAAGGATAGTGCTCCTAGAAAGAGGAGAGCTAATGAAACATCTTGTCCTGATAAAAGTCCAATAGTGGCTGGAGCTCCAAAAATAAATACTGAATATGTGCATGTTTCCAAATTCACTAAAATGCCTCTGGATGCCTCTAAAGAGGCACGGGTACCTGAAAATGAAGAGATCTCGATATTCCATGCATGTTCAGGTGAATTATGGAATAGAAAAGTACTTGTCATCGATGACATATTTAACTATGCAGTAGCTACTGAAATATCAAAGGACAATGATGATTGTGAAAATGAACCACGTAGTATAAATAAATGTCGACAAATAAAAGATTGGCCAATCAGGAAAGATGCTATTCAAGCAGAATTAAATCTTTAGAAAAACATGGTGTATTTGGACCTATAGTGGAAACACCAATGGACATAAACCATGTTGGTTTTAAATGAATGTTTCGTGAGAAAATGAAATGAAAGAAACGAAGTTGAAAGATACAAAGCCCAACTTGTAGCACAGGGTTTCTCTCAAAGACCTGGAATTGACTACGTTGAGACATGCTCTCCAGTTACGGATGTCATTTTTAGATATCTAATTAGTCTCGCAGTTTCTAAAAATCTTGATATAAGATTTATGGATGTTATAACTGCATATTTATAGGAGACTTAGATACTGACATCTATATAAAAATTTTAGAAGGATTTACAATGCCAAAGACTAAGTCTAAGGGCATGTGTTCAAATTAGACAACCATTATATGAATTAAAATAATCCGGAAGAATGTGGTATAATCATCTTATTATATATTTGACTAAGGAATGATACAAAAATAGTCCAATTTACCCATGTGTCTTCATTAAGAAATTCGAAAATGAATTCTCGATAGTAGCATATATATGGATGATGTAAAACCTGATCAGGTCTCCTATAGAATTGGAGAAAACTGCAAACTATTTGAAGAATGAATTTGAAATGAAAGACTTGGGAAAGACAAAGGTTGGTCTTGATTTGCATACGCCTATGGTTGAACGCAATTTTGATCTGGATAAAGATTCATTCCGACCAAAATAGAAGATAAAAAAGTTCTTGGTCCAGAAATGTCGTATTTAAGTGCTATTGGAGCACTACTATCTAGCCAATGCACAAGACCAGATATTGCATTTTCTGTTAATTTATTATCTATATATAGTTCTGCATCTCCACTTATATACTGAATATAGTTAAACACATATTGAGATATTTTTGTGGAACAACTAGCATAAGATTATTTTATTTATATGATTCCACTAACGATTCTTGTCTAGTTGGTTGTGCAGACTCAAACATATTTATGACCTTCATAAGGGTTGCTCCAAACGGGTTATGTATTTATTAATAACCATGCAGCTATATCTTGGCGATCAACAAAAAAAGGTTCAGTAGAAATTTTCTCTAACCAAGCAGAATTAATTGCAGTAGAAGAAGCAACAAGAGAAAGTGTGTAGTTACGATCGATCATTCATCATATACGAGTAATTAATTGTCAACAACTCATAGTTACAGATGAGCCTACAATAAAGACAATGCGACTTGCATTACGCATGTTCGAGAAGGATTCATCAAAGGAGATCGAATAAACACCTTCCTCCAAAAGTATTTTATGTATATGCTCAAAAGGACAAAAGTGATTGAAGTCAAGCAAATCCATTATATCGAGGGGGAGTATGATTCATGAAGAATATTTTTGAATTTTGCGTGTTGTACTCTTTTTTCTTGACTAAGATTTTTTTCCACTGGGTTTTTCTTAGTGAGGTTTTAACGAGGCAACAAATGTGCATACACCACCAACTAATTAATGTTGAATATCCAAAGGGGAGTGTTATAAATATGGATAATTCATATAATTAGTTGGCCTACATAACCTATGTCTCTTGGTTATCCATAACCTATAACCTATGGTTATCCATAACCTATGCCTTTTGGCATTTTTCTTTTAATTATCATCATGATGTTAATCTCCATTGTAAGCCTATATAAAGAGCTCTTCTCAAGTTGATTGTGAGACAAGTGAATGAAGAAACAATTTCCTCCATTTTTCTATCTCCATTTCTTTGCTTTACAATATATATATATATATATATATATATATATATATATATATATATATATATATATATATATATATATATATATATATATATGTAATTCGGTTTTTGGTTTTGGACCGAAACCGAAATCGAAAACTGAAACCGAATAAGAATTAGAAAATTTAGTATTTTCAAAACCGAAACCGAACCCATTTTTTTAAACTGAATCGGATCTCTTAATCGGTTCGGTTCGGTTCGATTTTCAGTCCAAAACCGAATCACGCTCACCCCTATGCGGCACCTCCGCAATCCAGGTTTACCTCATTTCTCGATTGCTTTCTGCTTCGAAAAGAAACCAAGCTTTGTTTATAATCGTGATTACATTACATTCAAAACAAATTTGTCCATCCAAACATCTGGATTAGATTTATAAAATAATGTCAATTATATTACGTTGTCCAATTCTGCAAACCAAAACAGATTACAAAACCTTCCAGAGTTCATAACAGAATCTACAATATCCATGATATTATTTGTATTTAGAGAGAGGGAGAATTTTTTGAAATTTTCTTAGGAAAATAAATTACATATATAGTAAAATAAATAAATTAATGGAGATGCGGGGTATCGATCCCGTACATATCGCATGCTAAGCGAGCGCTCTACCGTCTGAGCTACATTCCCCTTCATGTTATTTTGGACTTATTATATCACAACAATGTTTAAACACTCTTTTTTTAGCCCCCAAGATGTGAAAGGTGGTAGTTTCTTTTAGGTTCCATAATGCTAATCGTTTTTTTTCTTGGCATTTTACGTTGTTTCATACTCATTACATTAACTATACCTACTTTAAAATTAATTACACGGACTACTCCTATGTTTTATCTATTCTACTATAAAATAGGAATAAAACTTTTGAATCCTTAAATACCCTTGAGTATTTTATAAACATAATGTTCTTATGTCAACTTGCATGTCTTTTATATTAAGAGTCAAAGCAACAAAGTTTGCATGCTATGAAGTTTTCTTTTTTCATACAACTCTTTATGTTCCAATTTATTCTACTATATAATAGGAAAACTTGGTGGTGAAACTTTTGAATTCCTAAAATACCCTTGAGTATTTTATAAGCATGATGTTATTATGTCAACTTCCATGTCATTTATATTAAGAGTCAAAGCAATAAAGTTTGCATGCTATGAAGTTTCCTTTTTCCAAACAACTCTTTATGTTTCAATGGTAATAAATTTTTATGTCCTTACCATTTTCTAAAGGTTATTATTCTCAATAGAAAATTAAAAAAACAATCATACTTCGAATCTTTTGGCGTTGTAAAAAGAAAGCACAAATACATGAATAGTCACCTAGAAAAGAGGAAAGACTGACAACTGACCTTATAATATTCTAATTAAAACACGTGCAAAACACGCACATGTAGACTAGTATTTTATATAGAAAGTTATAACATTAATTACTCCTATGTTTAATTTTTTAATCAAGGAGGGACACTTCGGGTAATTAGTTTCAAAACAGAGGTAATTCATGTAATACTCATAAAACAGGGGGATATATATATATATATATATATATATATATATATATATATATATATATATATATATATATATAGGAAAAAAATATATATATATATATAGGAAGAAAATAAGAAAACAAAATTCCTACAGGAACTCATGAGTTCTTAATTTTTGAAACTCGACCATTAATAGTCGTTGTATTACATGCATCCCGGGGCCTAAACAGAAAAAGATAAGGCCTAAATAGAAAAATAATGTCATCACCATATTACAAGATAGAAAAATAATGTCATCACCATATTACAAGTTATTATTTGAGTTTCTGTAGTCGAATTGACAAGAAAACGGGAAGCATTTTATTGGTTTTCTAACTGTTTCTAAAGATTTCCCTCTCCCTGGTGCATTTTGGTCATGTGTCCCACGAAAGTGACAACAATAACCTTACAATGTCGAGAATAGCATGACACACGAACAAATAGCAACAAAAATAAATATACATGATTTGTACTTTTATTATTTCAAAATCTCCATTTTTAGCCCCTACGGGATGAGAAAGGTGGCGGTAATTTCTTATGGGGTCAATAATGCTGATCTATTCTTGAGCCTTCTTGAGTAGACACAATTATATACTCATATCGAGAGAAATTGGCCTTCAATATGAATGAGTTAAAGTGCTTTGTACCACTTCTTGTGAGTTTACTTCAACCCATCCACCGCTTGAGGTCATATACATGATCCTCCTTTCTGGGCTCCATAAAACCTCCTTGTTGCCTCATTAAGATCTTCTTTTCCAACTCACCATGCATAAATATTGTTTTGACATAGTTAATTGATATTAGGATCTCTTTATCTTCCAGCACTTTATTTTCATTCACCTTTTGTATTAGCGAATTTGTCCTCATGATAAGACTCCGTCAGGCCTATATTATGACACATCTCCCTACCATCTTTATTTCAGCACATTTGTAGACTTGTTATTCTTTTTGTGTGCTTTCTATATTCGTGTATTTGTGGATGAGATTAATATACCTACTGAGACAACACTGTGGACAAGAGTTCACGTTTATAGCAGAGTATATTTTGATGGGATCAATAAAGTTAGATCTTACTGCAAGACGTATTAGCCAGCCTGTCACGACCCGATCCCACGATTCTGGGTCCAGTTGGATCATGTCCAGCCTACACCGTTGTGAGACGGCGGCGGTAAGCTGTATCAATCTGTAGTAACACAAATGCACAACATTCTAAAAATACGAAAAATTTAAATAAAACTTTTATTTAAACTTTTGAGTCCAGAACTAAGGTCTATCTGAGAAATTCAACACACAAAGCACGATAATAATTAAAATTATTACATGTAGTCTTTTATTGCAACCCTGAACTAAAGAAACTAAACTGCAATACTACTGGTGATCCAGGGCCTCCTGGTTGGGTTCAGCTAACTCCTCAGAGCTCAAGTCAGGTCCGTAGTAGGTACTATAAGGTATCTCCTCGTCATAGTAGTTACATAAAAATGTTGGTCTCCAGTCAGAAGAGGAACAAGAAACATATATCCAATTCCAGCATTTTAATAAATAACTAAAAGATGCAAGAAGCAGTTTTAAAACATTATTTATATTTTCTAAATAATAATAAAGAATCAATGAAGCAGTAAAATCTCAAAGAAGCAATAATGATGCAATCTACAATCAGCAATAGTATTTTGAGTGTGTAGCATCCCGTAGCCGCCTGGGGTTGGAGGCAATATGTGTTCTAATGAACACGGTCCGGCTTCAGCCCAAGTGAGGTGGGGCTTCAGCTATCCACAATAACGCAATAAGGGGGCTTTTGACCACATGTGCTAACACTACTCTCCAATCTTAAGTCAATGAGTCAATCAAGTAATCAATTTGGATCCGAGAGGGATCCCGTGAATCAAGTGTCAATACAATGTTCCTAATGATGCAGTACATTTAATCATCAATTAAAATACAAGTTTTGAATATTATGAAACTTGCCTTGGTTTTCGATGTTGTAGGTAGAGACAGAAAATAGGACCTCAGACTTAGGTCTTGAAAGCAACATTATTTAACAGTATGGTTTAGAAACCATTCTAAGGGTCTTAATTGATTTATTATTCATGCTAACGATTAACTCTATCGCTCAATTTTATTAATAAAACTTGTATTTTTATAGAAAATATAAAACTATATCTCTTTTTAATACTTTTAACGTAATACACATAATTAGCAACTGGTGGATAAAACGATCTTCTTAATAAAATCTATTTATTATAATAACGTGAGAAATTACTATATTTTATTTAAAATAAATAATAAACATGTTTTTATTTTAATAAATAGAACTAATACTTTAATTAGATTTACTTATATTCAAACTATCATTTTCGGTAATGAAAATATTTTTGAAACTAAATAGTATTTTATTTACGTAAAATAACTGTAACATATTTAATAAATACTTTTAAATCTAAAATACCATGATTATTACGATAATCATTTATTTAGTAATCATTTTATTTTTTAAGAATATTTACTAAGAACAGTAATTAAATATTATTTTAAAATTATATTCTAATAAGACAACAGTAATATTAATTAATAATTAACCATTTTTTGTAAAACATTTATTTTGATAAAATTATATATATAATCGAACAATTTTTACGATGGCCCAAATAATTACTAGTAAATTTTTAATATTTAACTGTTAATTTCCATCTAATTAATTAAGAACATTAAAATAACTATCAATTAAAATAATAGGAAACTAATTATCCCAAAGTTGACAAAGCTTTATTCTGTCAATTTTGGTCAGAAAAGATTATGGGTTTCTGTCTAATTTCTATTCTAGAAATGAACAGAGTCTTCTGACAGAAGAACCTACCGGAAAGCTGAAGAAGGAGAACCAGAGAGTAGCTTTGGCCTCGGATCGGGACACGGGTACGGGGTGCTCGCAACGCCGAAAAGCCGAGGAAGTGCCGATGGGGTCAGACAACGGCACGGAAGATGCTAGAACGGGGGCACGTGGGGGCACGGACGTGGGCCGCATTGCCGGGGCGCGTGCATGGTCACGAGCGAGCACGGGGTGCACCGAGGACGCCGGGTACGGGTGCGCGAGAGATGGCCTTGAGAGGTGTCTGTGGGAGCGGGGTGGAACGAGGAGCGCGATGGCGGCGACGATTTGGAAAACGGATGACCGTTGAGGGAGGTGGAGTTGAGTTTATGAAGGTTTGAGAATGAAAGCTTCTGAGAGAAAGCTTCTGTGGAGGTTTCTCTTTTGTACGAGAGATGAGAAAGAAGGGGGATAGTGGCTGCGTGAGTGGAAGAGAGTGTCATGCCCTACTCCCGTAGGAGCGATCGTCCTCGCTAAGACGTGATGCCGCACGAGCCTAGATTGCGCTCGTGCAAGGGAGTTTCATAACGACCAATTTCAGCGGCTGCGACGGGGTCATCGCACAGAAGTCCCAAGCAGAAACATTGAACATGCAGCAGAAATTTAGAAGCAACACACAAGTTATTCAAAAGTACTCTTTATTGAATATTGAACAATACGATTACAGTGGGGCGCAGGGCCATGATTACAAGTCTCTCAAGCTCACTTTTCTCTCATTTTACAAGTCACCTCTTCTCTCTCATCTCTCGATACAATGCTTGAGCCAGCGGAAGCTTCGAAAGGCAATGTCCATACATTATGTCCCGTATAAGTCTTGAGTTCATGCGGCCGCATGCTTCGACTCGCTAAGGAACTCCGTGCCTCGACACATCCAAGCGAGCTTCGCGCCACGATCTTCTACCTATGCCTGCACATGAAAACTGTATGGGTGTCAGTACTCAATTGTACTGGTGGAGTGAGCTCCTCGCCCACCCATACTAAAACCGACACGTTCATTTACTTTGTGCAATACAAGTCCCTTTACGGTTGTCTTTCTAGTCTTGCCTTAGGATCAGTTTTAAGACGTGGACTTCTGACCAAACCGATGTGCCATGACTTGTTTGTGCTATAATGCCAACGTGTATTTCGATCGAGGCAGTACCTCATCTCTTATGTACTTGACCGAACTTCAACTCGGGACGGCAGGGTCGTGCCATGACATCTACTTGTCTATTCTAGTTTCCAATGACGTCAAGGGAACAACTTGTGCAGGTCGTGCCTCTAGACCTTGCTTAGACTTGTTCGTGCATCAAGATTGAGGCCGTGCCTCACAACTTATAAAGACTTATCCATGCAACCGCCTTGCGGCCATCCCGTTCGACTCACAAACCTACTTAGACAAGACTTGTGAAACATAGTGTCGATTACATGAACATCCCGACGCCAAGTATCATGCCAAGCACGGTGCCTATGCTGCAACCCAATCTTAGGCCCAGATATTGTGTTACCGACTGGACATACATTCAAGTTCTAGACTCAATCCAAAGGCATACACGCGGTTTGTCGCTATTTTGCCGACCCATCTATATGAGTGGTCACTAGCAATGTCAAGCTATCTTGTACCCGGCTCAGGTATATCGGGCCGTCCCTTCGCGGGTAGCTAGCCCCGGAAGTGCCGAATCTCCCATGCGGTTATCCAGCATCCTACTTTGAGCCGTCTCGCTCCTCCGGGCCGACATGTTTTCGGTGCCCCGACGATCATTCGAGAAGACTACACCTTGTCGACAAGTTATTCAATGACCATGCAAGACTCAACTCGATCTACCAAGTCCTTCCTTATTCATAACCATGTTTTCCCTCATTCTATCGAGACTCCCAAGTAGCGGGACCGATCTCGCATGCTTGCTTATCCAGACTTATCGAGACTCCAAGTAGCGGGACCGATCTCGTGTGCGAGACTTATCGAGACTTAGCGAGACTCCCAAGTAGCGGGACCGATCTCGTGTACGAGACTTATCAAGACTTAGCGAGACTCCCAAGTAGCGGGACCGATCTCGTGTGCGAGACTTATCGAGACTTAGCGAGATTCCCAAGTAGCGGGACCGATCTCGGCGACAACCAGTCGCGTAGACTTCCTTTGTCCGTGGCATACATTTTACTAAATCGATCGTGGCTCGTGCCTTAGACAGACCTTGCTCTCTAGGTGACGCTATCGCTCAAGTCATATACTTTATATGACGAGCCTTGTTTTCGAGGGACTACGCGACTTGTCAACAGCAGATAGAGCGGAACAGTGCTAGAAATGGCTTAGATCGACCGGCATAACTTTGCCTAACTCAATTGTGCAATGACTTGATGAGCAAAGGCTGTGCCAAGCTTCGCATCGAGGGAACGAGCCGTGCACGCGTTCGACTTGAACAACCAAGTTCTCGGGTGCCTAGACTTAAGCCAGAAGCCGTACAAGACGACTTAAACCACGGGACATGCGAAGGCTATACCAAGCCTTGGACGATGGGACCGTGCATGCTTTATCAAGCATTCATGCAGGCGATGCCTATGACTTAGGCCAATTCGAGTGTCACTTTGAAAGCACACTGAACACACTTCTAAGACGGCCGTGGGACCTTTTCCAAGTTGTCACGACCCTCACCCATTTTTTTTAACGGATACGAGACGTGTCCAAGCATCCTACGCCGCAGTGTCGGCGGTAGAACGCTGTATAGCCACAATGCTCAAAATCATAAATAATGCTCATTCACAAAAATTAATTTAATTTACAATGATCACAAGTTTTACATTTACAAAAAATATAAACTTGTACAAATATAGAATGACTACAACTCAACTATCTAGCTAGTCTCTAGGATTTTGTCTGCAAGTACTCCCGTATCTCCCATGCTAAGTGAATCCATGGCTAACCTGAAAAATATTGGTTTTCAGTCAAGAATGGAACGAGTACAATTCACTGAATGCAGTTCCAATATATAAAAATGACTATATAACAGAGGTTAGCCTTTAGACATATGATTCGTAAGAAAATAAATGACAAAAACAGAAATAAACTAAATATCGAAAATAATAAATAAAATGCAAGAAAATACTCACCGACAGACTGACTGAAATACCTTTGATATGTGATCGGTCTCGGGACAATTACACGACACTATCTACACTGTCTAAAGTTACACTGTCTACACTGTCTACATCGTATAAAGTTACACTGTCTACATTGAATAATGCAATAAAGAAACACGGTCTACACGGTCTACTTTGCAATCATAAATCACTGTTTACACTGTTTACTTTGCAATAATAAATCACTGTTTACAGTGTCTATTTTGCAATAACAAATCACTGTCTACACTGTCTACTTTGTAATAATAAATCACTGTCTACACTATCGACATTGTCTAAGGTCAGATCACACATCGTTGGTACTTCACCCTCCCGACACAACAAGGAACAAAATCAACGTAAAACTGAAATCACATATCTATCGACTAAACACTGATGCATAGTAAAGATCAATACTGAAAACAAATAATAAGCTGTACTCGCCTGTGGTCCTTTGCTGGTAAAACCGGTAATCCAAACCACTCAGTGTGCCATAATAGTCTAAACCCGTACAACAGTCTCCAGATACTGAAATAGACATTACCAATGTTCTCAGAATAGTCAAAATAGCTAGAATTGTCTGTCCTTAAGTCCAATTATGGACACAGGGGCAAAACAGTAATTTTGGGTCAAAACGGTGTCCGTCGTTGGACCCGTTTTGTACCGAAAAGCGTGCCAGGGTCAATGGTCTCTAAATTCGTCAAACTATATGTCTACGAATTTGTTTTGATGTTACAAATCCAACCGTATGTCCAGAGTTGGATTCCGGCGGGCCGTACACAAAATCGCCCGCTGAATCGGACCGTGAGGCCCACAAAACGGCGATCCAATCAACTGTCTTAGAATCGGACCAAACTTGGCATACAGGGCCAGAAAAATGATACGTCCTGTTGGCATAAGTTTCGTCTCGATCTGACGAACATGTACGAAGTAATTGAAGAATTTGCACAGAGGCCGATACAGTGAATTTTGACGGATACGCATCAAATTCGTCGCGCACACGCGACCAATTTGAATTTCGTCAAAGCCCACACGTCCACGAAACTATTACGTACCTTTCGATGCTTTCGGTTTGCGACCACGTTGCCAGGATTGGCGGGACGCACGTCGTATCGAGGGATTTTTCATAATTTTACAATTTTAAAAACATATTTTTTACGATTTTCAAGCCAATTTCTGTCACCTTATAAAGGACTAAAATTAAAACTAAAAGTAGGGTTTTATGTCCTACATGTTGTGAATAAATGCCTTCAAATAGATTTTCGAAATCGTGCATGGTTTGGGATAAAACTGGTCGCGAACTAGAGTAGTTGGACTAGTTCACGTGTCCTGTTTCGACAGGTTTCTCGGCAACTTCAACTCGATTTCTCTTGAGTTTCGGGTCACTAGAATTTAAACTAAATAATAGGGATTAAAGTTGGTTATATAGTGATCGTACCAGAGTTTTTGGAACATGAAACGATCGAACGATCGTTGAGTTATCGCTTCACGAACTTGCGGCGACTCTGGCCATTCACTGCTATTGCCTCTGTTTCACGCGCGCGGGTTCCCGCGCCTGGCCGGCCGACGGCGGCGCACGGCGGTGGCTTGGCTGCGTCGGGCGGCGTGCACAAACTTGGGAGGTAGTCGCTGGGAGATTGTTGTGGGTTTAGGGTTTAGAATTTGTTCGAGATCCTCTCGATCTCTCTCTCGCCTATACATAACTATATATATCCGACTCCCTGTTCTCGGGTTGGCTCTGTTGAGCGGGTTCAGGCATGGGAGTGTTTTGGGAATGGGTTGGGCCGGCTGGCTGGTTTGTTACTATTGCTTTTTTTCTTTTTATTTAATATATAATCTATACATATATATGTATATATATACATATCTCTATATATATTCATATGAATACTAGTATAATAATATCCATACAAATCTAAATAAAATCCAATGTTATCTATTCCTAGAGGAAGGCCTATTTTTATAAATATGACCATATATAATAATATTTATTTGATAACGAAAAACATATATCCAAAATTAGTAAATAATTTTATATAAATAATAACCTCAATAATAATGATAATAATAATAATACTAATAATAATAAAATTCAATAAATCATAAGGGTGTATATACCATTACGTACAATCTAATAATCCAAAAATATACAAGGACCCACTTTACACAATTGTCAATGAATATCAACTAATAATGATAATTATAATATTTAATTATGAATACTAGAAAATATTCATTATATCATTAAAACGAAATACAACACCCTCATACCAAATTCCATCAACACGAATGTCGTTGGATGAGCTTGGACTTTTGGGTCCAGTCCGGACTAAAATGGTATAATCGGTTTCACTAAGCTCAATAATATAATTAATAAATAAATAAAACTTCGGTAAGGTTTACGTCGCAACTTGGCCTGGCTTTCCTAGTTAGGACATCGCTATGGTTCGGCCTTCCCTACCAGGGCTAATACTCTAGGCAAAATACGCCATCGCACTATCCGTGCCACGATCTCTAGTCACCTTGTACTCCAAAACACCACCATGGCTAAAATTATTTACCATAATAATTAGTTAAATAATTATTTATAAAATGATAAAAGTCACCATTTAATCCAAATAAATAAATAAAAATATATTATCAAAATTCCGGGAAGAGGGGTTACACAAGTTCTAGCATATTTCGACCCGTCGGGATTATTCCCTTAGCTATGTGCGTTCGTAGCTTTTATATTAGCCTACTTGTGCAAGTTGAAAACATGCGATTTATTATGTGAAGGCTAAGATGAGGCAAGTTCACCGAAACTACCCCACCTGAGCGAGGAGTTGCCTCGACTGAGCGAGCCTTCGAACAGCCGTTGCAAGGATAAGTCCGAACGCCGTCAGCATTTCGATTCCTTCGATTGACTTTGCGGGATGGGGCACTACAGAGAGGGGTTGAGGGAGTCGGATGACTAGGGAGTGGATGAGTTAGGCTATATGGATTTGTGCTTGGGTAGTAGGCTAAAGAAAAAGGTTTAAAAATAAATGTCTAATAAACTAGGAATGCGCTTTCTATTTAATAAGCTAATGGGGCCAACAATTAATCAACCAATCATTTTAATCGATCAACCAACTAATTAATTAAAGTTTGTTATTTAATTAACCAACTAATAATAATAATAATTATTATTATTATTCTATGCTATTAATTAATACTAATGGCTACTAACTAATATTAACTCTAAGATCACACTAAAATTCAATTAATCTTGTAAATACCCATTAATAAATAAATTTATTAAATCAGAATTTTACAACCTTCCTTCCTTAGAAAATTTTCTCCTCAAAATTTCAAAGATAAAGGGCCGGGGTACAATCACGTCTTAAACAAGTAAGGGTATTTCTTCCTCAACAGCCTCATGCTTAACTATACTAACGCTTCTATTGTCACGTCCCAGAACCAGAATACTGGCAAGTGGGGATGGACAAGTCCAGCTACGTAATGCCAAAGTATGTTAGTACTCTGAAATCACGTATAAGCTGTCAAGACATGGGAGTTACTTCTACAAGCCAACAGTCGATCCTAGGTCAAGAAATCCTAAGTATCTCAATCACAGACAATTATACAAAGAACAAGAAGTATGATCATCAGACATATAATAGTAAAGCGTCCCAAAACATATATACATGGATGATCATGAGGCTAGTAATACAAAATGGAGAACTAGCAAGAGCAATAGTCATGCATGATAAGCTCTAGCTATAGTCTGGAATACGTACATCATGTTTAGGCTCGTAGGCTACATATCAAGAACCAAAACATGAGCTAAACACGTGCTCGGAGGCTAAACGCCATAAAAGAATAATGTACATATCAAGTGGGTGAATAAAACAAGAAATCCACTCAAGTACTCTGGTGCTCCGGATGGTCACTGTCGAGTAGATGGTAAGGAAGATCCTTCGGGCTCCTCTATCAGATCTGGCCAAACAAAACCAGTGGAGTCAAACCCCAAATAGCAAGTATCACAAAGGAAGCCACACTTATGAACTAAAACCAGCAATAACTAACATATCAAACGGTTAGAAATACAAATAAGTAGATATGGATCGAGACTCATGCACTACCAATGCACTTATCCCGAGAATAGAAAAGATAATAAGTAAAGCATCATATGACGTAAAGTAATAACATGTGACATAATGTACAGTATAGTCATGTTAAGTAAACAGAAGCTTGAGAATATGTAAAATCAATTGATCATGTAAGCATGTGAGAACTATATAGAACGGCAATGATAGGATGACTTAGGAACTATTCCGGGAGTCAAGTTACAACTCGTAAACCAAACAAGGACCGGAGTTGTAACCCTTCTCCTGAACAGAACTTAGTTCTATAATCATTGTATAGCATAAGGATCCTGTATGGCATGTGAGTACTGAATAGGACGACAAATGACTAGATGACTAAGAACTATTCCGGAAGCCAAGTTACAACCCGTAAACCAAACAAGGACCAGGGTTATAACCCTCCTCCTGAACATAACTTAGTCTTCTAATCAGTTATCGACAAAAGTAAAGTATAGACAATAATGTACTGAAATAAATATACGGACACTGCCTAGACAAAACTAGACTGGACTGGACTGACTCCATCTATCGACCACGACCAAATAATAAGTACGGCTTGATACGTTAACTAATTAGGGTTATCACAAGCCTAGTTACTAACAAGATGCAATAAAATATTTCCACAGTCACAAGTCCTGCAAACTATCCAGGTTATCCAGACGCAAGTTACATGAATTTATAGTGGATACATCGCCCAGGAGACAAATGTATCCCATATACATATAATAGTGGGTACATCGCCCAGGAGACAAATGTACCCTTAGAGAGTTATTAGTTAGCTTGATTGGTGCAACACATGACATTGTGCTGGAAATGTGCCCTACTCGTCGGCAGGCTACAAGTCCACTTGAGGCGCCCAGATAACGGGATCGTCTGTAACTGGGAAATCTCTCTATATAAGCTACTTGATCAATCTAGTCATTAACCTAGTTAGATTTAGTATAAATTCCTGACCGTGGTAACTAGGAATTCATATCCTAGACATGATGCAGATGAGACATGTAGCTTGTTCACGCATACACAATAAATTCAACCATGGTGTCCAAAAGAGTTACATTAGCAAGGGGAAATAGCCGTCGCAACAGCTTCTTGATTAAGCATGTCATGTTAGGTTTACTTGTCATGTAAAGAGTACTTGTCAGGAGTGCACCTCGATGGGCTACTATCATGTAAAGCAAAGAAGTGACATGTAACATGAATGCGCCACAACGGGTCACTATATAGAATACGCAGAGAAGAGACGTGTAGCATGAGTGCACCATGACGAGCCACTATCATGTAAAGCAAAGAAGTGACATGTAACATGAGTGCACCACAATGGATCACTATCTAGAATAAGCAGAGAAGAGACGTATAGCATAAGTGCACCACGATGAGCCACTATCATGTAAAGCAAAGAAGTGACATGTAACATGAGTGCACCACAACTGGTCACTATCTAGAATAGGCAGAGAAGAGACGTAAAGCATGAGTGCACCACGACGGGCCACTATCATGTAAAGCAAAGAAGTGACATTTAACAAGAGAGCACCACAACAGGTCACTATCTAGAGTAAGCAGAGAAGAGACGTGTAGCATGAGTGCACCACAACGGACCACTATCTAAGAAAAGAAGATATGACAATAAGGATCGCATGGAAGAAAGAATTTAAAAAAGGCATATCACGGCATGTGAGAAGGATAAAATAAAAGTAACTACTTGGCATAAAACAATAATTGAATCTGTGCTAGTGTTAAGAGTATAACAATGTACAATTATTCTCTAACTGTATAAGATCATCTAATCATGTTACAAAATTCATTTTTTTGCTAATGAAATATCAAATACTACCAAGTAAAGAAAATATGCCAAAAGAACAAATATGATTGAAATTATCAGTCACATATGAACTCTGATTAATTTGAAACAAGAATATTCTTGAAGTCAAGACAAAGATCTACAACTTTCATGTTTTGAGTTTTTCAAGATTTTAGCTACAAAATAGCTCAAACGGTCAAAAACAGTCACTTAGAGTGATCTGCGCACAAGTTGCGCTACGCACGCAGAAAAAATGCCCACGACGCAAGATGCGCGCATGCACGGACGCGGTCTGCGCATTGTGTGCAAGTTGCACTGTGCGCAGGCAAAAATGCCCACGGTGCAAGGTGCGCACAAGTACGACACGCGGGCACGCGGAGTGCAAGTTGCGCTATGCACGCGAGAAAAAGTGCCCACGGCGCAAGGTGCACGCAAGCACGGCACGCGGGCAAAAGTTCCCACGGCGCAAGGTGCGCACAAGCACGGCACGCGGGCGTGCGACAAAAAATTGTGCGGGCGCGCGACGCGCAAGTTGCGCTGCGCGTGCGGGCAAAAGTACCCACGGTGCAAGGTGCGCGCAAGCACGACGCGCGGGCGTGCGACAGAAAATCGTACGAGCGCGCGGCGTACAAGTTGCCCTGCGCGCACGGGCAAAAATACCTACGACGTGCGGCAAAAATGCTGCGCGTGGTACTGTTCATCGTTCCGACAACACCAAAAGGTGTGGGAAACCCATGAACAAGAAAATGGCATAACTTTTTCAAAATAAATCGAAATCAAGTGATTCAAAAGCCAGAATGGGTAGAATTGAATTTTCTACAACATGGAACCCTTAATTTTCGAAAATAACAAATTTTAAGAGATCAAAACCAAGAAAAATAAAAAAATTTACAAACTTAGATCTATAAAAATGTAATCATCAAAACTGAAAACTCCAAGTTCTAAAGAGGCTTAGAATTATGTATGAAAGAGAATAAAACAAACAAAACAATATTTTTCAAGATTTGGCAAGATGTACTTGTATTGGGTTGGAGGAGGTGTAAATGAAGAAGATGAAGAGTAAATGAAAATGGAGGAGAGAGAAAGAAGCTGGTTTTTATACAAAATCCTTCTCATCTAAAACCAACCCAAACCAAGCAATGCCAAGTTGAATCAAACTAAATTACACCAAGTCAAGGTTAAACCAAGACAAACAAAATTAAAACGTTATAAAAACCAAGAAAATACGAAATACAACACAAATACGTATTCGTATATAAATACTGATACGGTGAGACGAGTCTCACACCTATAGCAAATCTATGAAGTGGATTATCTTAATAAATCCAACCAATATCCTCAAATAACGTTCTTCCCTCCTTAGAAAAATTGGTTACTCTAGTCCACGAGGACGGATTACTGCTTCCATCCCTGAATTGTCAATCACCGTCATAATCTTGAAAAATTTGTCTTTCCAACTTTTCTTACTAAACACATATAATATTTTTCGCATTATATTTTGTACTTCCTTCAAGTTGCTAATCAACTAGATATATGTCCAAATTTTAACTCTATGTTATACCACTACATGTGTTCCATTATGTTCTTGTACATCTTATTCGTTCATGAACAAAATTTTATAATTTTGTACAGTCCGTTTTGTCTTAATAATCTAGTATCAAGCCTCAGTAACCCAATATCACATTTAAAATCCAATATCACGTTTCAATACTCCAATTGTCATAATAATCTACTTTTGTTATGAATAGTTATTATCAATGTTTTGGAAGTTGTCAAAATTCCCATCCTCGAAATATAAGTTACTTGGTCTCTTTCTTTAAGCTAACTTGGAGTTGTACATCTGCAATTCTAACCTCAAGTGAACAATTTCTATTTCTATCCTCTTCAATTTATCTCATAATTGTTTGTCCAATGCAAACCCTCTTTCTTGATTGTTAACTTAATCATATGCTCAACTGCTTATTGTTCTCAAAAATTGTATATCATCATCGATCTACATTTTATTTCTCCAACAATTCTAGAAAGTTTCATCTATCCACCAAAACTTTATTCCCCTACAATTCTTAATAAATTTTACTCCTTAATTTATCCTCAATATATTACTTATTCCTCGTTCATCAATTTATTTCCTGAGTAATTCGGTCTAGATTAATCATGACTCATGAATATCAATCGTCTCAATGTCACCCTTTAATCCTTCTAATTCTTAACATTATTAGTTAATCCAAAATGTTACCTTTCCGATAAGTACGATAATCTCTTCCCAAAATTGATAATTTCAAATTTGTCATGATCCGTAAAATTTTTATCATTCATGTTTATCTATTATACTCATATGTGATCACTTTGTAATTTATTTAAACTTCTATTTCACCAACAATTGTATATTTTGATTCCAAATCCTCATTTACATATTTGATCCCGAATTCTCAATAAAATTTAAGTATCCTATTTAAGCTAAAATCCTTCATCTTGATTTCACTGTATCACTTTCCTCTGTTAATAATATATCTTATTACATCTTCCAACCTTGTATTACTTATAATCCTTCTATTTCTGGTTTTTGATTTATAATCTTTTGCACCCTTCAATTCATAGCGATTGTCATCCTTAATTAGTTACATGCTAAGTCCAAAATTTCTTATTTCGGTCATCCTTTATATGTCTTTTTGATTCATCATGCATCTTCCTAAAGTGCATCTCCATACTTATCATTTTAACAACCATTAATTTACAATGTCAATTTGCTTGGTATTCACATCATTAATTATCCCTTTCTTGATTCCAATCTCAAGTGTTCATATTTATCTCATATTTATCTCATCTTTATCCCATAACCCATGTACTCTATAAATCCTTTGCTATAAATCGTTCTAGATTTAAATTTATATTCCTTATATTTAATATTACCTCCAATTATCAAGAGTACTATCATATACCTAAGGTTTCATCCAAAGGACATACCAAAATTTCCCAACTTAACATCAATATACGACAAGTCCTATCTTAGTAATCTTTCCTATCTTCTCCCCAAAGTTGACTTCCTTGAAATTTCTTGATTCCTGAAATCCTATTATTTTATCCATGATGAGGTTATGTTTGTCAAAATTATTCCTTAGTCACCTACGATACTTATTTATGACCCCTCTTGTCATAGTCGTCTCACATCTACCTAGAGTTCTACTATGAAATTCTTAATCACAACTATATCCTAGGTTTCATCATGTAACTCTATATTACCATCTTGATAACTTCTGATATCATTGCATCAATTTTTTTTGTATCATCATCATTAATCCTTAAATTTCAATTTAAATCTTAACATTTTTTCCCGTCTTCATATGATAAATGCTCAACTAATTAGTCATGTACCTATACATCCTACTAGGCAAATTTTTTTTCTAGTTCTAGCAACTGATCCTCGAGCTTAGTTCGTGTCTTCCTGGCTATCATCTCCTTAGGATTTACTATGATACCCTATTTCTAGTGACCATACGTCCATGGAACTTACTTCTAGACATTACTCCTCTAGTCATACTCTATTTATCTCCTTAATATCTAAAGACTAAATACTAAATCATTAATACTAAGTGAGAAGACATGTTTAGAATGTAAAGATAAGCATTATAACTATCGTCCTAATGATGTGAAAAGTGGTGGTAAAGATAAGGTACTAGTCTTCTGAACTATGGGATGGGGAGGGTAGTCGTCAGAGGATGGAACATCTGAGGCTCCAACTAATCCAGGTCGAGTAAGCCCTTCCTTTGCCATTATCTGGAATGGGAGAAAGTAAACATAAGCAACAAAATCAACTAAGTTACACATATAAAAAAATATTCTGAATAAAAATTCGGTCCTATGTTGCGACGGGTCGAAATTCTCTAAGTGTTCTAATTATTTCTAGAGTCTGTTTTTCTAAAGTCATATTTAGAACTAAGTCGAGGTGCAGGACTGCATGTTTGCCTAGACTAAGTTGACTAGACCAAATTTTGCAGAACTGACGGACATGCATGGACCACCACTGAAAACATGTCACGATCCGATTCCAAGATTTTGGGTCCAGTTGGATCATGTCCAGCCTGCACCGTTGTGAGACTCGGCCGTAAGCTGTATCAATCAGTAGTAACACAAATGTACAATATTCTAAAAATGCAGGAAATTTAAATAAAACTTTTATTTAAACTTTTGAGTCCAGAACTAAGGCCTATCTGAGAAATTTAACACACAAAGCACGATCATAATTAAAATTATTATAGGTAGTCTTTTATTACAACCCTGAATGAAAGAAACTAAACTGTAATACTACTGGTGATACTGGGCCTCTTGGTTGGGTTCAGCTAACTCCTCAGAGTTCAGTCAGGTCCGTAGTAGGTACTATAAGGCATCTCCTTGTCATAGTAGTTACCTAAAAATGTTGGTCTCCAGTCAGGAGAGGAGCAAGAAACATATATCCAAATCCAACATTTTAATAAACAATTAAAAGATGCAAGAAGCAGTTTTAAAACATTATTTATATTTTCTAAATTAAAATAAAGAATCAATGAAGCAATAAAATCTCAAGGAATTAATAATGATGCAATCTACAATCAGCAATAGTATTTTGAGTGTGTAGCATCCCGTGGCCAGCTGGGGTGTCAGGCAATATGTGTTCTAATGAACACGGTCCGGGTTCAGCCTGAGTGAGGTAGGGCTTCAGCTATCCATAATGAGGTAATAAGGGAGCTTTGACCACATGTGCTAACACTACTTCCCAATCTCAAGTCAATGAGTCAATCAAGCAATCAATTGGATCCGAAAGGGATCCCGTGAATCAAGTGTCAATACAATGTTCCTAATGTTGCAGTACATTTAATCATCAATTAAAATATAAGTTTTGAATATTATGAAACTCGCCTTAGTTTTCGATGCTGTAGGTGGAGACAGGAAATACGACCTTAGACTTAGGCCTTGAAACCTACATTAATTAACTGTCCGGTTTAGAAACCATTCTAAGGGTCTTAATAGATTTATTATTAATGCTAATGATTAACTCTAATGCTCGATTTTATTAATAAAACTTGTATTTTTATAGAAAATATAAAACTATATCTCTTTTTAATACTTTTAGCGTAATACACGTAATTAGCAACTTGTGGATAAAACGATCTTCTTAATAAAAAATATTTATTATAATAACGTGAGAAATTACTATATTTTTATTTAAAATAAATAATAAACAAATTTTTATTTTAATAAATAGAACTAATACTTTAATTAGATTTACTTATATTCAAAATACCCTTTTTGGTAATGAAATTTTTTTTGAAACTAAATAGTACTTTATTTATGTAAAATAACCGTAACATATTTAATAAATACTTTTAAATCTAAAATACAATGATTATTACGATAATCATTAATTTAGTAATTATTTTATTTTTAAAGAATATTTACTAAGGACAATAATTAAATATTATTTTAAAATTATATTAAGACAACAGTAATATTAATTACTAATTAACCATTTTACGTAAAACATTTATTCTAATAAAATTATATATATAATCCAAAAATTTTTATGATGGCCCTAATAATTACTAGCAATTTTCTAATAATTAATTAACCATTAATTTCCACCTAATTAATTAATTACATTAAAATAACTAGCAATTAAAATAATGAGAAACTAATTATCCCAAAGTTGACAGAGCTTTATTCTGCCAATTTTGGTCAGACAAGATTATGTGTTTCTGTCTAATTCCTATTCGAGAAATGAACATCGTCTTCTGACAGAAGAACCTACCGGAAAGCTGAAGAAAGAGAATCGAAGTATAGCTTCGGCCTCGGATCGGGGCATGGGTATGTGGTGTTCGGAATGCCGGAAAGCCAGGAAAGTGTCGACGGGGTCGGACAACGGCGCGAAGGACGTCGGAACGGCGGCACGCGAGAGCGCGGACACGGGCGGCAGCGCCGGGGCGTGCACGCAGTCGGGCATGGGCGTAGGGAGCGCCGGGGACGCCGGGTTCGGGTGCGCGGGGTATGGCCTTGAGAGGGGTCCGTGGGAGCAGGATGGAATGAGGAGCGCGGTGGCCGCGACGATTTGGGAATCAGATGACCGTGGAGGGAGGTGGAGTTGAGTTTGTGAAGGTTTGAGAATGAAAACTTCTGTGAGAAAGCTTTTTTGGAGGTTTCTCTTTTATACGAGAGATGAGAAAGAAGGGAAATCGTGGGTGCGTGAGTGGCCGAGAGGGGTTGAGGGAGTCGGGTGACTAGTGAGTGGGTGAGTTGAGCTATATGGGTTTGGGCTTGCATAGTGGGCTAAGAAAAAAGGTTTAAAAAGAAATGTCTAATAAACTAGGAATGGACTTTCTATTTAATAAGCTAATGAGGCCAAATATTAATTAACCAATCATTTTAATCGATTAACCAACTAATTATTTAAAGTTTGTTATTTAATTAACCAAATAATAATAATAATAATAATAATAACAATAACAATAATAATAATAATAATAATAATAATAATAATAATAATAATAATAATAATAATAATAATAATAATAATAATAATACGCTATTAATTAATACTAATGGCTACTAACTAATATTAACTCTAAAATCACACTAAAATTTAATTAATCTTCTTAATACCCATTATAAATAAATTTATTAAATCAAGGTTTTACACAGCCAGTGACACGTGGCTGGTCCCATGTATTTTGGGACTGGGAATAACCCTAAGGCAAGTAAAAGTTGGATCTTTACTTTATATTATGGTTTATGCTAGTAGGTTTCATTCATGTTATCATTACTTGTTGTACACGTGAGAAAGAGTCCTTGATTTTCTAGTTTATACTTGTGCATTGTTCTTGTATATACTGCTACTCGTTATCTTGACATTGTGATTTGGTGTTCATCTTGTTAGTGAGAGTGGGAAGGATGAATACAAATGCGGACATGTAGAATACTATTATTTGCGACCTCACAAGATGTAGTTTTTTCCATACTTGTAGACTCATTGTGCATTGATGACACACTTAAGTGTTACAAATGAGTTAGATTACCCACAGCCTTCCACATGTTCGAAGTGGTGTTCCAATGACAAATTACACGTTTAGATCAAATCTTGACATAGTCTTGCATAATGGTCATATCGTTCGTATATGCATGTTACCAGTTTAATGGTTCATATTTTCCATTTTTTATCTTAGTTCTCATATTACATGTATGTTCTTTCCTTTCTTATTCATATCCATAATAGTATGTATCATATTATGTAGTTGTACCGTATTATTGTGCTTTGTGTTGGAAATTAATCCATTTCTTCCTTTAAAAATCTGCAAACAAAATAAAATAAAGTAAATGTTACCGGCCTTCGGGAAAGTCGCGCACGTAGCACTGCCCTAAAAGTTGATTTAGGTCTATGTGCAGACTTGATTCGAATGCTCCTAGTGGTGAAACCCCCGCTCTACCGGTATCTCCTCGTCGCACACAACTCGAAAAGAGTGACCCGAACTTTAGCGTTGCCCAGAAAACAACAAAGAACTTTACGAATATCGATTGCTTTATAATGAAAGAGAGAGAGCTCGAGAGAGAGAGAGAGAGAGAGAGAGAGAGAGAGAGAGATAGAGTGAAGTTGTGTTTTTCATTTGAAAGGATGCTCTCTTATATAGCATTAAGCGTATGCTAAAGATAGTCTATGCTTAAAATAGCCTATACTAAAATTAGCCAAAAGAGGCTAAGTCTCCAATGTTACTCAAGCAAAGGAAAATGACACATGTTGAAGACTTGGCTTTTGAGGACTTAGATTTTGCATGTAACATGCAACAATCTCCTCCCAAAAGTTAAGTTCCGAAAAACATAGAGATGACAAGGGAATAAGAACTGATAGAGGATTTCTGGGCAAATATATACTATGCATAGATGAGATGGACTATAGCCTTGAATCTCACTTAGTTACTATTGTCTTTGTCTGAAGAAGTGCTTGATGGACTATGCCTTGAATCAGACTTCTTGAACCAGATTCAGAAAATAGCACACATAATACGCTATATGTTCTTGGGTCTATCGGATGACGCTTTGATTGGCCATGCGTACTTTTACACATTCATGAGAGTTGTCTAGGATCGCCCTGTCCTATAGTCGCGGTCCTCACGACCTCCATATAGGTAAGTCCTTAAGGGTTGGTGATAGGAATCAACCATGCATATCATGCTTGGACTTATTAAGAGTTTAACCTCACCCTATCCATATCACAAAAGAAACACTGTCACCGTAAGGATGGGGTATCAATGTACACATGTACAGCCTCCTGGGCTTTTATTTTAAAGAGAATTTAATCTCAATGCAGTGTTCCATAATAGTCACCTAGTCCAGCTTGTTCCTACCCATTGAACCGGCTTCTTGGGATCTCCGTTCAGACTCGGTTGGGTTGCCACTGCTGGTGACTATACGATGGACTTAACCCCATCCCCCTCGATGATTCTAGGATCAATGTCCTAGACAGACCCTTCGTCAAGTAGTCTGCAAGGTTCTTTTCTGACTTTATATAGTCAAGAACCATATATTTTTCCAATAGGCTCTTTATGGACTTGAAGCGCAGCTGCAGATGCCTGTTTATCTTAGCATTCACATAATCATGCTTTAGTAATTTAATAACAGATTTATTATTACAGTTTATGGAAATTGTAGGAACATGATGAACAGAAACATGTATATGCATAATAAGGTTTCTAAGCCATTCGGCTTCTGTACAGGTAGTGTCCAAAGCTATCACTTCAGAATCTATTGTACTTCTAGCTATGATAGTTTGTTAACATGATCTCCAGGATATTGCCGCTCCTGCTAGGATAAAAATATATCAGTTGTGGATTTCACATTATGTGAATCAGTTATCCAATTTGTATGTGAATAACCTTCTATGATATCGGGGTGTCTAGTATAATGAAGTTTGTAATCTAGAGTGCCTCTAAGATATCTAAATACTCTATCCAATGCAGTCCAATATGACTGATTTGGGTTACTGGTATATCTACTAAGTCTCCCAATAGCAAATGTAATATCGGGTCTGGTCCTATTTGTTATGTACATAAGGGACCCTATCATTTGTGAATATCTATGTTGTTCTATAGGTGATCCTTCATTCTTCTTGAGAACAATATTACTGTCAAAAGGAGTAAGGGCAGGTTTTTTTGTCAAAATACTCAAACTTCCTTCGAATTTTGTCAATTGAGTGTGCTAGGGATAGAGTATAGCCATCTTTCCTTTTGGACACTTGCATTCCTAGAATTAGGTTTGCTTCACCTAGGTCTTTCATATCAAATTGGTTAGATAAATAATTCTTAGTATTATTTATCTGTTCCAGTGAAGATCCTAGAATAAGGATATTATCAACATACAAGCATAAGATAACACAACTTTCATTTGTATTTTTAGAATACAAACATTTGTCATATTCATTTGGCATAAAACCAAATTCTATAATGACTTTGTCAAATTTATTGTACCATTGCTTGGGAGCTTGCTTTAGGCCATAAAGAGATTTTACTGATCTACAAACCTTCTTTTCTTGACCTTTAGCAATGAAACCTTCAGGTTGCTCCATATAGAACTCTTCCTCTAGATCTCCATTTAGAAATGCTGTTTTTACATCCATTTGATGGATTAACATATCATGAATGGAGGCTAAGGCCAGGAGGGTTCTAATAGAAAAAATCCTAGCAACAGGAGAGTATGTATCAAAATAATCTAATCCTTTTTTCTGAGTAAATCCTTTTGCTACTAACGTAGCCTTGTATTTCTCTATAGTACCATCGGCTCTAAGTTTCCTTTTGAAGATCCACTTACAACCTATGGGTTTACTACCTAAAGGAAGGTCTGCTAAAAACCAAGTATTATTCCCCATAATGGAGTTGTACTCATTGTTAATAGCTTCTTTCCAGAAAGGGGCATCAGGAGAGGATATGACTTCTTCATAAGTTGAGGGATCACCCTCTATCAAAAAGGTGAAGAATCCTTCTCCTAAATTCTTTTCAATCCTTTCTCTTTTACTCCTTCTAGGTTCTATGACTTGTTCAGGTTGAGAACTAGGTACTTGATCATGAGAACTAGTAGATGGAGTAAGAGAAGGGTTAGAGGAAGATGAAGGGGTTCTATCCTTGAAGAAAAAATATTCTCAAAGTAAACTACATCTCTAGCTTCTATAATTGTGTTAATAGAGATTTCATTTACTTCAGAATGAGATACAAAAAATCTATTGGAATTGCTATCTAGGGCATATCCTATGAACACAGCATCTACAGTCTTAGGTCCAATCTTCCTCTTTTTGGGTTCGATAATTCCTACCTTAGCTAGACATCCCCAAACTTTGAGGTAATTAATCCTAGGGGTTCAACATTTTCATAACTCATATGGGGTCTTATTATCAGTCTTACTAGGTATCCTATTGAGGATATAATAGGCTGATAAAAGGGCTTCTCCCCATAGATTATCAGGGGCACCTGAGCTGAGAAGCATGGCATTGACCATATCTAACAAAGTGTGATTCTTCCTTTCAGCAACTCCGTTGGACGGTGGTGAATAAGGAGCAGTTACCTCATGAATAATTCTATGTCCTTTACAGAAGTTAGTCATATCATTTGAGGTATACTCTTCATCACGATCTGATCTAAGAATCTTAATCTTTCTATCTAACTGGTTCTCAGCTTCAGACTTATAGACCTTAAATCTGTCTAGAACTCATCTTTGGTTTTAAGAAGGTAGGTGTTACAATACTTTGAATGATCATCTATAAAAGTGACAAAGTATTTTCTACCGCCTCGGATCAAGACCCTATTGGAATCACAAACATTGCTATGGATAAGTTCTAGGAGTTCAAAATTCCTATGGACTGATTTGAAAGGTAATCTTGTGTGTTTGGCTTGAACACAAATCTCACATTTGTGTTTATTATCAATAGGAGTCTTAGAAATAAGATCTAAGTTCATCATCCTTTTAAGAGATCCTAAATTCACATGACCCAGTCTTCCATGCCAAACATTGGAGGATTCAATATTTGCAACAACAAAAGAAGGATTTGAACTTTTATTCATAGTACTTAGAATAAATAGTCCATCTTTTACAAATCCTTTTCCCACGAACAGTTCATTCTTAGAAAAAACAACTTTATTGGCTTTTATTACAATTTTATATCCTGAGGCTACAAGGAGGGATCCACTGCAAGATTTTTTCTGACAGACGGCACATGAAGCACATCATGAAGAGGTAAAATTTTCTTATGTCATCTTCAGATCTATTCTTCCTCTTCCTACAATCTGTGCCATGGAGCCATCTCCTAGAGTCACGTCTCCTCCACCTGATTTCTGATCGGTTGAAAAACATGAGCGATCAAACGAAACGTGAACATTAGCTCCGGAATCCAACCACCAATCATCAGAATGGTAAGAAAGGTTTACTACAGGTTGAAAGCTTACATACCTGAAGGAGCTGGAGGACCCATTCAGAATCATGTTAGCCTCTGCCTTGCCTTTTCCTTTGAAGGAGGTCTGGATAGGTTCTTTCTTCCTTTTGAAGCAGTTGATGGTTGTATGGTTGGTTCTACCACACATAAAACAAAATCTTTTTTGATCCTGAGTCTGACCAAAGTTTCTAGGTTTATGGGGTTGCTGGTGTTGAGGAGTTTGGTGATAAAGATTTTGGAAATGGGGTTTTTTGTGATTTGGTTGAAAACTGTACTTCTTTTTGAAGGAGTTTTTCTTGGGCTTGAGATGGTTGTTGGGTTTGCCATGGCTTTCTACAAGGTTAACCCTAGCTATGGCATTAGACCTAGCTTTGGATTTTAACCTATATTCTTCTTCTGTTCTAAATCTCTTTAGAGCTTGAGGGTACGAAATAGTCCCTTGAAGATGGAAGAGATCCTTTCCCACATTAGACCAAGAAGGAGGGAGTTTGTCTATCAAATATCCTATTTTGTGCTCAGTAGAAAAGAATGTTCCCTTGGCTTGAACATGCCTAAGCTGTTTTTGAAATTCATGAATTTGGTCATTGATAGGTTTGTTATCTACCATGACATATCTGTTGAATGTGGAGGAATTGAATCTATCAATTACAGCATCATCACAACTATATTCATCTTCCAAAGCATCCCCGAGTTATTTAACACTTTTATATTCAAAAAATATGTCATAGAGTGACTCAAACATAACGTTTAAGATTCTGTGGAAGTAATGGTAGTCTATTTCCTTAGGGGTCGTAGGTTTGGTGGATGAAGAGGACTTGGACACCCCTATGTCAGACTCAGTCTCATCAGAATTATTTGATATGGGTGTGGACCCATCAATGGCAGAAATCAGGCATAAAGTGGTAAGCCAAAATTTTATTTGACTCTGCCACCTCTTGAAGTAGGTGCCATTGAATTTTGTAGGCTTTGCAGAAAAAGTCTCTTCATTGGAAGTCATGTTTTCTAAAGTCTGTAAAATTATATTTACTCAATAAGTTGGCTTAAGCTAAAATTAACAATTCAAATGATTTTAGTAATAAACTTTTAAAATTTTAGTTTTTCAAGTTTTGATAAGGTTGGGTTACCTGTAGGGGCCGAATCCCAGCAAGCGGTGCTTCACTAGAAAAACTTAAATACCGATCGCTTAGACGAATTTTTGCCTTGTTGACAGAAGGGCCCTTTCGGCTTGTTCCCAAACAAATCTCTACTTTAGGACTTTTAAAAAAATTAATTTTTTTTTTACTAAATCAATTAACTGTTTGATTTAGCCTAGATTAAAATATTGAGTGAAGAAAACTAGAATTGACAAAATTACTAACACAATAATGTTTGTCTAAGGTGTCACTTTGGAAAAATGACAATTTGTTACTAATGTGACTAATATTCAAAATTTAACAAATATCTTATTAATAGTAATTGAAAATATTTGCTTGATGATAGTTAAGCGTAAGCAATGTATAGCAAATTTTGTGAGTGAATAGGAGATATGCTAACACTAATATAAATTATAACAATGTATATAAGTGTTAATGATTACAATAATTTATGCACTATAGATTATAACAATGTTAATGATTACAAGGTTTTGCTAAAGGACAAGTTTAGTGTGCTGGAATAACTTGTTTGAAACAAGCAAATAAATTAAGGTAGCAAAGAACTTCTCGTTTGAAATAACAAATATTTGATAACAAATTTCGTAACAGCAATTAGAGATTTTTATTTTATAAATGAGTCAACTCTTAGATTGTTGGAAATTAATCCATTTCTTCTTTAAAAATCTGCAAACAAAATAAAATAAAGTAAATGTTACCGGCCTCCGGGGAAGTCGCGCACGTAGCACTGCCCTAAGAGTTGATTCGGGTCTATCTGCAGACTTGATCCGAATGCTCCTAGTGGTGAAACTCCTGCTCTACCGGTATCTCCTCGTCGCACACAACTCGAAAAGAGTGATCCGAACTTTAGCGTTGCCCAGAAAACAACAAAGAACTTTACGAATATAGATTGCTTTATAATGAAAGAGAGAGTTCGAGAGAGAGAGAGAGAGAGAGAGAGTGAAGTTGTGTTTTTCATTTGAAAGGATGCTCTCTTATATAGCATTAAGTATATGCTAAAGATATTCTATGCTTAAAATAGCCTATACTAAAATTAGCCAAAAGAGGCTAAGTCTCCAACGTTACTCAAGCAAAGAAAAATGACACATGTTGAAGACTTGGCTTTTGAGGACTTGACTTTTGCATGTAACATGCAACACTTTGCTCCAGTCCTAATTGGATAATCATCTTTTTTAGCTTTAGACAACGATACCCTACGCAGTATGATTCGTGTTGACTGCTTTGGAGACTAATCTTAGATCAGTAGGTTAGTTAGTTTAGTTAGTTTCTTTTAGAACCTAAAGTCCAATATTTTAATTAATTAGTGGTTTTGTTCCGGAATTGGACTCTCTTGTACTGGATGTCGGTTCATTAGTTATTTTTGAACTCTTAGTTATACCTACATTGTAATTATGTTATATTTTTCATCATCATAGTTGTGTTCTTGTTGTGAATGAGCTAGTTATATCTTATTGTATTAAGGATTTTTTTTGGAACTCTTAGTTATACCTTCATTGTAATTATGTTATATTTTTGGACTCCTAGTTATACACTTTAAATCCTAACAAATATTTATCCAAAAAATATGAAAGAGGTGAACATTTTCCCAACCAATTTCTCCATAAATATTCCTCTAGGTTCATCTATACTACTATATAATAATAATAAAAAGTTAAAGACTTCAAGGTAAAAAAAATATTTCTCCCAAAAATATTTTTATCTATATTTACTAATTAAATTTATTAATTAAATTTTATATGACTATTTAGATAATTTTGTATAGAAATAGTAAAAATAATAATTAAGCGACTGTTGTGTGGACAATTAGCTCAACCTCTCAATGTATATCAATATATCTCAAAATGTGTCTCTACAAGCCATCCCAACCTCTCTTTATATAGGGAGAGAGAGGTTGGGAGTTACAAAGTGAAAAGTCACTTGGGAGTTACAAAGGTGAAGAGTCACTTGGGAACATGAAGGATTACCATGAGTACAATACTCCCCCTTGGCTCTTCACAAACTCTGCTTGTAAACACCTCTGAGCTTCTTCATCTGTCTGTAGCTTGCTGATTCAAATTTGACCACCTACTTGTGCCTCGTCAAAAACCTTGCCAAAAAAAACCAAGTGGGAAAAACTTTGGTCGAAGGATAAAAGAGTACACACAGGTCAGTGATGATGGGGGTAAACTAACCATTGCAAAGGTGCCTCATCAAAAACCTTGTCAGGGAAAACCCAGTGGGTAAAAATCGCTGATCGAAGGACAAAAGAGTACACGATGGATTAGAAGTATACACTGGATACTCCCCCTGATTACAATAGTCCTTAGTGAATAAGAGATTTGAACTGTGTCTCGTTAAAAACCTTGCCAAAGAAAACCCAGTGGAAAAAACTTTGGTCGAAGGGAAAAAGAGTACACAAGCATACATCAGGATGCTTCCCTTTTCACTCGCACTCGACAGGGTGCGGGATATACTCACAACAGGACATTTGGAGGCGCTCGTTGGGGTGCTCCCCCTTACATGCACACAACAGGGTGCAGGAAACATGTTTCACTTAGACTAGCTCTGAAAGTTTTCTAAGTCCAATTGCTCTGACATGTTTCTGGAACGAGTGTTTAGGCAGTGACTTGGTGAACAAGTCTGTACGGTTATTCTCCGATCCAATGTGTTGTACTTCAATCTTCTGAAGCGCTTGTTGTTCATGTGTAAAGAACAACTTGGGCGATATGTGCTTGGTAGCATCCCCTTTGATGTAACCATGTTTCGCTTGATCAATAACAGCGGTATTGTCCTCATAGATGACAACAGGTTCATCTGGGTCATATAGAAGATCACATGTACTTCGAATATGGCCAATAACAGCTCGAAGCCATACACACTCTCTAGTCGCCTCATAGAGCGCGAGTAGCTCAGAGTGGTTCGTTGAAGTAGCCACTAAGGTCTGTTTGCGAGACCTCCAAGAAATTGTCGTATTCCCAATGGTAAAGACGTAACCAGATTGGGAACGCCCCTTGTGCGGTTCAGATAAGTATCCTGCATCGGCATAGCCAACAAGGGTCGCGTTGTTTCGAGTGCCAGGAGCGTTGGACTCACTCAAAACCGCGTAGGGATAGAACAAGCCCAAGTCCGTAGTACCCTTAAGGTAGCGAAAAATGTCTTTTATGCCATTCCAATGGCGGCATGTTAGCGCGGTGCTGTGTCGAGCTAGACAATTCACAACAAACGAGATGTTCGATCTAGTACATTGGGCCAAGTACAATAAAGCGCCTATTGCACCCAGATAAGAGCACTCATGACTCAATATCTCTTCATCGTCCTCCTTTGGACAGAATGGGTCCTTAGTAATGTCTAGAGAGCGGACGATCATGGGAGTAGCGGACGGCTTAACGTCAAAATGACTAAAGCATCTCAACACCTTTTGGGTGTAGTTCCCTTGATGGACAAGAATTCCATCTTTACGGTGCTCGATCTGCAGGCCGAGGCAAAACCGTGTCTTTCCAAGATCCTTCATCTCGAATTCCCTCTTCAGGATATCAGCAGTTTCTGATAAGTCTTTTTCGGTTCCTATGAGATTCATGTCATCTACATAGATCGCGATGATTGCGTATCCTGAAGTGGATTTCTTTATGAACACACATGGGCAAAGTTCGTTATTAATGTATCCCAAATCGATCAAGTATTCGCTTAGGCGGTTATACCACATTCGCCCGGATTGTTTTAATCCATATAGCGAATGCCTCAGTCTAATCGAGAACGCATTCCGTGGTCGGGAACTACTTGATTCAGGCATCTTTAGTCCTTTAGGGACTCTCATGTATATCTCTGTGTCCAGATCCCCGTAGAGATAGGCTGTGACCACATCCATGAGCTGCATATTCAGTTTTTCGGAAACTACTAAACTGATTAAGTAGCGGAACATTATGACGTCCATTACGGGAGAATACGTCTCCTCATAATCAATTCCAGGGCGTTGTGAGAAGCCTTGCGCCACAAGGCGAGCCTTGTATCGCACAATCTCATTATTCTCATTATGCTTCCTTAGAAAAACCCATTTGTGACCAACTGGTTTAACATTGGGTGGTGTTGGAGCTACAGGTCCAAACACGCTTCTTTTCGCTAAGGAATCTAATTCAGCCTGGATTGCTTGTTTCCATTGTGGCCATTCCGTTCGTCGTTTACACTCGGCAACGCTGCGAGGTTCCATGTCATCATTGCTCATAATGTCAGTGGCCACTGAGTATATGAACACATCATCGATGACAGTTTCGTTTCACTTCAAAATATCGTCTAAGCTAGCGTACTTGACGGATATTTCGAGGTTATCGGCATGATTAGGAATAGACGTTTTATCTGGAATGCGCTCTTCTAATACATCGCCGTGATCCTTAATGATCTCATGTGGCGAAACGCTTTTAACAAAATTTCTCCGCTTCCGGGGCAGAACATCTTTGGAACCAACCGGTCTTTCCTTCTTTTTGGGAATAGCGGCGGACTGGACGGCCGATGGCAGCGTCCTTTGCTCGGTAGGTTCGACCGGAGCAACATGTTTCACAGGAACATGGCGTCTCTCAGGGACGTCTATCCTTGCAGGCACATTTGCAGCAGGTATAATTGATCTCGTGACTTTTGCTAGGTCGCAAAATGCGTCTGGCATTTGATTTGTAATATCTTGCAGACCTAAAATCCTCTGTACTTCCTTATCACTATGTGAAGAGGGGGGATCATGATGAGCAAAAGTGGGCACATGCCACGCTAATTCACGTCGTTCCTCATCAATGTTAGCGTGCATTTCTCCCCCTAACGACGGTAAGATTGCCTCATCAAAGTCACAATCCGTGTGTCTCACGGTAAAGAGATCGCCTGTCAAGGGCTCTAAATAGCGAATGATGGACGGGGAGTTATAACCGACATATATTTCCCGTCGCTTCTGAGGTCCAAATTTTGAACGCCTTATCGGCTCAATTGGAACATTGACTAGGCACCCAAACACACGTAAATGTGAGATGTCAGGCTCACATCCAGTAACCAACTGGTACGCGGAAAGTGGTTGGGTGGCCATGGGCCTCAGACGGACCAAATTCGCAGCGTGCAAAATTGCATAGCCCCATGCAGATAGTGGGAGTTTGGTGCGCATAACCAAGGTCCGCGCTATCACTTGCAGTCGCTTTATAAAAGCTTCCGCTAGGCCATTTTGGGTATGAACATACGCAACAGGGTGTTCAAGATTTATTCCCAAAGTCATGCAATAATCATCGAAAGTCTTTGATGTAAACTCCGCGGCATTATCAAGTTTAATCGATTTTATCGGATAATCCGGATGGTGAGCCCTTAACTTAATGATCTGGGCGAGGAGTTTAGGAAACGCTGTATTTCGGGTGGACAACAACACTACGTGTGACCATCTAGTCGATGCATCAACCAAAACCATAAAGTATTTAAATGGTCCGCATGTTGGTTGGATTGGTCCACAAATATCTCCATGAATTCTTTCAAGGAATTGAGAAACCAATCTCGTAGGTTTCACATGGAGCGGCTTGAGATTCGTCTTTCCAATCGAGCAAGCTTGGCAAAGGCTTTTCGAATTTATAACGAAATTCTTTCCTCCAAGAGGATGCCCATACGATGCATTCATAGTGCGAAGCATCGTATTTTGACCCGGATGACCCAGCCGGTCATGCCATAGCATAAAAATGCTCTCATCAACTGGCGCTCGGCGAATAATGAGATTACTCTCGATGTGTTATATCGTAGTGAGATACAAACCACTTGAAAGACTTTTCAACTTCTCCATGATACGTTTTTGGCCGTACTGAGTGGAGGTAATGAAAAGATACTCGAAGCCATGTTCTCGAGCAGTTTCAACATGAAATCCGTTTTCTCGAATATCCTTAAAACTCAGTAAGGTACGACTGAACCTTGGAGAATATAAGGCCTCTGATACTTCAATGGGAGTACCATTGGACAACGAAAAAGGGCTTTACCAAAACCTTGAACAAAGGTTGAGGGTCCCGAAATGGTTGTCACTGAGGTTACTTTAGGCGTATAGGAGATAAAGTATGATTTATCTCTCAAGATAGTGTGAGTCGTTCCACTATCAACCAGACAATCTACTGCCCCGTGGTCCATGCCTATAAGTAAAGAAAATTAAAGTTTGTCACACGTTTGAGGAAAGTGCTCGAAATAGAACTTTAATTTATCGAAAAAACAGAAAATACAAACCACCAAAAGTTTCATGACTTAAATCAAATATAGAAAGAAAATGGAGATTCATTCTTCCATTTCTGCTATAAAATCTGGGGTCTCAAGATTTAGATTTTCGCACTCGTTGACCAGATTTGCTTCGGCCTGACGCCCCTTGTGATAGTTATCAACTTCTTGGGGGGTTGTCCTGCAAGTCCGTTGCATATGACCATAAGCACCACATTTGTAGCAGAGAGTAGGCGCTTAGCCTTCCACTCTTGCTTTGGGACGACTGGCCCGTTGGTTCTTACCATGAGACTGTCTAGGAGTCAAAGGTCCTTGGTTCTTGTTAGAACCTCGCTTTGGGTGACGAGACTTAAACTCGTCTCTGTTCCTTGGCTGGAACGACTGGCCCTTGTCTCGTTTCCACCGTGGATTTGGTCCATGGAGAGCGTTTGCATCAGGCATTGGAATTGCCTTTGTTCCAGCAGGACGAGAATTGTTGTTTCTCATTAAAATGAGACTGTTCTTCTCGTCTAGTAAAAGCTGGGTGATGAGCTCGGGAAACTTGGTGAACTTAGACTGACGGTATTGCTTCTGGAGCAAGTTGTCAGTGGAAGGGAATGTGGTGTATGTTTTCTCCAATAGATCACTGTCGGTTAATATCTCACCGCAGTATTGGAGAAGTGATCGAATCCTGCAGACTTCATTGTTGTAATCAGTTACACTCTTGTAGTCTTGGAAACACAGGTTTAACCAGTCATGGCGCGCTTCAGGCAGCCATATGGTCTTCTAGTGGTCGAAACGCTCTTTCAGAGAGTCCTATAGCGTCTTCGGCGAGGAGATTTCAATGAACTCCGCCTTTATGGCGTCAGATAAATGCCTGCGAAATAGAATCATCGCTTTGGCGTTCATTGAGCGAGTGACTTCCACTTCACGCTCTTCCTCTTTATAGATGACGTCCAAGAGGCCCTGCGCATCTAGATGGTTCTGGATGTCTTGCGTCCAGTCCAAGTAGTTCTTGCCAGAGGCTTCAAAAATGGGAAAATCAATCTTGATCGACATTTTTCTACAACAAGAGAAAAAATCTTGATCAGTCAACATGTAAAACGACAGGTTTATATGGATTTGGTTTGTATAAGCAACAACAAACAATCGTAAATAAAACCAACGGTTTTGAAAAACAATTTTTTTTTAATTTTTTTTCTTATATCGATCGACGGGCCGATATAGAGAGTTCAATTAGTTTCTTGTAAAAATACATAATTATAAATACAATTTGAGCAAAAAAAATATTCGGTCAACCTCTTTCAGTACCTCTACGTGAATATGACCAGGCGAAAAAATGAGGGAGGAGGGTCACCGAGGACCTCTTAAGAACCAAGCCCCAAGTTCTTTCTGACATCATATCCAAATAGGTGAGCCTATTCGGAGAGACTTCGTAAACTTTTTTTTTTCAATTGTAAGAATAAATAGGATTTTTCAATAAATTCACACTATTTGCGAACTATGCAAAATAGGTGATAATTTAGTGCGTGCTCAAAATGAGCGTTGCCTTTGAAATTATTAGCCAAAAAAAATTATTTTGGAAGGCCCAAATTTGGCGGTGCCAGAATTTGTTTATGTAGCCAAGACAAATTTTCAAGATTTTTCGTTATTACGCTAAAAAAAAATGTACAACATAAACAGGCAATAACACACAAAAGAATTGGTGCCTAAGCAAGCGGCACCAAAAAAATGTCAACTATTCTGACGTCTAATGAAGCAACGCCAAAAAAATAGCGAAAAAAAAATATAATTTTACTACCCATCTGTTACAATAATTCACTGAGTAACATAAAGAAAAAAAATGCTACGGAGGTGTTCGGCAGGGCGCAGATGGCACTGAGGTGCTCGTCGGGGCTCTCCAAATCCATCATTACCAAAAAAATGTTAGCATTTAAATTTTCTTCGTCAACATGAAAAAAAAAATTTCAAAAAAAATTATTTTTCAGAAAAAAAAAATAACAAATATTTTGTTGGGATAAGTACTATTTAAACAAAAAAATTTCTGAAATTGTCAGTTTAAAAATTTCAGAAAAATATCTTTTACCAAAATATATACAACAGACTATTTGATAAACACGCCAAAGTATATTTTGATTAAAAAAAATTTTTGAACAAAATATTATGTTTTACCAAAGTATATTTTCGTAACAAAATTTCTGTAACAAAATATATTGCTGTAACAAAATATATTTGATAAAAAAAATTTACTCGTATATATTTTTCAAAAAAAATTCTGAGTATATATTACGAAAGCTTCTACTACTCTTAAAAATCACACACTTCATTTCTTAAACAGTAAGTATGTCCAAATTCATGTTGGGAACGGAATTCGGATGAAAAATAAATTTCGTGACGACTGAAATAAGTCGGAAACATCATGCAATACACAATCGAACCATCGTAAACATAAAATTTTTATGTGAACCATGAAGTGTCTAAGTAGAAGATGAAAAATCCACTAGACGAATAGAAGAGAAAAAAAAAATCACTCAACTACAATTTCTCCTACCGATCTCAGAAACTTAGAAAATGGACCAACCACAACTACTCAAAATGAAGAGTATATTAACAAAAAAAAAATTACCTTTCTTACCTTATGGTGGAAGAAAGTGAGAAAACGATCGGTACGTCGGATCTCCGGCGTTACACGAGCAGGGTGCTGATAACGTGTTGTGTGGACAATTAGCTCAACCTCTCAATGTATATCAATATATCTCAAAATGTGTCTCTACAAGCCATCCCAACCTCTCTTTATATAGGGAGAGAGGTTGGGAGTTACAAAGTGAAAAGTCATTTGGAAGTTACAAAGGTGAAGAGTCACTTGGGAACAGAAAGGATTATCATGAGTTACAACAGAGACTATGTTTTTGCTTTTTTAAAGTAATATGAATATGTGCAAGTGCAACACGTACATAAATTAATATTGACAAGTACACTATTAATGAACATTTTATTAAAAAAAAGAAAAAAATTGACAGCTGTAGGATTTGAACCCACGCCCTTTCGCACCAGAGCCTAAATCTGGCGCCTTAGACCACTCGGCCAAACTGTCGTTAGACGTTAAGAGTTTGACAAACAAATAATATATACTCTGATGTCTCGTTTGGTTCAAATCAATTCTTCGTTCTTTGGTTTCCTTTGAAAAATTATAATTTTTATTAATTTTTCTTTTCGGTATTTAAAAAAATCAAAATAATAATAAAAGGAAAAAATGAATCCTTGAGGTGAAAAAATAAATCATTCGGGGTGGATTGAGAACATTTTCTCCGTATTTTTTTTTTCATTTGAGAATCATATTGGCATCCAAACACAGAAAATAAAAGACCTTTTTTTCCAAGGCCATGACTTTGCTAACCAAACTTTGCCTTACAATGAGCACTAGAGAACAAATGTCATACTTTTTTTTTTACAAAAACACATTGAACATTGAACCTTTAGGCCAAGTTTGGTTCACAAAGTTAGGGTCTTAGAAAAGGAAATGCATTCATGTTGGATACCAAAGAAAAGTAGGATAGGAAAATAATTTCCAAATAAAAGAAAATTAAGGAGAAGATTGTTTTCCATCCATCTCAAGAATTCACTTTTCCTCTCATTCTCTCCCAATTTCTCTACTTTCCAAATACCAGGATTTTTTTTTGATAAAAATTATACTTTTCAAAAGACAAGTGAAAAAAAAACAAAGAATTGATTTCTTTTCCAATCCTTGAACCAATTACTCCATTGATCTTGATTCAAATGATAAGATAAACATATATTTTTATCACATTGTTGCGGAATGTCCCTATCGAGTAAAAGTCATTGCACAAAATGGGCAAACAATTTCACAATCAAGTGAGCCCAATATGTACTAGAAGATCTACTAAAAAACTAAGAAGAAAGTGCTTTAATTTTTTTTATTGATGTATTGGTTCTGTCCTCTAATTGGACCATATTTTCTTATTTAAATTTATTCATTGGAAAAAAAATTGACGTTTATGAAGAAGGAAGGTCAAAAAAAAAAAAATTCATCCTCGACCTACTAAATCTCAGGACCGGCACTGAGCCCAATCCGAGTGACTCTTATGGTCAGCGAGGAGAGACATAAAAAGTTTTGGCAGGGTGACAAAAGATCAGTGAATCGAGCCAAAAGAGCGTATCATTCCTTTCATTCATAGTGGAAGTTGGAAAACATTGGACCCAAAAGATATACAATACAGTATGCACAGAAAATTTCGAACATCACGCCGGACACTGTCAAAAGAATAGAGAAAAATTCACAATCAAGTGCGCCGTTGTATTCTTCACAGCAGCTGTTATTCATTACTCCATTAGTTCGTTTCAGATTTTTTTTTTCCATCAGATTTTGAAAGAAAAAAAAGCTCCACACCAGCAAAAGACAAATCCACCAGAAAATAAAAATAAAAAATGGAGATGCGGGGTATCGATCCCCGTACCTCTCGCATGCTAAGCGAGCGCTCTACCATCTGAGCTACATCCCC
>JANAVB010004599.1:19426345-19729959 GCA_029216955.1 Iris pallida | reverse complement strand
TACATGCATTTTCTTTTATTTTACAGTCTTTGGATTATTTATGGATATGTGATTTTCGTGTTATTTTTGTGGAGTTGTTCTATTGTATATAGCCGTGTCCATGTGGCCTTGTGTTTGGAGTGTTCTCGTTAGTACCTTGCTTGAGTTGTGTCATAGAATGAGTACGTGTAATTAAATGCTAAATCCTTGATATTGTTTCCTTGGCACAGAGAGTCCACACTCGGGACGAGGGTGTTTTTTTGATCTATTTACATCGTGAGTCCACAACTCGGGACTAGGATGTCGATTATTTGCACCAGAGAGTCCACACTCGGGGCGAGGGTGTAGACTTGACTTGACTTGACTTGCACCAGAGAGTCCACGCTCGGGACGAGGGTGTTACATCAGAGAGTCCACACACGGGACGAGGATGTAGTACACTAGAGAGTCCACTCGGGACGAGGATTCCTTGCCGTGAAACTAACCAGAGAGTCCACACTCGGGACGAGGGTAGTACTAACCAGAGAGTCCACACTCGGGACGAGGGTTAGTGTTTTGGTTCAAACCAGAGAGTCCACACTCGGGATGAGGGTTTGATTCTTCCATTGATGTCGTGATTATCGTTCATCCGGCAGTTCATTTACGCGTAGTTGTTCTAGTGTTCATGTTCATGTTCTAGTATTCGTGATTCGTGTTCATGTTCTAGTATTTGTGTTCGTGTTCGTAGTAATTTGTGTTGTTCTTGTTCTTTCTTATTTATTTCTTGCGCATGATAAAACTGCTAGATAGGCATGTATATTATGTATCTTGCTATGTCCTCTAAGGACCTGATGATCTCCTCAGGTTTAGCGATTGTATGGAGTTAGCTAGTAGTTCTGGATGGCGGAGGATTTGCGGTTCTTGCGGGATTCAGGTATCGTTATCGTGTTTATTATCCGCTCGTGCTTTCATACCTTATCATGAGATATCATGTTTCTTGATTCAGTTTTAGACTCTTGTTATTTCCTTTAGAGTCTTGTCGGACATTTAGGCTAGTGGGCTGCAGACCACGACCCATAGTGATCTTCATATTTATTATTCTTATTGTGGATTGAGATATAGATCTATTTGCCATGATTTGGCAGCTTACCCTAGCCGTGACAGCGTTTACGTATTCGAGTCGGGCTGGAGTCCGCTTGATGCGTAGCTGGCTTGCTCACGAGCTCGCGTCTGAAAAGCGGGTGTGGGTCGTCACACCTACTCTGTAATACATGCATCAGGATAGACATCAGAGCCGGCCAGATGGTGACGTCCATTAAGAAAATATATTTCGGGAAAGCTTTTATACCGAAGGAATGTTCAAAATTCAACTTGTAAATCAATCCAATGTAATTAATGCAATCACTCCTGCTGCTTATACTTTTGAGTTGTGGCATAATAGGCTAGGACACGAACATTGTAAATGAATAAACAGAATGTTTAGTCTAGGAATTATCTCCAAATGTGGGGGTAAGGTAGAGAAATATGAAGTTTGTGCTCAAACGAAGATCACAAGGAAACCCTTTCTTCGGGTTAATCGAAGTACATATCTTCTGGAGTTGGTATATTCGATATCTGTGACTTTAAATAGTTCTCTACAAAGACCGGGATGAAGTATTTCATAACCTTTATCGATGACTTCTCAAGTATGTATTTATTTACTTGCTAAAGGCTAAAGACGAAGCATTCGAGAAGTTCAAGGAGTTCAGGGCCGAGGCTGAGCGGCAGACTAGACAACAACTCAAGAGAATAAGAAGTTATCGAGGTAGAGAGTATCGGTCTCATGAATTCGCATCGTTCTGCAAAGAACATAGAATTGTAAATGAGACTACGGCTCCGTACTATTCTCAATCTGACGAAGTAGCCGAGAGAAAGAACAGAACATTGACAGAAATGATTAAATCAATATTGTTGACTGCAGGTCTTCCAAAATACTACTAGAAAGAAGCTGCATTGACGACCACTTTTATTCTAAATAGAGTGCCTCATGCAACTTTAAACGTTACTCCTCATGAACTCTGGTTCAAGGTCAGACATAACTTGAATGCCATTCGAGTATGGAGGTGTCTGGCATATGTGAAGCTTCAAGATCTGAAGATTCAGAAGCTTGGGACAGGGACTAAAAGACGATCTTCTTGGATTATACGAGAAGAGTGATGCTCGAAGATTTCTTGATATTGAGTCAAATCAAATCATTGAATCTCGCGACGTAGAATATTTTGAAGACAAATTTACAAGGCATAAGAACATTGTTCTTGCGGATATTCTGGAGAACAATAAGGGTGCACAGGAAACTGAAGTTTTCAATGAGGATGTAGTCCAAGAAGAAGTTGTTGTTGAAACAACGGTTGAACCAGAACTAGCTGAGCCATCAGCTAAGCGTGTGAGGAGGCTGAAGAACTTCAGAAATGACTTTGTCACCTATCATGTGGAAGCAGATACGCTTACCTATGATGAGGCGATGAAGACCAGAGACACGATTTTCTGGAAGGAGGCGATTGACAATAAAATTGATTCCATTACCTTAAATAACACTTAGGTGTTGGTTGATCTTCCTGAAGGAGCAAAACCATTGGATGCCAATGGATCTTCAAGAAGAAGATGAAAGCAGACGAAACTATTGACAAGTTCAAGGCTAGGCTAGTAGCCAAGAAGTTTTCTCAGAAGCAGGGGATCGACTACTTTGACACGTATGCTCCAATAACCCGGATGACCATCATCAGATAGTTGGAGTACGCAAGCGTTATCAAAAATTTGATGTATGCTACTACTGCCACAAGGCCTGACATAGCTTTTGCCGTGGAAATGCTGAGTCATTTTACGAGCAACCCAGGCATTGAGCACTTGAAAGCTGTGAAACAGATTATGAGATATCTCAAGAAGACTCAGATATATGCACTGCACTACAACGAAGATCCGCCGGTAATGAAAGGCTTCAGTGATGCCAGCTAGTGCTAAGAGTTGGAGAGCGAGAGGTCCACAGGTGAATTCATTTTCACAATGGATGGAGCTGTTATATCGTAGAAGTCGAAGAAGCAGACTATGCTCTTGCGGTCATCCATGGAATCTGAGTTCTTTGTACTTGATGCCGAAGTGGAGGAAGCAGAATGGCTTTGGGAGCTCATGTATGATCTTCCAGTGGTTGGGGCACAAATACCAATAATTTTGAAATACTGCAACAATCAGGCGACTGCGGCGGGTGGCATCAAATGACCTCTTCAATGGAAAGAAGAGGGCTGTACGATTGAAGCACAGGGCAGTACACGATCTCATCAAGAAAGGTGTTATTGCAGTTATTGATGTTCAAAATCAGGAAAACCTGGTGGATCCCTTCACCAAGGGCCGCAAGCACTAACTGGTCGATTACATAGCAAAAAAATAGGCTTGAAGGCATTCTGATATTATGTTATTGTAATCCTACCATAAAGTTTTATGCTATTAGTTCAAAGAGAAATCCACTAGGCATCTAGCTTTTGGTTTAAGGGAGGACCGTTAACTGAAAAAATATCAGGAACAGTAGATACATGCCCTCTGTGGCATGGACAGGTTACGGACCTACAACTACTGTTGTCTACTATTATTTTTTGCAGAAAATAAATCCTTTGAGAGGTTGGCTTAAAATGCCTTAATGAGTTCTCAGGCGTGAATGCCTGGTGCGCTTTACAGAAAGCACGGTAGCACAACACTACAATTAGTGAAACTCCATGCTACAGTGGGATGACTCTACCATGAGGTTCCCGAAAGGGGTAATGCTTTGGCTTTGCGAGCCAAGTCATAGCGGCGTAGCATCGCAAATAGGCAGATAGCCTAATGTTGTATGTTGAAATTAAAGATGGGTAGTCAACACTACAAAGGGGAGGTATTTCTCATGTTACAGTGGCATGACACCACGATGAGGTACCCGGATAGGGGTAAAGCCTCGGTCTTGTAAGCCATGTCGTTGCGGTGTAACATCGCACTAGAGCCTAAGGCTTCATACTGGGTAGTATGGAACTACAAAGAGGCTACGACCTCATGCTACAGTAGTATGACGCTACGATGAGGTTTCGGATAAGGGGAAAGCCTCGGCTTTAGGCCATGTCATAGCGGCGTAGCACCGCAAGGGAAGCGCAAGGCTTCATGCCATGTCTCTTTAGTAAAGAAATCACCTATAGTGTATGGACAGAGATAGCATACCGTCTCTTGAGGGTAAAACTTGTAGATGCCCAAATTATATACTGAAATTAGGCTAGCACAAGGCCTTTAATGTGCAGCCAGAAGCACATGTAACTACATTGTACACTACCAAAATATGAAAAAAATTGTGACGAATTTAGCGACTCCATGAGAGGACGTCGCTAATTTTTGGGAATTTAGCGACGTGTAAATGTGACATCGCTATTAGTCGATGGTGGCGACTACTAGCGACGAATAGCGACATTAGTTTATTAAATAGGAATCTGTGTCACAATTTTGTCGCTACACGTCGCTAATTATTTTAATATAGCGACGCGTAGCGACGACTATTATAATACGTCGTCGTATATTAATAATCAATGACGTTTAGCAACGTCGCATGCGGACGTCACTAAATGTTTCATATAGGGTACAGGAGGGTTTTTTTTTCTATTATTCCCTGACCAAAAAAATTTTCTACCCAAATTTCCCGCTCTTCCTCCTCCGGCGCTCACACCCTCCTCCGCCTCCTCCTCCTCCGGCCTTCTCCTCAGGTATCCCCCCCTCTCTCTCTCTCCCTCCCCCCTCCTCGCACCCCCCTCTCTCTCCTCCTCCTCGCACCCTCCTCAGGTAGCCCCACCTTCTCCTCCGGTAGCTCTTTATCAGGTTTCCTCCCAATTTATGGCCTCTTTTCTTCTCCACTATGCCCCATGCATCAACCTTTTGATTAAATCATTGTTCATTCCATAGCCGAGCACATATATCAGTGGTATAGAGGTATGAGCTCGGGGTAAGTGGGTCATATGGCAGTTGGTTGCAGAAGAGTGAGGGCTAGAAGAAAAAGGGGAATAAGCATTGGTTAACTGATTAGAGGGAAGGGATGGCCAACTGATGAGGGGGAAATCATGAGGAAGGCATGTCATGTCCTATCTTGGAAGACCACAGTAGTGTACAAGTCAGGCCAATTGGTCCTGCAGGTCCAGGACTGTTTAGGGGTCCAGTTTGGACCTTAGAAATAGGAAACTTCCCTGCATATGCATAGTTGGCCCTTGGCAGCAGTGTGACTACCATGTTTGAGGTATCAATGGACAGAGGTATTGGGGTTAGCAGTTAGCCCATTGTTCAGTCCTTAGTTGCACTATTTGTTCAGTCCACTAGTAATGTATCAGTCCCTACATTCATTACATGTCTAGTCTTGTTATCCTTTGTGTCAGTCCCAGTTTTATATGTTCAAACCTTAATATTAATGTTCAGCCCCAAATTTATATCTTGTACAGTCCAAAACTTCCTCTTCAGTTCCCAGGTAGTATAGGATCCAGTCCTACTTTAAATGTTCAGTGACCAGTCCCCTGTTCAAGTTTAGTTTTATCTATGTTCAACCTTGTCAGTCCCCTACTTGGTTAGTTCAAGTTCCCCCTACTTCACATTGAATTAAGTTATAGTTGGAGAGGTAGGGCCCCAACTCCATGGTATTATATCAGTTAGTATATATATGGGGAGAGGAATTAGTTTAGTTCAGTCAATATATGGCCTCTTTTCTTCAGGTAGCCCCCCTCCCCCCCCCCCCCCCCCCCCTTTCTCCTCCGGTAGCTCTTTATCAGGTTTTCCCCAATTTATGGCCTTTTTTTTTCTCCTGTTTGTTGTATCGGTTTGAAGATATTATTATTGGCTTAAATGATCCTATATATTTGATTCCTCTCTTAGCTCTGTTGAAATTTAGAGCTAGAACTATATTATTGATTTCATTTTTCTTTTAGGCTTGTTTTGAATCATTGGTAGTGTTGGTGATTTCAGAATATATTGTTTGTTAATTGTGATTTGCTGGCTGGCATAGAAAACAAATATAGTACATATATTGAAAGTTATATGGAGTTGGTTGTCAATAAACATGTACGACATTTGCTATAAGGACTTTGTATTAATCTACGGTACGACATCGTGATCAGGATATAGTCCCTGCAGCTATTCGACTGGCGAGGCAGAAACTATGTAGCCGTAGATAAAGTTGATTTTCCTCCGACCCCCATCCCTCGGCAATGATGATACGACAACCTATCACTACATCTTTTAGTAGTAGATAATGTCTTAGTATTACATTTTGTGGGTTCATCTTATTGATTCTGTTACATCCTTCAGATATTAGATTCAATAAGAACATATACTACACCATATGTACAGAACATAGATGATTCACACTAATGTATGCTAGAATAAATTTTGGATTGTGTTCTGAGCCATCCGTTCTCACACTTGTCAAAAAATCGAATATAACATTTTTATCTGTCATTCAACTGGCGAGGCAGAAATCTATGGACGACATTTGCTATAAGGAATTTGCATTAATCTACGGTACAACATCGTGATCAGAATATAGTCCCTGCAGCCATTCGACTGACGAGGCAGAAACTATGTAGCCGTAGATAAAGTTGACTATCCTCCGACATCCATCCCTCGGCAATAATGATACGACAACCTATCACTACATCTTTTAGTAGTAGATAATGTCTTAGTATTACATTATGTGGGTTCATCTTGATTCTGTTACATCCTTTAGATACTAGATTCGATAAGAACATATACTACACCATATGTACAGAACATAGATGATTCAAACTAATATATGCTAGAATAAATTTTGGGTTGTGTTCTGAGCCATTCGTCCCCACACTTGGCAATTAAGCATGTGAAATATATCGTTGAAGAACATAAAATTTGTGGTCGTACAATCGTCACTTTCGTGCGTTAGTTCATGTCGGTCTTCACTTTCTGCAGTAATTATCTTAAAATGGATATGAATTACTATCTGCGGAACCATTTATGGATATACAATCGTCATCCTAAAAAATTACTATCTGTGTCAATCTTTACAGAATTATCTTAAAATTGATATGAATTACTATCTACGAAACTGTTTGTGGATGTACAATCGTCATCCTGATGACATGTGCGGTATGGGGGATAAATTTATACAGGTTGTGCAACAGTTCCTGCAGTTTGCCAAGGCGTTCCCTCAGTACATGGACCGTACAAAAATTAAGTGTCCATGTGTGAGATGTCGCAACTTGAAATATCATTCGGAAGTGGATGTGACATATCATTTGTATTCGAAGGATTTCATGCCAAATTATTATCAGTGGACCGCACACGAAGAACTTGTGCCTTTAGCATCCGAGCTGGAGCCTTATGTGGAGCCTTATGTAGATGTCCACGAGCATGCTGATTACGACCAAGGGTGGACGAACATGGTTTTCGATGCTGCGGAGACTAGTTTCGATCTGAACAATCAATATGCAGCTGAGGAGGCATCGACTGCCGATGCTGCAAAGTTCATAGAGTTGTTGGAGAATGCAAGGACTCCTTTATATCCTGGTTGTGATGACCATTCACCGTTGGAGGTGATTACAAGATTGTTGAGCATAAAATCAGATTTCAACATGTCTCAAGAATGCTACAACCGAATACTGGAGTTAATTAAAGATATATTGCCGGAGGATGACAAGTAACCTAAAGACTTCTACCGATCTAAGAGAATGGTAAGATCGCTCTGGATGGGGTATAAAAAAATTGATGTATGTCGCAACGGATGCATGTTGTACTATAAGGACGACAAGGATGAAGACGCCTGCAGATTTTATGGTGTCGATCGCTTCAAGGTAACTAGTACAATAAGAACTTCTGGTGCACGCAAGCCAACAGATTTGATGCACTATTTACCTTTGACGTTGCGGTTGCAGAGGTTGTTTATGGCAAAGGAGACAGCTGATAATATGAGTTGGCACAAGCGGGAACAAATAGATGGAGTACTGGATCATCCATCCGACGGGGAAGCATGGAAGCACTTTGATCGAGTGTATCCCGATTTTGCTTCGGAGCCGCGTAATGTCAGATTGGGACTTTCGGGCTCACAAATAGATGGAGTACTGGATTATCCATCCGACGAGGTAGCATGGAAGCATTTGTTGCGACGCAGGCATCCAGGGCTCCTTCTGCCAGTGCACATTCACAGCCCTCACAGGCCGAGTCATCCCGAGTCGAGGATACCATTGCCTGCCAGATTGCTGAGCTGCATGACAATATGCTGAGGAGGATTTTTGAGCAGCCAGGGTCTCAGGAGCAAGGGGATACTGCATCGGTCACCGCACGCTTTGACGAGCTCGAGCGCACCGTAAGGTACGTACAGGGGACGCAGGAGTCCATTCACAGCACCGTTACTTGGATAACGGCTTGCGTGGAGCAATGCAGCACCAGACTGCTATCCCTAGAGGAGACGCGGATGCACCCATCTCCAGCGATTATACTGCCTCCTTCTCCAGCGGTTATACTGCCTCCTTCTACAGCGGTCACATTGCCTCCTCCTTCATCGTCGTCGGTGGTTCTTACACCGGAGCAGTATGCTTACCTTCTTTCTAGGAGCGATGATGCTCCTCCTGATTAGCCGTAGTCGACATATATATTGTTGTGTGATGGCCCATTGTTGGATCTTTTATGTGTTTAAACATACATTGTTGTGTTTCATATTGTTTGACACTATTGTTAAAAAATTTCATATATCTGTGGTGAGTGATGTGATTGTGTTTCATATGTGTTCGTGATTGTGTTCATGATTGTGTTTGTGGTTGTTTTTCATATGTGTTTCATATTGTTTGATACTTTGTGTTCGTGATGCTCCTCCTGATCAGCCAGTGTTGAGTGTTCCACCGAAGGGGTCGGCGAACCTAGGGAAATGCTGCTGTAGGTGCTGCTGCAAATTGTAGGAGTAGGTGCTGCTGCAAATGCTGTATTTTTTTAAAACTTTTTACCAAATTTAGCGACGTTCAGCGACGTTTAGCGACGTCCAGCGACGAATATACACTTCGTTAATTTAGTATCGAAACGTCGCTAAATATGTGTCACCATGTCGCTGATCGTCACTACACGTCGCTAACTAAGACGTCGCTAACAAGTCGCTATGTGTCGGTAATATAGCGACGTATCAACGTCGCAGAACGTCGCCAATTTCCTGACATGCCAGGTCAGCATAGATGTATGGAACGTCGCTAGCTGACGTCGGTAAATGCAGTCGTTGTACGTCGCTTGTAGTCGCTAAATTAGCGACGCATCTACGTCGCTAATTGTCGTCGCAATAGCGACGTATTGCGACGTCCTGGTGTTTAGCGACTAGGTAAATCGCGACTATGTACAAACGTCGCTAAATACGTCGCCAATTGAATTTAGCGACATATTTTCTCTATTTAGCGACGTCCTCTGGCATCGCTGATTTGACAGATTTTAGTAGTGATATGAGTAGGAAGAATTTCAACTATAGTGCATAATTCAAGTCTTAGTCCATTCTTGTATTATAGTATGTTATTTGACCCATGCGGGAAGATTCAAGTCCTTAGTGACATCTCGCCTAATACATGATGGACAGTTACTGTGGAAAATACTCAAACCCATATATTGAGATATGTGGGAGATTGTTGGAGCTTTTGCTTGACATGTAGAGAGCTTGCTCTCAACATGCCGAGTAAAGTTTAGTCCCACATTGGAAAAGCATTATGAAGTATCTCAACATATATACTTGGTATGTGTTGTTGGGATATGCACATGGGATGGTGACCCTACGGAGGGAACCATGTTGGTGATTTTACTAGGGGTTAAGGCTAAGACTCCATGGTAAGCTTAATGCTTTTTGCTCTTAGAATTTATTTCATTGGAGCTAAGCCACGTAGGGGCTTAGCAACTTGGACTCGGGCTCATGGGCTCATGAGACATAATGTGACATTTTGTTTGCGCACTTTGCACTTAGCACAACAGGATCGTCGCTAGGCGCATAGTGCACTTAAGTTGTGCTCGTTGTACGAGCCTTTGCACAGCCCTTCATGCGCCAGTTAGCGGTGCCCGATCGTGCGTCCAGATGGTGCACAAGTTGGTGCAGCCAGATGGTGCAGCAATTGACGCTGCAGTTTGTGCAATGGTTTGCACAGGGTGCGCTCGGTGCGCAGGTGGCGCAGGTTGCACGTGCGGTGCAGGTTGCACGTGCAGCGCAGGTGCGCGCAGTACGTGTGTTGTGCTGGTCGCGCTTGTCAATCATTGTGCGTATTGCACAGGTGGCGCAGGTGGCGCTATGCACGCGTTGCGCTAGTGGCGTTGTGTGCACGGTGCGCATGTTGGGCGCAGTGTGCAGGTTGTATTGTTGACGTTGTGTGCGTGGTGCACACGTGGCACAGTTGGCGTTGTACCCGTATTGCGCAGGTGGTGCCCGCTGAGTGCCATTTAGCCCAGATCGTGTCTGTGCATGATTGAGGAGTTACAGCATGTTCGGGACGGTTTCTTTCCACATCCCAAACATGTTGCTAACTGGACAGTTACAGAGCGGGGCTATAAAATCTTCTATGCTCTTTCTCACTGTACACAGAGTACACAAGTATTTCTTAACACAAATCCTTACGAATTTTCACAGAGATTGAGAGAGAAGAGAAGTACGGAGTGTTCCAAAGTTCTCCATCGAACTTGTCGGTTCCTGGAAGCTGTTCGTGTGGGACAAATCAAGCTTTGAGCAACGGTGATCATTCACCCCAGTAGGCTGTTATTCTATCCATCGTATGTCATCGCTGTTGCTGCTAGCAATTCGATTTGTAACTTCTTTTTAGAAGTATTACATTCGTTTGCTGCTATAACATGATCTTTTTTTATTTTCATTATCCAGAATCCTCAAAGGATCTCTGTCAAGCACCTTCTTTAAAGTGTTACAGCGAAACGTTGTTTTTATAATCATTTTATTTCTCTGTTTTCCATCAAAAATTATGCCCCGGGACTAACAAATTTCGTGTGCTCATATTCAATCTTAGGCACTTTTTATGTCAGCTTGTATTAGGTCTGATGGCACAGGTTTTGAATAAAAAGACGATAAAAAGAATTAGCAAGTTACTTAATTGTACAGTCAATTTAATTATAGAAGGATATATAGATTTGAAGTCATGATACCTTCCATCCAATTAGTCTCACATGATCCACAATTGCAGCAAGGTCGCGCTATCTGATGCAAGAACGACCTTGTCATGATCCTCATCTTCATACTAGAACAATGCACGATGAGAAAATTTAAAAAGGAAAAAAAAAACAAATTAAGGTACCATGTTGGATAGAACATTTATGTAAGTCATAGAGAAAAGTTATTAGAATACCAAAATCTGAGGCAAATTGTCCTTGTCGGTATGATCACCGACCCTTTGGAGAATGCAAGTTATAACTTCTATCTAGCTCTGTGTATCTGGTATAATAGGAATGTTCACCCACATTAACACAAAAACATTTGCAGGAAGCTACGCTAAGATTTAGAAGAGAAAAAAAATCTAGAGTAAAAAAGTAAAGAGAACAACGAAGAAATACCACAATTACCTTTCTATGCTGAATCTTAAAGCCAAAGGTGGTAATTAATCCCGAAGATGGATAAAAAGAGGATCTGCTTGTTTCTGTTGTTTCTGATGCTAGCTTCAAAGATCCCACACTGAAATAAAATCTCAGGATGTTAAGTAAGGATATAAATACACAAGCACATAAGAATGTTGGAACTTCGGAGGTGAAATTGTTAAATGTAACCTCCGAGTATCATCATCATCATCCAGAGGTCTTATGGCCATAGCATGTATGTAAGTAAGGATATAAATACACAACCACATAAGAATTTTGGAAGTACTCCCACTACAAAAATATAGAGTTTTGGCGATGGACTTTTAGCTGATAGCGACAGAAGAGCGACGGATAGTTGACGAAATACCGTCGGTTATGAACATAAAAAATTGATCATTTCTCATTGCAAAAAATTGTCGAAAAGAAGTCGCTTGGCCGTCGATAAATTAGCGACGAACAAGCAGGTCGTCGCTACTCCGTCATAAATCTGTCAGTATTGGGCGGGCGAACACGCGAGAAAGTGACGCCAAACTTAATGACAACCTAGCGACGGAATGATTTTCCGTCGCTAAATGAGAGCCATCGCAAGGTCGTCGCTAAGTTGTCGACAATTTGTCTAGACATTCGCATTTAGCTTAGGCGACTTAGTAGCGACGAATTTGTCGTCGCTAATCGGCGACTACCTAGCGACGGATTTGTCCGTCGCCGGTCCTACGCTAATATGTTGTGCCCTACCTCAAATAATTCGAACCGATCGGGATATTCTCACTTCCCCCCCCCCAAACTCTCTCTCTCCTCTCTTCCTCTCTCTTGTGCGCCCCCCGCCATCCGACCCCTGCCGTGCGACGCGCTCCCCGCCGTCCGACGCTGTCCGACGCCGTCCGACGCGCCCACCCCGATCTCTCTTAGGTACCCACTCTCTTGCTCTCCTTATCTTTATATACATTAGGGTTTATATAGTCGGAGTCGGGTTCTTGGTCGGGATCGAATTTGGGTGTGCTTTAATTGGGTTAGGGTTAGGGTTAGGGTCGTATCTGTATTGGAATCGGTATATCAGACTATTCCTATGAGTATCGGGGTCGGAGTCAGTTTTAGGTGTGCTTTAATTGGGTTAGGGTTAGAGTTAGGGTCGGTATCGGTATCGGAATTGGTATATCGGACTATTGCTATGAGTATCGGGGTCGACGTCGGGGTCAGATTTGAGTGTGCTTTAATTGGGTTAGGGTTAGGGTCGGTTTCGGTATCCAAATCGGTATATCAGACTATTCCTATGAGTATTGGGTGTGAAACATACGTATCCATCTAAGTATATATGTATCTATATTTATATTTTGATACTAATTAGGAGTATCGTAATACCTTGAGTGTATAGAGTGAGTATCTTAGAAGGATTGTCACGACCCGCACCCGCTATTCCGGATACGAGACGTGTCCAAGCCAGCCTACGTCGCAGTATCGGCGGTAGAACGCTGTATAGCCACAACGCTCAAAATCACAGATAATGTTCATTCACAAAATTAATTTAATTTTACAATATTCTCAAGTTTACATTTGTAGAAAAATATAAACTCTTACAAATATTAAAATGATACAACTCATCTATCTAGCTAATCTCTAGGTTTTTGTCTGCAGGTACACCCGTATCTCCTAAAAAGTGAATCCACGGCTAACCTGAAAAATGTTGGTTTCCAGTCAGGAATGGAACGAGTACAATTCACTGAATGCAGTTTCAATAAATGAAATTGACTATACAACAAAGGTTAGACATCAATTATATGTTTTGAAAATAAACAGCAAAAAGACGTGAGAAAAGACAGAAAAGCAATGGCAAGTAAATAAACTAAAATATATTCTCAACTGTTAGAAGTACCTTTGATATATGATCAGTCTGGGACACTACACCGCGAGGTCTACGAGGTCTACTTGCACGAAAAATAAACAATGTCTACGAGGTCTATTTGCAGAAAATAAACAATGTCTACGAGGTCTACTTGCAGAAAATAAACAATGTCTATGAGGTCTACTTGCAGAAAATAAACAATATCTACGAAGCCTACTTGCTTGAAAATAAACAATGTCTACGGTCGGATCACACATCCTTGGTACTTCTCATTCCCGACTCAACAATTTATAATAGAATATAAAATCACATAACCAATGGCCAATCAATGAAATATAGTGAAGATCAATATCGAAAAACAAATAATAAACTGTACTCGCCTGTGGTCCTTTGCTGCTGAAACCGATAATCCAGACCACTCAGTGTGCCACAACAGTCAAACTCGTACAACAGTCTTCGGATGCTGAAATAAACGTTACCAATGATCTTAGAATAGTCAAATTAGCTAAATTTTCCTGTTCTTAAGTCCAATTCTGGACACAGGACAAAATGGTAATTTCGGGTCAAAACGGTGTCCGCCGTTGGACCCGCTTTGCACCGAAAAGCGTACCAGAGTCAATGGTCTCTAAAGTCATCAAACTACATGTCTACAAATTCGTTTTGATGATATAAACCCAATGGTATGTCAAATTTTGGATTTCGGTGGGTTGTGCACGAAATCGCCTGTTGAATCGGACCGTGGGGCCCGAAAAACGGCGATCCGATCAATTGTCTCAGAATCGGACCAAACTTGGCATACAGGACCAGAAAAAAGATACGTCCTGTTGGCATAAGTTTCATCTCGATCTGACGAGCGTGCACAAGGTAATTGGAAAATTTGCGCATAGGCCGATACGGTGAATTTCGACGGATACGCATCAAATTCGTCGCGCACACGCGACCAATTTGAATTCCGTCAAAGCCCACACGTCCAGAAGCCGTTACGCACCTTTCGATGCTTTCGGTTTGCGACCATGTCGCCCGGATTGGCGGTACGCACGTCGTATGGAAGATTTTTTATAAATTTTAATATTTAAAAATTGGTTTTTTTTCCTATTCTTTGAAATCCGATTTCTCGGCATGTAGTCTACGAAATCAAATTTTGTAAGTTAGGTTGCAGAGCCGTATAGGTTGTCTAGGACTGCCATTAAATAGTTTTCAAAATTCCCTAATATTCGGTTCAGAAAATGCCTGTCAAGTTGGGTCGAGATACTACTATATACTCTGTTTTGGAATAGATTTTTCTCGATGTTCGCGTTGATTTCTCGACGAATATGAATAAGTTCAATAAGAACTAATTAACAGGGATCCTAGATGGTCATATGGGCATTCTATGGGATTTTATGGAATCAAATTCCGTTGAGTATACGAAAAGAAACATGATGGTGAAAGTTGTACCTTGCTCGCGCATATACTACTGCTTTGCGGCTGATGCGCGCATGGTCTGGCAGGCCCAGGCGTTCTCCGGCGGCCTGGCCGCGTCGGGGAGGCGCGCGCAGACCTGGGGTCGCTGGGAGTTAGGGTTTAGGTCTTGTTTTGCTCCCTCTCCTTCTCGCTATACACATGTATATGTACGCTGAGCGGGGTTCCTCTCGGATGGGCCTGGTTATTTTAGGCGCGGGTTTGGGCTGATTCCCTCTCGGGTTGAATATGGGATGTTTTGCAATTCATGTGGGCTATGGGTCCACTGTGTTGATCTTTATTATTTAGCCGAATATATATATATATATATATATATATATATATTTTATAAAAATGTATATATATATATATATATATATATATATATATATATATATATATATACATTTTTATAAAATATATATATATATATATATATATATATATATATATATATATATATATATATATATATATATATATATATATATATATATATTTTATATATATAAATATATATATATATTTATATATATAAAAATATATATATATATATATATATATATATATATATATATATATATATATATATATATATATATATATATATATCTTATTTGACCAAATACATATATTTCTATATATATGATACATATATGCACATGCATCATATATAGATTTAACACTATAACATTCCATACTTTTAATATATTATCTATTTTCAATCTAGGGCCTTATTAATTTAGATATGAATATATATATATATATATATATATATATATATATATATATATATATATATATATATATATATATATATATATATATATATATATATACATTTATTTGACAAATATTATATAACCAATAGTAATAATAATATTATATAATAATAACCTCAATAAAATATTATTATTAATAATAATAACGGAATTCAATGACCCAACAATGATGTATACACCACTATGCACAGTCTAATAATCCCAAAATTGTACAAGGACCTATTTTATACAAATAATGATATTTATAATATTTAATTAACAAATATTTAGATAATATTCAATAGAACATACTCATACCAAATTACGTCAACGCGTATGTCATTGGACGTACCGCATGACTACATAGGCTCTGGTCTCAGTTCGGGTCCAGTCCGGCTAGTTTGGTACAACCGGATCTTCTACAAGTCAATAAACCTTAATAATAAATAATTAAATTATTTATAGGAGTCAAATCGTAACTTGGCATGGTTTTCCTAGTTAGAACATTACTATGGCTCGACCTTTCCTACCAGGGCTAATACACTAGTCAAAGCACGCCATTGCACTATCCGTGCCACGATTTCTAGTCATCTTGTACTTCAAAACTCAACCATGGCTAAAATCATTTACCGCAATAATTAACTAAATAATTATTTATAAAAATTCTAAAAATCACCATTTAATAAAATAAATAAATATTTTATCAAAATTACGGGAAGAGGGGTTACAAATCTACCCACCTTAAAAATAATTTCGTCCGAAATTTAAAGGGAGAGTCCATCCGCTATAATAGAAGAAGGTTTCCATTAGCTATCATCTATTCTCATGGTCATTTCGTACTACGAATCCTTGAGGGTTTCTACCCACCTTTTGTCACACTACTCCCTCAAATTTCATGTCGCTAAAACTTTATAATCTTCCAACTAATTGCTAAAAATTGCTACCAATAGATATCTACTGTATATGACATCTCTATAATCCTCTCCTATCTATCAAGCAATCCAAAATTTAACAAACAACAAGTTTAAGTAGCTAAAAAATATTGGTAAATTCTAATAAGCATGACCATACGTCGTTCTGCAATAGGAAGGGCGGGAAGATAAGGAAGATTAATCGAAAGCAATTATAAATTTTCAAGAGCGGAAGAGAGTATCCAATGATGCAGATTGGAAGTCTATGAACCATGGACTCATTTGCTAGATTAGGCTACTCTAGTCTAGTTACTTGCTAAATCGAAGAACCCTTCGTTTCTTAGAAGGGCTTGCAATGCGTGTAATACAGAAGTTTCGTGTCAACCCCTTGACCAAATTTTTCGAATTTGGGAAATTAAAATACATTTTTATTTGTCTCATATATTTGTTATTGTCTTACATATATAAATTGATATGATTTATAGATTTATTACACTTAATAAATCAAAAGAGGACCAGTGAGTAATAAAAGTATTTACAGGGGCCTTAGTACAAATCTCACTTATTCAAATTCTTTAAACCGAACTCACAAACCTATTTGAATTCAGAATCAACCATAGATAGGATCAAATCTTTGATTCTCCTTCATCTCCTCAAGGATTTGATCAGTCATTAATGTATATATATATATGGGAGAGGTTGTAACCGATCCTCCAAACCCATCTACGAACCCTAGAAATCCTTACCTCCTTCCTCTACCGCAGAGAACTTTCCAGCAGGGGCCAAGGAACAGTTGTGTGGTTGCAACCAGAGGTAAGTACACCCCCTTCGAATTATCTATTGCTAATTTTCTCTCACTAAAACGATAAAGGGGGGGTAGAATAGTAGATGCATGATGAAATTCCTAGGTAGACACAGACATGGGGACTTTTCCTAGTATCCAATAGATATTGGTAGATGAATCATTTTTGTATTCAAATTAATAATAGCAGGATACTGATAAAGGAATCTTCCTTGTATCTATTAGGTTCTTTTGTATGAGTCTTTTTGCACCCAAAGGATACTAGCTGGCGAGTTCACTTGTTACCCATTGATATTAACATGAACCTTCTCTTTGTTATCCATTAGCTAACTGTTATGCAAGTCCCTGTATAGGTATAAGTGTTCCAGATTAACACAGTTGTAATGGATAACTCAGTATCCTACAGGTAGAACAGACTGATAGGATGTGTCAAAGGACAAGGTATTTATGAGGCTTTTTTACAACTATACACCAGGGGGTACTGCAGCCAATGGAAATGTGGGAGGTAGCGACTGCATCTAGTTGTCCTAGACACATGGCCTTGTACCAAATATGGTTTGCCCGTGTACCTATTTGTTGCAGGATGGGTATATCCATTAGACAAATAGGAATGCCTTCACTCAGGAAAGAAATGTAGCATGGATAATCACCTACAGGTAATATCTATATCAGTCTAAACATGGGATACCAAGTTTTCAGATTAAAATCATTTCCCATGTGATGTGCCTTACATAACATCATGTCACTAGAGTCAATATAGGTTTTGAGTGCATAGCACTTAGTATACCAGAAAGGGCTAGCCCTGTTCTAGTATCAATGAAAGGAAGTATAGAGAATTAATTGGTATCTGAACTAAAGAGGAGTGAACCACATAGATCACTTCACTAGCAATGACCCATGACCCATTGGTGCAGGCATGACATCTGATTCAATAGACAACCGAAAATACTAGAGTATCCCTTTACCTATTGTGCAATTGTTTCATCTATCACATTATGTCCTGTTTTAGTAGGGTAATACTAAACCCTTGTGGCCAAGTATATTGACATCAGTGTTCCTAACCCAAGTTGCCTAACAGGTAAATCCATCTATCTGTCATAGGAATATGACTCCATAGCTTACTCATTCATCCTCTGATGTCATACTTTTGTGTGTATTTTCTCCACTCTCCTCTACCCGGTTCCTATTAGGGAACCAAGTTTCTGATACCAAGTTCAGTCAGACCCTCTAAAATATTAAGTAACAAAAACATACTCTGTACAGGTTAGTAATGGCAGGAAAGGAAAATCCCAGGTAGATAGGTGTACCACTTAAGTAGAGACATATGCAAGTGTGCATTGAACAATGGCATGCCATATTGTATAGCAACTGCACTAGGGACCTATATTGAGCAAGCATGTGGGCTATGCTCCAAGTATGGTCTCGAAAGGGGCAAGTGAGACGCAGGGGAGAGGTCCAGTAGACTAAGGAGACCCCTAGAGTATCAGGTTGAGTTGATGCCAACATTGATGTGGATACAGGTCCATGCGAATGGAGAGGGTACTAACATATCAAAGTCACTAGATAGCAGTAGGCAATAGCCTACAAACAGGGAACAGGTATGCAATAGTATAGGGTAGTAATTTAGCTAACCAAGGAAAACAAGTCCTAGTAATTGACCTAGAAACCTAACCAATAAATAGATAGGCTACTTATCACTATTAGTTGTGTATTTGACATCATGTACATGGTATAAACAGGTTACTTGGACCGTGATACGGGTTGTAATCCGTGACGGCAGCTCAGGACCTAAGGCAAGTATACATTGCCTTTCTACACAGCTTTATTTACATGCACTGTCTTTTTATTTATGTCCAGTTTTTCTCATATTTTGACATGTATCTTCTATATCCTGCTTGTGTATTTGTATCATTGCTTTGTAGACCGTGTTAGCTTTGTGTCTTATTGGATGTTTTCATTTTGAGTCTTGATTGAGTCGTACCGTGGGTCGAGAAGTCGTGAACTGAACTGCTTTTACTCCGTGTCTTAAAATCTTGAAGCTAACCTGCGAGTCCATACTAGGGACGAGGGTTAGTAGTATATGGTTCACACGTGCGAGTCCACACTAGGGGCGAGGGTGATGCTAACCTGCGAGTCCACACTAGGGACGAGGGTTAGTAGTATATGGTTCACACCTGCGAGTCCACACTAGGGACGAGGGTGATGCTAACCTGTGAGTCCACACTAGGGACGAGGGTTAGTAGTATATGGTTCACACCTGCGAGTCCACACTAGGGGCGAGGGTTAGTAGTTCAAACCTGCGAGTCCACACTAGGGACGAGGGTTTGAGTATTCGTTTTGATTATCCGTTGACATCTTGACATAATTTCTATCATCCTCGTTCAGCAGTTCATTTATGTGTAGACAGTGTATAGATTCGTGCTTTATTTATTGCTCAGTTTTACTAGTTTATTCTGTATTTTTTCCATGTATAATAAACTGCTAGAAAGGCTCATTTTTATGTATCTTGCTAGTCCTCTGAGGACCTGATGATCTCTTCAGGTTAGCCGAGTTTGAGTCAGAAGCAGTTGAGCAGGTTGAGATAGCACCAGTCCGCAGAGCTTTACAGTTGAGGTTGTTTGAGTAGCAGTTTTATTCAGTTAGCGTATTTCATGTATTTCTCTATTCTTCCGTCTATTGGTAGTAGATTTGTGTCCACCGGACGTGACATTGATATTCAGTTATATCTATTATTTTTCAGTTTATGTCTTTCATTGATCTTGATTGTGACCTGATTATTCTGTGGATGAGATATATTTTACCATGAGATTCTAGTTTGCCTTGACTTGAGTATAGACAGCGTACTACCGCCGACTCTGCGGCGTGGGCTGGACTTGGACATGTTTCGTATCCGAAAAGCGGGTGCGGGTCGTGATATTTCGTTCTCGAAATTAATCTAAGCAAGGTTCCATAATAGAACGGAATTTGAGAAATCAAGATTGCGATTCTTTTCGTGGTTATTTAAACACACGAGCAAGGTATATAAATGCAATACAATATCGCATCGCAACTTCCAGGTAGATGGAATAAGGGTTACAAATGACTTCACATTCTAAGAGGAGTAGACTACATAATAGGTATAGGTACCCATTTCAAATAGTTCGATTTTATAGTCCAAATATGCGATACGCATGGATGAGTTTAACTGGGTCTTAACGGGTTCCCTAATTGGACATCAATTGCTGGTTGGATGAACCTTGAATTTTAATCTATATTGACTGGACAGATCCCAATGATAAAACTATTTCTACTAGGTTAGGGTAACCTAGAATAGGATTCCACCCAAGTGGTTGAGCTAGTTGGGCAGTCGGATTAGTTAAATAGGTTCTGTAAGCCTTGAAAGTGCGTCTTCCGTGACTTTTGTGTTTAAGTAGCACGAGAAGACACAATTGAGTGGCAAACTAGTGACATGCGCGTAGTGGGCTTCGAGTAGATCACAACCATATATTGGGTCGAATGAATTGAGTCAAGGTCGAGACTCTAGTGGAAGTCGGGAAGCATACCGGTATCATGGTAAGGGTTATAACTAGTCCTTTTGACTTGAAAGTCGTACCATAAAAATAGAGTACAAGGAAAGGTGTTTGAGTGGGACATAATATGTCTACATAAAGGTGAAGTCGACTATGTCATGTATATGAAAGTTGTTGGAAGGCAACAGCTGGCCTTGTGCTTCGATTATTAATGACACGGCCGGGGACTCAAAATGATCTAAATAGAAAGTGGGAGTCCATGGGGCACTATTTACCATCCTAAAAGAAATTATTTTAATCAATCGGTAATCCTCGTATATTCCAAAATTTTAGAAGGCTTACAGTCTACTCACCTTAGAAACTAGGACGTGCTTTTTGGAATAATGTGGTTAGAAGAATTCCAAGGTCCGGGTATTGTACCTCGACTATTGTTAATAAAGAATAAGGCACGGCATAACGGGATACGGTAGATATAAGTCAAGTCAAGGATCGTTCCTCAATAAATGGAAAACGAGTGTGTACAACGACGCATGGTCGATAAAATAGAATGATCTACTCGTCCATAGTATACAGTAGTTATCGACAGGATAACCAACTCTAAGGCACATCATATGGAGAGATTTCTAACAACTGGGTCATGAATTTTTATTTGTGCCAAACCTGCCAGACTATTGTCACAAGGGCTCTAGTGGTATGGGCTGTAGTGATCATGTATTACTGTTGGTAGGTCATATTATGACAGGGTATTTAAGCTATGGTATTGGCTAAGCTAGTGACTGTGGTGTACCAACACTAGTTAGGTCTTAATAATAAAATTTACATAACTAGGGTAATATTTATTGAAAACTAATCTCGAGATGAGTGTCTACCATAGTCATGGTGAATGATTGGCCTTACCTTTGTCTATTCATCTCATGTCTAAACTATGGTCTCTGGTCGAGGAAAGGTTGGGTTAAGGCTTAAGGGTTGCTAATTAAAGCAAGCTTCAAGCAAATAATTAGAGGCTCACAACAATTGGTTTCTTGAGAATAGGTAGTCCCCTAGGTTGGCATTTTGACTAAGGTAAAATCCTAATCATTCTCAAGTTCTAATGGCTAGAAGGTCCCAATAGCAGTTTAGGGGTCGAGAGGAAAACGAGTAACTCAAGGCAAGGTTCTAGTCACTTGGCTGGTCGATAGTAACTACACTTGTGTATACAACTATCATAGCCATGGGGGATACTCTGTATCTATCCACTAATTACGAGCTTTCGTCTTTCTAAATCAGTGAAAGACAAAAACAATAAAGAGTTCAAGAAGGATGTCACTGAATACGATTACGTGATTCAAAGGCGAATGTATAATTCAAGAGAAATTGTCAATACAATCGCGGATGAGATCCTAGAGACATCTACATCTCAATCCACGTAGGTTAATCAGAGGGAGAGCGAATCAAGTGCACTACGGCTGATCAGACCGTAATACATCGATTCTGATTAGACAATATGTTAGTAGGCGTCCCCAATAAACATATGTCTTGAATCAAGCTTGATAAAAGAGTAAGCTTGCAAAACTAGGCTGTAATAGTAGCCTCGGTCAAAATAGTCAAAAATACAAGTATGCGAGATTTTTGAAAGGAGGCACAAGTAGTTCGAATTTTGTGAGAATCAAAACCTTACCTGGTGTTCTTGCTTATACGGTCATTCTACTGTCTTCTTATTCATAAGACCTTGGTCAACTAATGAGTTATGGACCTCTAAATTCTATATTCAGGGTAAACCTATTAGTGTCAGTCAATTACCTCGTCAATATATCACAAGGACCACGGAATGCTAGGTTGGAAGACATGCTACCCGACTTACAGAACTTTCACTAGTATTGGCTTTGGATCTTAGTGACATACAAGGCATTTTTCTATCCTCTATAGTATCCTAAACTTGTAATCACATCTGAAGTCATTTTACCGAGAATTATGCCTCGCCGTATACTCTGGCTGTGGTAAACTCCTGGTACTGTGATTCAAATGTGATATACTATCGGATACTCTATCTCATATTGACACAAGGTCTAAAGAGGTCAACTAAGACATAGGTTTAGCAATGTTCTATATCCTACGATTTTTTGAAGTACTTTCAACTCTATGGGTCGTGCCTCGCCAGTGCGCTGCTGGCTGCAGTGAATCCATAGTCTCCATAAATCAACTAAATGGCGACAGTGTGCTGCTGTCCTGCCATTATGAGTTAACTAACATTCTTTTAACTATATCTATAAAAATTTATGAGCTTCTAGAGATTCAAACAAGTTGGCTATGAAATAAAGCGTAAGTATTTGTCCTATCAGTCATAACCCTTAAAATAAAAGATTGAACCGGGGGAAAATAACTGAAGACAAAAGAAATACAACCATTCTAACATCTATTCCATGTGTATTCAAACCATTGAGGAAAAACTTTGAATCGAAACTAACTCGAGGTTCGTATATGGTTAACATAATCAAAAATTATATAAAAATAATAATTCTCAGGGCAAAAATGTCACGCCCCGCTCCCGTAGGAGCGATCGTCCTCGCTAAGGCGTGATACCGCACGAGCCTAGATTGCGCTAGTGCAAGGCGGGTTCCATAACGGCCGATTTCAGCGACTGCGACGGGGTCGTCGCACAGAAGTCCCGAGCAGAGACATTAAATAATAGCAGCAAAATTTAGAACAAAACACAAGTCATTGCAAAATAATTGATATTGAAACAAAGGTTACAAAGGGGCACAAATCCAAGATTACAAGTCTCTCAAGCTCACTCAAGCTCACTCATCTCATATTACAAGTCACTCAGCTCTCTCTCATCTCTCAATACAAGTCTTGAACCAGCGGAAGCTTCGGAAGGCGACGTCCATACATTATGTCTCGTATAAGTCTTGACTCCATGCGGCTGCACGCTTCGAATCGCCAAGGAACTCCGTGCCTCGATGCATCCAAGCGAGCTCCGCGCCACGAGCTTCTACCTGTGCCTGTACATAAAAACTATGTGGGTGTCAGTACTCAACTGTACTGGTGGAATGAGCTCCTCGCCCACCCATACAAAACCAACACGTTTGATTTACTTTTGTGTGTAACATAGCCCCTTTATGATTGTCTTTCTAGTTTTGCCTTAGGATCAGCTTTTAAGATCGACGCCTTGGCCTATTCTGTGTCTCTAGACCATTCCGTACTTGCAACAACAACGTCGACTCAACAACGTTAACCTATCAAGTCGTGCTTGTCTTTCGGCCAAAATCAGAGACGTAACTACGCGATAAGACTCCATTCCCGTATGACCGTGCTATAAGTCATTGTTGAGGCCGTGCCTCGCAACTTAATGAGACTCAGTCATATCGCCGCCTCATGGCCCTTGCTACTTCGATCACCGACAGACCCAATCAAGACATGTGAATTAAGAGTCACTCGACCAACTTTGCCTTGCGGCATTTCCTGACTTTAACTCAAGACAACTCAAATCCAACTTATGCACCTTATATGTCGACAACTTAAGGCTCGACGCCATGTCTCGTGCCAAAGAACGTCGCCTACGCTGTAACCAAATCTTAGGACCAATATTTTGTATTTTAACTATACTCACACATTCAACTCAACTTCCTTGATATACTACACTCAATACTTGACTCAATCCAAAGGCATACACGCGGATTTGCCGTCATACCGACTCATCTATATGATTTGGTCACTGACTCCCAGAGCCATTGTGGACTCCCTTTTAGCTGAGTATAGGATAGACCGGTTCGGGCAGCTAGCCCTAATGAGCGTCTACCGAATACTTTGCCCCAGGCGCAGCTATTTTAGACTCCCAGAGCCATTTTTGTTTCCTTAGGCCGCACCGGTCCCGTGGCACCACGGGTTGCCGTACAGGGAAACTCTACCTTGTCGACAAGTTGTCCATGACCATGCAAGACTCGACTCAAACTGACGTCTCACACAGTCAATCTACTTCTAGTGTTACCATCTCTTTCAGGGCTAAGTTCAATACTTCTCACATTGGAGACCTTGCCTCGACGACCCAGTCGCGAGCATTCTTCTTTCTTGCCTCAACGACCCAGTCGTGAGCATTCTTCTTTCTGGCCCTATCATTTCACTCAACTCAAAAACACTATTGAAACACTTTCCAAACTCAATGAATCAACCGTGGCCCGTGCCTTAAAATACTAAGTCCGTGCCATCGTGTCTTAGACCAACTTGAAACTCTATGTGACACCATCGCCCAAGTCATATTCTATATGACTGGCCTTACGATCGTGAGACTATGTGGTTGTACTCGGCCGTAGAACTCATAGGACCGTGCTTGCTACTCCTCCTGATAGCTTAACGTAACTTGCCTAACTTACTTTGCAACAACTTGACGAGCAAAGGCTGCGTCAAGCCTTGCGTCGTAGGAACGTGCCGTACACGCGTATGACTTGAACGACCAAGCTATTTGGGGTGCCTAGACTTATGCCACAAGCCGTCCAATACAACTTAACCTGTCGGGCGAGCAGAGGCTATGCCACGTCTTGGACGAAGAGACCGTGCATGCTTTATAAAGCATTTATGCGGTCGACGTCTATGAATTTGGCTAACTCTTAACTTGTGGCGAATACCAACTTTTCCTTCTCCCAAGCTACGGGACGAAGTACCGAGTGTCATTTTCAAAGCACGTCGTGCACCAACTCTAAGAAGATCGTTAGACCTTTCCATATTCTAACTCAATTCGATCCGTCGGAATTATTCTCTTATCTATGTTGATTCGTCTCTTTTATTATCAAGCCTACTTGTGCAAGTTGAAAACATGCAATTTATTATGTGAAGGCAAAGATGAGGCGAGTTCACCAAAACTACCCCACCTGAGCGAGCGGTCGCCTCTACCGAACGATGTCTCCGAGTAGCCGTTGCAAGGCTAAGTCCGAACGCCGTCGGCGTTTCGATTCTACCGATTGACTGAGCGGGACGGGGCACTACAAAAAATAGAGATTACATAGGCAATTCGGACTAAGGTTTGAGGATGATACCTAAAGAGGCAAAGAGAAGGAATTTCATAATTTATCAAGGTTAGATCATTAACTCTATGAAACCCTGTCTCACCAAGTGAATAATCTATCCACATTGGATCATATCGTCATATCAAGAGGTAATAGTGTACCTATGGGGACCGGACGAACTATCAAAATTAATAACTAGTCCTCATCTAATTTACATGGCCTAGACTATCCATCGATAAATTTGTATAAGGGACTCCTAGTTCTAGTCATTCTCTTAAATTAAATTAATCCCTAACTCGTGAATGAGCATTTCCTAGTCGCAGGCTCGCAATAGTACGACTAACTTAAGTACTATCACGAGTTCGCATGATTTGCAAAAACAGACTTGCATGGGCCACCACAAAAACTTATTACGACCCGCACCCGCTATTTCGGATACGAGACGTGACCAAGCCAGCCTACGCCGCAGTATCGACGGTAGAATGTTGTATAGCCACAATGCTCAAAATCACATATAATGCTCATTCACAAAATTAATTTAATTTTACAATATTCCTAAGTTTACATTTGCAGAAAAATATAAAGTCTTACAAATATTAAAATGATACAACTCATCTATCTAGCTAATCTCTAGGTTTTCGTCTGCAGGTACACCCGTATCTCCCAATGCTAAGTGAATCCACGACTAACCTGAAAAATATTAGTTTCCAGTCAGAAATAGAACGAATACAATTCACTGAATACAGTTTCAATAAATGAAATTGACTATACAACAAAGGTTAGACATCAATTATATGTTTTTAAAATAAACAGCAAAAAGACGTGAGAAAAGACGGAAAAGCAATGGCAAGTAAATAAGCTAAAATATATTCCCAACTGTTAGAAGTACCTTTGATATGTGATCTGTCTGGGACACTACACCACGAGGTCTACTTACACGAAAAATAAACAATGTCTACGAGGTCTACTTGCAGAAAATAAACAATGTCTACGAGGTCTACTTGCAGAAAATAAACAATGTCTACGAGATCTACTTGCAGAAAATAAACAATGTCTACGAGGTCTACTTGCATGAAAATAAACAATGTCTACGGTCGGATCACACATCCTTGGTACTTCTCATTCCCGACTCAACAATTTTATAATAGAATATAAAATCACATAACCAATGGCCAATCAATGAAATATAGTGAAGATCAATATCGAAAATAGACAATAAACTGTACTCGTATGTGGTCCTTTGCTGGTGAAACTGATAATATAGACCACTCAATGTGCCACAACAGTCAAACACGTACGACAGTCTTCGGATGCTGAAATAAACGTTACCAATGATCTTAGAATAGTCAAATTAGCTAAATTTTTTGTTCTTAAGTCCAATTCTGGACACAGGACAAAATGGTAATTTTGGGTCAAAACGGTGTCCGACGTTGGACCCACTTTGCACCAAAAAGCGTGCCAGAGTCAATGGTCTCTAAATTCGTCAAACTACATGTCTACAAATTCGTTTTGATGATACGAACCCAATGGTATGTCAAATTTTGGATTTCGGTGGGTTGTACACGAATTCGTCCATTGAATCGGACCGTGTGGACCGCAAAACGGCGATCCGATCAATTATCTCATAATCGGACCAAACTTGGCATACAGGACCAAAAAAAGATACAGTCATGTTGGCACAAGTTTTGTCTCGATCTGACGAGCGTGCACAAGGTAATTGAGAAATTTGCACATAGGCCGATACGGTGAATTTCGACGGATACGCATCAAATTCGTCGCGCACACGCGACCAATTTAAATTTCGTCAAAGCCCACACGTGCACGAAGCCATTACGCACCTTTTGATGCTTTCGGTTCGCAACTACGTCGTCCGGATTGGCGGGACGCACGTCGTATCAAAAAATTTTTATAAATTTTAATATTTAAAAACAGGTTTTTTTCCTAATCTTTGAAATCCGATTTCTCGGCATGTAGTCTACGAAATCAAATTCCGTAAGTTGGGTTGCTGATCCCTATAGGTTGTCTAGGACTGCCATTAAATAGTTTTCAAAATTCCCTAATGTTCGGTTCAGAAAATGCCTGCCAAGTTGGGTCGAGAGACTGCTATATACTATATTTTGGAACAAATGTTCCTCGATGTTCGCGTTGATTTCTCGACGAAAATGAATAAGTTCAAGAAGAACTAATTGACAGGGATCCTAGATGGTCATATGGGCATTCTATGAAATTTTACGGAATCGAATTCCGTTGAGTATACGGAAAGAAACATGATGGTGAAAGCTGTACCTTGCTCGCGCATATACTGCTGCTTTGCGGCTAATGCGCGCACGGTCTGGCCGGCCCAGGCGTTCTCCGGCGGCCTGGCCATGTCGGGGCGGCGCGCGCAGACCTGGGGGTCGCTGGGAGTTAGCGTTTAGGTCTTGGTTTGCTCCATCTCCTTCTCGTTATACATATGTATATGTACGCTGAGCGGGGTTCCTCTCGGGATAGGCCTGGTTATTTTAGGCGCGGGTTTGGGCTGATTCCCTCTCAGGTTGAATATGGGATATTTTGCAATTCATGTGGGCTGTGGGTCTACTGTGTTGATCTTTATTATTTAGCCTTATATATATTGTCACGCCCCGCTCCCAAAATAAGGCGAGCCGAGTACGTAACAACATCCCCAGGCTACGCGACATATGAATACTCCAGTACCCATATTCGCGATTGTCGCCCGTAGGGTTCTAGGATAGGTTTGATCACAGGTCACATGATGCATAAAAATATAAATGACAGTTTGATTAAAGGATATTCTAAACTATAAATAGAAATTTTATTATTCTACCCGATTACAACCATTAACCCAATACATATATTACATTACCAGCTACCAAGTTTTACTAGTTGATACCAAGTCAACCTCCTCTTTGTCTCATTCATAAAACTTCTCTTCAGTGTGCATCTGCATTCTCTCCTGACCTTCATCAAAACCTAGTGAACAAAACTAGGTCGTCAATACGACGAGCAAGCCCTCAGTCAAAGGAGTAAAGTAGGTAAGGTAAGATGATAAAATTATCGAAATTGAATTGAAGGAAAGGATAATTTAAAAGGTATATTCACTGATAAAATTTCTTATCGTATTAACATCTTTTTCTAAAGAATGCGGGTGTCAGGTATAAATGTGTAAGCAATCAAACAATCTTGTATGAAAATGCAATATTTAGAGAAACACTTCTGGATCACACTTCTCTTTTCTCAACAATAATCCCATTTACCCGGGATCAGGTTTATACGTAATGGGCGGTGCTTAGATTTATCCGTCCCATTAGTATTAGGATCACATATTGATGTGATATAATCAGGATAACACATGAGTGATTTTCCGAGTTATCGGAATCCAGTGTTATAACAATTGTCGTATGACTTGAAATTTTTCAAGAATATCGGAGCAGGCTACATTGGATATTACAGGACCGAATTCGGGGATTCAGAATCCAATGGAAAACAGAAAACAGGAACAACAGGAAGTGAGCTAAGCCTCACCCCGACAGACCCGTATGGCCATACGAGTGCCGGTAACAGGAACTGATCAGTTTTATAAAATATAATATTACAAAGATTTCGAAGGTGTGATCCAAAGTTTTCTCTCCCATCCCAAATGCAATTCTTACCAAATGCAACTTAGTTAAATTACATTTCAAATTTTTGTATCTCGTTTTTCGTGTGATAGAGAACACACATTAAACGAGAATAAAGTTAAGCAGGAGATTCCGTCTTAGCGGAAATAAAATATCAAACTAGAATTTGTGTGCCTAAGGCAACACTTTCAAGGATTTCAGGGTCATGTTTATATTAGAAAATTTAATAAAGTTTTGATATTAGGGTTTAACCATTTCGACTTTCCAAAATGGCTATCTCTGGGATTTCTCAAAAATTTCGGCAGAGTCTCCTTTGTATTTTGGAGCCCGAAATTTTTTCCCAATAAACATTAATATAAAACTAAACCCGGGTTCGCCGACCCCTTCGGTGGAGCAACCCTCAACACCGATAACCATGCAGTTATAATATATAAGAAATATTCAAATAACAAACACCAATTTCTTACCAATGCGATACTTTACCTTAGCAATTAGCTACTTTAGTAGTTAGCACTGATCCAAGTTTACTACACATGGTCGAAAGCTTAAAATTTGAGCTGGAAGAAGTTGCATCATCCTTAAACTCCTTAAGTACTATGTTGTAGTTCATCTCTATTTGTACTATGTGATTCATTTGGTAAAAACAAATTTTTAAAAATCTTGAATAGTATATCTCTTAGGTAGCATGTGAGCTCCATGTTAGAAGTCAGAAAATAATTTGAATTCAAGTTTTGGTTAGTCTTGCCTGTTATGGAGTTATAACAATTTGAATACAAAGTATTCTACAGCTGAGATGACTTCCAAGTTCCAACTATTTGTCTTCAGAGTTTATCTTTTTGTCTAGTCTAGCTTCTTTTTTTTTTCCACCCAATAGTCTACCTCTATGGTTATATTAAAGAAATACCACCCTAGCTCAACTTCAATTTACTTGAATCAATTTCGATGGAACCTTAATATGCAACAATTCGTGATACTAAGTCAATTAGTTGATGTGGATTTGTCCGCTAAGATACTCAATCCCTATAGAGGTATCAAAAGAAATTAAAGTTGATGTGTTATTTGTTCTTTAAGATACTCATTTTAACTAATATTTTTGAGATGTTTATATGAATTAGGTGCATTAAAAATCTGGACAGAATTTAAATAAATAACTAAATGAATTATTTCAAGTAATTTCTTAAATATAAGATAGTTAAATTTAGTCTAACCATACAATATATAGACAGCAACTTTTTATGACACGATCTTCTTGGAAGCATGATTCCCTACTTCATTTTGAATGTTTATCATCCTAATCTCTTCATCATGGCATACATACTTGGAATTATTATCTACTTATATTTATGTCCAAATCTAGATAAGCACACTTATGTAAAACTTCATGTATATCATATATTCACATATATACAAGTTACAGACACAACTCAATTTATCCCCAAACAAATCCTAAATTTAAAAGAAATTAGATATCACGGACACACAAGCCAGACATACACATATATATGTATATAAATTCAGTGCCTAAAATTCATTTTAATTTAGAATAAAATTTCTTAAATATTTTTCTAATTATATATAAAAATTGGAATTTATAGGAAGACAAAGAAATTTTAAAAGAGAAGGGAGGGCTTGCCTTGGGAAAAATGATTTGGGTTTGGAATTGGGGGGTTAGGGCTTGCTCCTCCTTCTTCTTCTTCTTCCAATTTCTCCTTCATCATCATCTTCTTCTTCTTCTTCTTTTCCAATTTAAGAAAGGGGTTAGGGTTTGAAGATGGTGGTGGTGGTGATGATGGTGGAGATGGAGATGAAGATGGTGGTGTTGGAGGTGGTGATGGGAGCTGCGGCCACGAGGGGAGGCCGCCGGCGGTGGAGGGCCAGCCGGCCGCCGCCACGGGCACGGGTGCACGGTCATGAGGGAGAGGGGGAGAGATGGAACCGAGAGGGAGAGAAAGAGGGTGCGGGAGAGAGAGAGGGTGAGAAAGAAGGCTGTGAGCCCTCTCTCCCCCCTTTCTTATAAGTTTTTTTTTTCTTTTTTTTTTCTTTTTCTTTACCAATAAATTCATGCATGTAGACATGTGTCCCCAAGTAAAATTACCATTTTGCCCATGCTTCATGCATGAGGACATGTGTATAGATGAGGTGTCATGGTTAATTTGCAATTTGCAAATATTTACAAGGGCTTATGTATAAAAAAATTTATTTTAGAAAAAGAAATGGGTTCAATTAAAAAAATAAGATAATGATAATAAAATTAATGATAAATAATGATAATGATAATAATTTAAAAAAAAATTATTAACAAATATAATTATAGAGAAATAAAAATAATATTTTATTAGGTGGCTATTACATATATATATATATATATATATATATATATATATATATATATATATATATATATATATATATATATATATATATATATATATATATATATATATTTATAAGGCTATATATATATATATATATAAGGCTAAATAATAAAATAATATATATATATATTTTTTTTTTTTATTTAGCCTAATACATATATTTCTATATATATTTCTATATATATGATACATATATGCACATGTATCATATATAGATTTAACACTCTAACATTCCATACTTTTAATATATTATCTATTTTCAGTCTAGGGCCTTATTAATATAGATATGAATATATATATTATACATTTATTTGACAAATATAATATAACCAATAATAATATTATTATATAATAATAACCTCAATAAAATAATAATAATAATAATAACGGAATTCAATAACCCAACAATGATGTATACACCACTATGCACAGTCTAATAATCCTAAAATTGTACAAGGACCTAATTTATACAAATAATAATATTTATAATATTTAATTAACGAATATTTAGATAATATTCAATAGAACATACTCATAACAAATTACGTCAACGCGTATGTCATTGGACGTACCGTATGACTACATGGGCTCTGGTCTCAGTTCGGGTCCAGTCCGGCTAGTTTGGTACAACCGGGTCTTCTACAAGTCAATAAACTTTAATAATAAATAATTAAATTATTTATAGGAGTCAAGTCGCAACTTGGCATGGTTTTCCTAGTTAGGACATCATTATGGCTCGGCCTTCCCTACCAGGGCTAATAACTAGTCAAAGCACGCCATTGCACTATCCGTGCCACGATTTCTAATCATCTTGTACTATAAAACTCAACCATGGCTAAAATCATTTACCGTAATAATTAACTAAATAATTATTTATAAAAATTCTAAAAATCACCATTTAATAAAAATAAATAAATAAAAAAATATTTTATCAAAATTTCGGGAAGAGAGGTTACAAGGATATAAGATATCTTAGTACTAGCTAGGTAAGTGCTAACTTGGACACTCCGAGGTCAAGTTTTCCTTGTGGGCTCACAAGGAACACATGACGAAAGAGGTATCATTATCTCTTATGTTAAGTGTCAATGTTAGCTTGAAATCAAGTGTACATGTGAGCCTTTCTCTGGAAATTAAATTTACTTATGCCAAGTCTTTTGGGCCTATAAGAGTTATAAATTTTTTCGAAAATCTAGTATAACGCTAATTGCCTCTAAAGGGTTGCATAAGTAATAAGAGTGTATAGAGTGAGTATCCTAGTAGTATATCATAGTACCTAGAGTGTATAGAGTAAGTATCCTAGTAATATATAAGATATTTTAGAAATAGGGTAATTGTTAAGATAAGTTTGGAGTTTAATTGAAAGTAGAGTGTATCCTCCCTACTCCCCTTCTTCTCATTCGGGTCATGTGGCCTCTTATTCCGCATCATATGATATCCACCTCAACCAAAGCCTAGAGAAGAGTGTAAAAATATTAATATTAACCAAGGTTCATAGTATCGATATTAGAATCGGTATTATTTACGGTTGATATACCATGAATCTCATGGCTTCCTCTACGAGAGCAAAATGTAAAACCAAACACGAAGCAGAGCTTCATATTCAAAACATCATAAATAAAAAGTTTTTGATTGGTGGTAGGGCGATCCAGACTCATGTAAGTATTTAAGTTTATAAGATTTATGTTAGAATTATAAGTATTTTAGTTTATAATTTTTGTGACAATAGTGTGAGGCCTTAGGATTTAGACTATAACTTAGGAAAACTTATAGTAAACTAAACACATTCATTGGATAGGCTAAGTATCGTAAGATAATTAGGACGGTTCAGCCCCCTGCTGTCGAGGGTATCGACGAATCGACGCCCGCCCAGATGTCCTCTTCCACGACCGGTCGCTTTGACGACATTTTCGTAGAAGCCGCCGGCGGAATAAGGAAAGACGGGCGCGTCTACGGTACCAGCTCCTTGTTGCAGCCGGACGTCTTCGAGACTTCCACCGTCGTCGCCTCCTGCTCCCGCGACTCCGGCCGACGGGGATGTGAGGACACTGCTTAGGACTCTAACCATGGCGGCGACGTCCATTCAGGAGCAGATGACCCGGATTGTATCGCAGTTACCGGGTTCTTCTACTGGTCCTACTGCTCATGCTCCCGGTCCTTTTTTCGCTGGCTGTGCTTCTTTTGTCCGACTGCCACTTTTCTACCGGCTTCGTCTACGATTCACCTCCGTGACATGATGTCGCCGGCAGAGCTACGCCGAGTTCCACAGCACATATTTGATAGCCTCTCGGATCACGTCGTTAAGGGGTATCTTCGTAAAGCGCAGCTTGCACCACCAGACAATCAAGATAACGTTTGATAGTTTTTTTTGTATTAGGATGTTGAAAATTTTGGATAATTTGGAGTTGTTATGGATATTTTGGTGTGATTGTGTAAAAAATATTGTGTGATTGGTGTGATAATTTTGAGTTGTTTTGGATATTTTGTTATGAAAAATATTAGATATTGTGTGATATTGTGAAAAATATTGGATATTGTGTGATATTGTGAAAAATATTGGATATTGTGTGATATTGTGAATGGCTAATTGTGTGAATAGGGAATGCTACGATTTCAGGATTTTTTTTAAAAAAAATTCCTGTTAGCGACTGACTACCGACGGACAAGCGACAACAGGCGAAAGAAAAGCGACGGATATTTCGTCGCTAAGCTTCTGGAACTTTTTTCATTTCCAGTTAGTTACGGATGGCGACCACACAGCGATGGACGTTTCGTCGCTAAGGTTCTAAAAATTTTCTTATGTGCAGTTTGCGACGAATGGTGACGGAGAAGCGACTGACATTCTGTCCCTAAGCTTTTGGAAATTTTTTTTGTTGCTCAGTTAACGACAGATAGCGTCAGATTGGCGACGAGTTGGTGACCAGTTTGTGTATCAGAAATTCTCTGATACGCATATACCGACGATTTACCGACTGAAATATCCGTCGCCAATTAGTCGCCACTATCAAAATTGAGTATCACAAATTCTCTGATACGCATATACCAACGTATTGTCGACGAAAAAATTCATCGCTATTTTGGTATCAGAAAGTTTCTGATACTCAACTTTTGATGGCAATGCGTCGATATGTCGTCACTAAGTCGCCGGAATAGAACGTCGCGCATCAATCGCTAAGCCATCGAAATTTTTCGCCGCTAGGTCGTCGCTAATTTGTTGTTATCGCTTCATCATTTGACCGTCACGTTTTAGTCGACGCTTCGACCATGTTTCGACTACGTTGCGATGGATGCTTTTAGCGACGAGGTATAGTCGCTAATCCGTCGCTAACTACAGATTAGCGACGGATTTGTCCATCGAAAAATGACTATCTTTTAGTAGTGTCCAAGTATTTTCCTTAGCCTCTATATCTTCCATCATTAACCTATTAGGTTTGCCTAAATTTGTCTTCATAATTCTCATTTATCACAGTAGATAACATGGATTGAACTTTAAAGAAGGATATTTTTTTTAGTGTTACAAACGACATGGTCCTAAACAGATCTGAATGGAAGAAAAGGATTCAAACAGCCGAGCCCAAAAGTTTGTGATAAGGCTTTTGTTGTTGTTGTTGTTATACTTATCACTGTCATTTTCACAATGATCTTTGACGCCTAGCTATCCCACCACCAAGTTTCTTACGGATCATTAGATTTATATCTGCATGTAGGTTAATATATAACCCTAATGTCAAAAAGCATCCAACGACCCAGATTCAAATATGGAATCCCAGCCACATTGCACATCAAGACCAATAGGATCCAACCCGGATTCATCATTTTGTAGCCCTATGAAATTTATGGAAGATCAACAGCTATCTGTGTCTGACAATATGCAATAAGTATCAATCAAGTCAATGAATTTAACTAGAAGTATTGTAAGTCACATATGAAATTTGAAACAAAAAATACGAATAAATATCAAAGTGTACTTAACTACTTATGAATTCCCATTGGGCTTCATAGTTCCTCTTCAATTTCTTTTTCAATAAAAATTAGCGCGTGTAATGACATTGAACCATCAAAAGCATAAAAAAGCTCATATCTAAAATAGAAGGAAAATTTCACATTCATACTTGTCATTACAGTAAAAAGTTTCTGGAATAAGTATTAGGTTAATTATATACCTTTTCCACAGGGGTCGAGTCCGGTGAAAGATTGTTCGCAATTACACACATTAAAATATCCTTCGAACTGAATTCAATGAGGAAGAGAACTCATCATAAAAGATCAAATCAAGGAAATAATTTTATTTCACTAAAAAATAAACTTTGGGGATAGCTTCCTTGATTATTCCCCTTGGCTTGTTATCAGCTGTTGCAACTGCTGAACTCATCTTCAATTCTACTTTGTTGCGGTCAGCACGGAGTCGGTGGGTTAGACTGTAACAGCCCTAATAAACAATGGTTCAATCATCTCATCACATTACTCTCATATTGCTTGCCATTTTGCAAGAAAACCTTCCACAATTCTAGATTAGGTAGTACCCAGGGCCGGCCCTGGGGTAAGTCTGACAAGACTTTGGGCTTGGGCAACCCCCTCTACTAGGACAACCCCAACCTCAGTGTGACCCTACAAGAGGTCGAGGTCACGGATGACACCCAGGACTGGCCCAAAATAAAGGACAAGGGGCAACTAAAATTTGTTCCGGATAGGGCAACCCCCCCCCGGAGGCCCGGCCTAGTACCTACTTTGAATTTTCTGAAATAATGTTAGACAAGGCTGGCCTAAACATTCGCTTACAAAGTGTTTCAATAAATGTATTAGGACATGTTCAGAGAGAAATAATATGTTGATGTTGCAATGATCTATAAACAGTTTTGTGAAGAATCATCACCAAAAATTTAAAATAAAAAGGAAAGAAAAAAACATGAAATACTTCAACAAGTAAGTTGAAGAAACTCAAATGAAAAAGATAAATGAAGGAATTAGATGAAGAATGATTGCTTGTCACATTCTACCCTAACACACTTGAATGTAGTTTACCAGATATTGATGCTCCCTACTGCATTTCGACACCTTCAACAGCAGCTGCAATGGCCTTCCTTTCCTCTGCTGCCCTCTCCATTCTGGCAATTGCATCATAAAGGCACTTTGCTATATCAAGTAATGGGAGTCTCTTCAATCTTTAGCTCACGAGCAATGACTCTTGTTACATCCTTCTAGTCAGAATATTAGAAAAGGGTTATTTGAAGCATTGAATCCTTGAAGTCCCTATAAATACAATGCACAAAGGTGGGAATATCTTCTTTCTAAGTTATGAATCGTCCGGAACGCATAGCCTACCCTTCAATCGAATAACGTCGGTTTCATCTACCGCAAAGTCGGTTGCACTATCTGTTGAAATTTGCTCTCGCACTTTCTTCAGGTACGGATCATCCTTCTGAGCGGTATTGATCTTTTCCCGTAGGCTTGGCTCTAACTGCATTTGCGCCAACTGCACATCCTTGAATCAAACCTGGAGGTTGATGTCCATCTCTTCTAGGTCACGTAGCAGTCTGCGGTCAATGGATAGCGAGGCAATATACTTTCTACTCAGAGCGTCCGCCACAACATTTCTCTTGCCCGGCGTATAGTCAATAGTCAAGTCGTAATCTTTGATCAGTTCAAGCCAGCGCCTTATCCGCAAGTTCAGCTCCTTCTGTGTGAATAGATACTTGAGGCTCTTATGATCCATATAGATCGCGCATGCCACACCATAAAGATAATGATGCCATAATTTCAACGCGAACATAATCGCCGCTAACTCCAGGTCATGGGAGGGATAGTTTTTCTCGTACAGCTTTAGCTGTCGGGAAGCAAAAGATATGACCTTGTTCCCTTGCATCAGCACACACCCCAAATCCTGACCGGACGCATCGCTGAATATCTGGAATCCCTCATTCCCTTCTGGAAGTACAAGTATCGGGGCCGAGACGAGTCGTTGCTTTAACTCCTGTAAGGAAGCTTCACAGTCGTCTGACCATTCAAAAATGACTCCTTTCTGGGTGAGGCGAGTCAGAGGCGACGCGATCTTTGCGAAGTCTTGTACGAAGCGTCGGTAGTATTCTGCTAGGCCAAGGAAGCTATGAATCTTGTCGACTGACGCTGGCCGTTTCCAATCGACGACGGCTTCAACTTTCTTTGGGTCGATTGTTATGCCTTCAGATGAAATGATGTGTCCAAGGAATGCGACGCTGCTCAGCCAAAATTCACACTTGCTCTACTTCGCATATAACTGATTTTTTCGAAAGGTCTGAAGCACGGTCCGTAGATTCTCAGCGTGTTGCTACTCGTCCTTCGAGTAGACGAGTATATCGTCGATGAAGACTTCTACAAACTTATCGAAGAAGGTTCGAAACATCCAATTCATTAAATCCATGAAAGCAGCTGGGGCATGTTAGCCCAATAATTACATCGTGTTTTTGAATATGGCTAATCAATTAAGTTTAACATAATGATGTCGCTAATATTCATATACTCACTATCATGTTGTTACTTAAACTTAGTATTGTCCTAATTGTTCTATATCATATTGTCATACTTGTATCGTACTACAAATATTATTTTTCTTGCCTAACATATATTTGTAGACATGCAGTAAGCATGATCAAACTAGGACATATGCAATAGAGAATTAATGATGAGCCAAAGACGACGTCATACAAGAAGATTTATCTGAATCGTCTAACGACCTATCCGGGGACTTACTACTCCATGGGAGTTCGGGGGCGAAGCCCCCGAAAGGTATTCAGATTTCTAGATCTGTTTATCTTTGGATGACTGCTGTCAAGGAAAAATGTGTCTTCGGGTCTGCTCAAATATCAGAAGAAAGGCGTCATCAAAGGGCTTTTGGTTTTCCTATTTTATTCTCAGGCTATAATCTTTCAATTTAATGAGTCTAGGAATTATGTACTTTGAGTCGCACTGATCATCTCAACCCATAATCATACTTTCCAAAGCTCCACTATACCAAAATAGACCAACTCCTAACCAAACCAAACCAATGCTAGTCATATAAAGCTTCTGGCCCAGGGAACACAGAGTTCAGGAAGAACTCTGTCTAAGGCAGAGTTCGGGCCGAACTCTGCCCCCTGATTTTTAGCACCCTAATTTTTAGGGCATGTTTGATACAAGCTGTCCAACGTTCATAAATTTGAATTCTTGGGATAGAATTCGGGCCGAACTCTGCCTCCCCAGAGTAGTATAAATAGAGCTTGAATTCTCTCATTTCAAATCATCTCTTACCTTCAAATATTCAAGCTTTCTAAGCTCTACTACTCCAAGCCTCATTCTTTCATATCTTCTAAGCCACAACTTTCCTTAGCCCAAGGTGCTCACTGCGATATCAGCTAGAATTTGTGTGCAAGAGTGAAAGAAAAGTCACTTGAAAAATTCTAAGTTTTGCTTTCCGCGAAGTTGAAATATTCGAGCGCTTTGATCTAAAAGCTTGTATTTTGTAAAAAAGTTTGCGTGCTCTTCAGACTAAAGGCACATAGTATACGTTATTTCACAAATAGTGGATTTTAATCCTGAGTAAGAGTTCTCAGGCCTGGACTAGTCCTCCACGAGGGAAACCAGGTTAAAACTGATGTGTTTGCGTATGCTTTTCTGATCCCTTTTATTTTTGCATTAATACTCTGATTAATTATTATGCTGGTGAAAGAGTTAATTTTTATTTGGTTATTATTGACACAAACTCTATTCACCCCCTCCAGAGTTGCCTACACGTTCTAAGCCTACTCTTCCCATCTAACTAGTCACATAACTTCCCAAGCACCAAAAGTGCTCAGTGCGAGTCAGCTAAAAGTTTGTGTACAAGAGTTGTCAAAAGAAGTCACTTGGATAATTCCAAGTTTTGCCATCAGTAAATCTGTAAGAAGTTGGCGTGCTCTTCTGAGTACAGGTACGTGGTTGTACGTTATTTAACAAATAGTGGATTTCAATCATGAGCTAGAGTTCTCAGGCCTGGACTAGTCCTCCACGAGAAAAACTAGGTTAAAAACTGTTGTGTCTGTGTATGATTTTTTGATCTCTATTTATATTTCATATTTATACTCTGATTATACTTTCTGTTGGTTGGACTTGAATAGATTTGTTTTTTAATTGGATAATTTTGACACATACTCTATTCACCACCCTCTAGAGTTGCCTTCACGTACTTCAGGGCGTTCGTTAGGCCGAACGGCATTACCAGGAATTCGTAATGATCGTATCGAGTGCGGAAGGCTTACTTCGACACATCGTCCAGCTTGATCTTGAGTTGAAGGTAGCCCGATCGAAGATCAATTTTAGAAAATCTCGAAGCACCTTGCAACTGATCGAACATGTCGTCTATGCGGGGCAATGGATATTTGTTCCGGATGATGGCTTTGTTCAGCTCTCGGTAGTCGATACAAAGACGCATTGAGCCATCCTTCTTCCCTATGGCGAGACGCTAGGCCATATGAATCCCTTGCCGAGCAACTCTTGCAGCTGTACTTTGAGTTCCTAAAGCTCTGTAGGGGCCATTCTGTACGATGTTTTAGAGATCGGTCGGGTATCGGAGAATGTGTCAATGGTAAACTCTCTCCCTCGATCAGGTGACATGTCGGGCAGATCGTCTGGAAACACACCTGAAAATTTTGCCAGAACGTCGGTCTGACCCACGTTTGTACCATCCTGTCTCATGTCTCAAACATACGCTAAATAGCCTTCACACCCAGAATGCAGCATCCTTCAAGCCGATATTGTCGAGATCAACATGCAAGTTGGTGACGCCTCACCACACGAATAGCAGAATTCAGGCACTCTAGGTATACGGAAGGTGACTGTCTTTTCGGCACAGTCGATGGTTATGTTACACGGACCGAGCCAATCCATTCCCAGAATGATATCGTAGTCCTTAATGTCTAAGGCTTTCGTATCGAGACCTACCTTTTGACCACCTATACAGATGATTCCGTCTCTGCAGGCTAAGTTTGCAAGGAGTGACGTGCCCGACGGTATATTGACGCTAAGATTCAGGCCTAACAGTGTCATAGGGAATTTGTGTTCGCTGACAAAATCCACCAATGTAAAGCTATACGTGGCACCAGAATCAAACAGTACACGAGTAGGTTTGTTATTGAAATACAGTATACATGTCACGACTGTGTCAGATACGAACGCTTCGTCCTGGGTCATGGCGTAGACGCAGCCCTGGGCATTGGGGCGACTGTCTTGGCTATTTTGTGGTGTGGCCTGTGGAGCCCGAGGTGCTTGGCCTCGATTCTGTTGGTGTTACGGGAGGCGTTGGTTACCACCTTCAGGGCAGTTGCGTGCTGCGTGCCCTACTCGACCGCACCCGAACCATGCTCCAATTTTCATTAAGCATTCGTTAGCCATGTGTCCCACCCTATGGCAATAATTGCAAACTACTCAATTCCTCCCCTAGTTGCCGCCGCCGTTGTCGTGGTTTAGACGTTTATGCGCGTTATTGTCTCCTGCATTACTATGGCGTTTGTTATTAAAGTGAACAACGTCAGTAGTGGCAGAAGGATATTGGGGCTCCAGACGGAGGGCGTGGTTGACTGACTCGCCCATCGTTTGATACTCGGGCACAGTCACGTGGGCAGAAATTGAAGGCCTCAGGCCCACTTCGAATCTCCGTGCTTGACTCACCGCCGTCGGCAAGTAGAGACCAACAAATCGAGGCAACTTATTGAATTCTATAGCATACTCATTCACTGTCATGTTTTTTTGTTTTAGCTACATGAACTCGTTCTCCTTCGCCTGGCGGACCGTAGCAGGTAAGTACTCGACTTCGAAGGCCTTACGGAACGTAGCCCAGGAGATCGGCACAGTGGAGTCATCGCGACGGATAGCCTACTTTTGTACCGCCCACCAGTCATGCGAATTAAACCGAAGTTGAAGTTGAGCGCATACGACTTTCTTTGCCTTATCGATACCGAGGAGCTCGAAGTTGTCCTCGATCTCGTCTAACCAGTCGATTGCAAGGGAAGGGTCTTTGGTGCCGGAGAAGGAAGTAAGAAATGCCTTCTTGAAGTTGGTATAGTCGAAGGTGTTATTCTCTGGCGGCGCAAGCTGAGACGAAGTCTCCCCGGGTGCGACTTCGATGGGTCGGTTCATGGGTTTGACATTACGGGATACAGAGTTCCCGTTGGTCACGACTGTTTGCACTAACTGTCGTAGCGTGTCAAGTTGCCCTTGCTGCATCATGAACTGTGCTTCGAACCAGACTTCAAATTGGGTATGTCGTCTTTCGAACTGCAGACGCAGCTTCTTGCTTTCTTGTTGGAATATTGCGGCCTGCCCCTGCTGCATTTCGAGCATATGCAGCATCCGCTCCATCGGATTGTCAGAAGGTCCGACTTCGGTAGGCATCCTCCCCGTTGGGTTGACGGAAGGCACGACTTCGGAACTACTCGAGCCGCTGGAAGCGCTCGTATTGCCCTCTGCCCGAGGTCCCGCAACTCCTGGAAAAAAGACAACTCTCGTTAGTTTCAGAAAATATCTTGGAATCAGCGTATAGAACAACTCATCTCATCGACACGAGGTCAACGGTTCGACACTAGAGACTCAAGACTGGAGGCCAAGGACGTAAAACCGTGCTCTAATACCATTATATCACGTCCCAATTTCGAAGAATCGATAGTCGTCCCACGGGCGTGATGCCATACGAACCTAGGTTGCGATCACACAAGGCATAGTCATAAGGTCATCCGAAATACGTCAACTAAGAGAGAGCGCAGACAAATTGAACAACATATTGAGACAGAAACTTTACATTTTATTGATAATAAACATCATTTACAGACTCTATTACAATCGTGCCGTGCGAGCTTTACAACATGAGTCGATTACAAAAGGAGTGCCGATGAGATAGCAGTTCCATACATATATCCCTCATTTACAACAAAAGTATTCCAGCCACCTGGATGCGAGGGATACCGAGACATGTTCCTTGGACTTGCGGAGAGTCTGTAAAAGTTCAGCGGCGGGGTCTTCGACGCGGTTGAAGCTTCAAAAGTACGAACGTCGTCTAGCTAGTCGGCACATTCTTCCTGATTCCTGTCACCTGCAAAGAGCGAGGGTCAGTATGATCACATGTACTGGCTAGTGGCTAATTAAATCCAAGATCTGCATTTGGTTCAAGCAATTTTCTAAAATATGTTAGCTATTTTTGTGATCTTTCTAACCATCATGATTGATTTGCATGTTAACTTGTTTTGAGACAAGCATCTGAAATTATATACATTGAGAAGTTATCATAATCATCCCGTGTCACGTGCGTTAGTTCAAGCAGTGAAAGGGGAGTGATGGTCACTGGCAATGTCAAGCCATCATGGACTATAGCTGGGTTAGACGGCGACCCTTTTACGGCGGGTAGCGAGCCCTGTGCGAAAGTTCCCGAATCATCCACGCCAATTCATGAGTGGCGCTTGCTATACTCGTTCCTCCCGGGCCGAATCGGTTCCTTGGCCTAAAAAACCGTTCGAGGAAACTACGCCTTATGCATAAGTGTCACGCCCCAGAACCAGAATACTGGAGAGCGGGGGAATGACTCAGCCAGCTACGTATTACGGGTAGATGAATACCGTATAATACGATCAATGCTGTCTAACCAGACGAGGGGGTGCATACTACATAAAAGTCTTACTATGGTCACTTCACATCTATTGTCTCAATCATTCGAATAAGAAAACAGAAATAGAGAACATGTAAGATAAAGCAGTAAGGCGTCCCAAACGCTCAGTCAAAATGTTTTTGAGATCTGGCTTTACAAAACATAGCCAGATGATATAGCAAAGTGTACACAATCGTTATCAGCTGCAGTCTGACTTAATTACAATTATATAAAAGTGAGTACAAGACAATCCGACTAACATGTCGGTGCCAAACAGCTAAGTATAAAGTAAATAGCAAAACAAGCGATGAAGTAAGGGACCCACTCGAGTCCTCCTGCGATCATTTCCCTAGTATTGACCATCTTGGAGGTAGAAGTATGCTGAGTCTTCGAAAACTGGCTCTAAATCTGGCCATGCAAAACCAGAGAGGTTAGACCTCTAATAGCAAGTACCACAATGAAGGACGATATGAAGGACTAAACCAGTAAGTAAAAGAATATAATAATAATAGATCTCTGCTTTCCACTAGGATTCACATCACATCACGATACTTCGAACCAACCTCCCAACCAAACAAGGACAGAAGTTGGCCCGTCATGTCCTGACATTCTGATCATCCCAGTTAGGTAACAGAGTAGTGCAGTACATAAACAAATCATCTTGAACGGCCAATCAACTACTACGGCTTGCTAATGTGAGTTCCAAGTTATCCTGGAATTATGCAATAGGGATTCCTCAGTTCTTACTATGTGCGAGCAAGGCTAGTCTATCCAGTCAATCAATTGTGCCATACATGAATTAGACGAGTCCCAGCGGGACGCCCATCATCAATATACAATATACAATAATAATATAAGCAGATACCGCTCCCTGCCCGTGTGGCAGATTTGCCGTATCTGTGGGAACCAGCCGGCCCGTCGGGTACTACTCGTCCCAAGGGGGCTGCCATGTAAGAACTCGGGAATCCATTCTCTCCATGCCATCATTTATTTTATTTAACTTAATAGTCCCTACGTTGAGTGAATTCCCATGCCGTGGATCATGGTCATTCAAATGAGTACTTTCGTACGGGATACGATATGCGCAACTCTACAACGATACCCGTGCGGCTAGGTTGTAGGTCTTACATAGCGTGATACAACAATCCAATCTAACCACGGAGTAATCATGCCTTGACCATAAAGTACACATGCTGTTTTGTAGAAAATAAATAAATAAATAGATTAAAGCATGCATGTGCATGTATGTCAATATTCGGGATCAGCCAGTCGATCACAATAGTTCATAACATGAACGTGTCTCATTCATTCATTTCAATAAGACGACTAGCCAGTCTCTTAGTTCCAACTAGGAACGCATGATCAATTTAGTCAAGATACCATCGTCATCAATGGTGACAAGGCATGAAAGTCATTTAGCATTAAATGGGTCGAGTCTATAACTCTCAAGGTCAAGTTCCAGTCTTACTAGGTATCCATCAATCAATCAAGACACAGGGCACTAATACACAATCATTAACATGCTAAGATTATCAAGTTCATAAAAAGGCGTAAGGATATAATAGGAAAATTATCATGCTACCATTAAATGAATAAATTAGAGAACAAAATAGAAACACCAAAGTCTGGAAGTCACGCCAACAAGTCTATGCTAAGGTCAATAAGTCACGCAAGAAGTCTATGCTAAGACCAACAAGTCACGCAAGAATCGTGCGCGTAAAAAGGGGTACGCCAAGTCTAGCCTGAAGGAGTGAGCGTGTAAAATGATACACGCTGGCAAGCGTGAGCGTGAAAGGAAATCTATGCACGCATAAAGTGGACGTGATAGGAAATCCACGCACGCACAGAGTGGACGTGATAGAAAATTCACGCACACATACAAAGATGTGTGCGTAACTCAAAACTCACGCACACTTGTAAAGACATGAGCGTGACTAAAATCCACGCACACACGTAAGAACGTGAGCGTGACTAAAAATACACGCACGCTCATGAGAACATTAGCGTGACTAAAAATACACGCACGCTCATGAGAACGTTAGCGTGACTAAAAATACACGCACGCTCATGAGAACGTTAGCGTGACTAAAAATACACGCACGCTCATGAGAACGTTAGCGTGACTAAAAATACACGCAGCCACGTAAGAACGTGTGCGTGACTGAAAATACACGCAGACACGTAAGAACGGGTGCGTGACTCAGCCTTCATCCCAGCCAGAAAACGAAGTTCCCAGCCAGAAGACACGCTAAGTTGGGAGATCAAAACCCATGAACAGCCGAAATACACAAACTTAGATCTAGAGAAAATAAGCCACAGAAATCAAAAATGCCAAGCACTAAACTCTCTCAGGATCATGAGAGGAAGAGAAATGAACCATAAAAATGGTTCTCCAAGCAAGAAGCAAGATTGTACTTGCCTACTGTGGTTGGTAGGTGGAGAAGTGATGAGAGGAAGAAGAAGAAGTAATGGTGAAGAATGAGAATTATGAGGAGAGAGAAGGAGATGTGGCTTTAAATAGCAAAGGAGGTGGTAGGTGGGAGCTATTGGGCCGGGTTGCATTCGGGTCCAACAAGGCCAACCCGAAAAGACTAACTAAAACAGAGAATAAAATTGCAAAAAAAACTAAAATGCAGATAATAAATTGCAGAAATTAATTGCAGAAAATTAATTAACATGAAAATTAAAGAACAGCTAATTAATTAACATGAAAATTTAAAGAGCAGATAATTAATTAATATGAAACATGATAAATACAGATAATGAATTATAGGAATTTAAATACAGGATGATACATGATAAATACTAAATAATTACGTTCAAGCAATATACGTATTAAAATACGTATTCTGGGAACGGAGAGTGACATCTCTACCTACCTTGAAAGAATTCCGTCCTCGGAATTTCAAATTCAAGCAAGATAGAAACATCGAGGCTAAACCAATCTAAGTACAAGAAATTCTAGTGATCAAGCAATCATTTTACAATTGTCCATAGCAAGTAATATATATGTAAATCCATCAATCTACGATATCAAGCAATTCTACCCATAAGGTGATAAGCATGAGGAATCAGGACAATCAAGGTATACAGAAAAAGATATACCTTGTGAGTCAAATAAGTGTGGATACCGTGATCGGATATCATCCTCACGTTCCCACGTTGACTCTTCCAAGGAGTGATGACCCCAAGCAACACGGACAAGACTGATTGTTCGGTTCTTGAGTATCTTCTCTCTTCGGTCCAAAATGGACACAGGCTGTTCTTCGTAAGACAGGTTGGTACCAACAACCAGCTCCGAATGATCGAGGATATGGCTTGGGTCCGATACATACCTACGTAATTGAGATACATGAAACACGTCATGCACCTCTCGTAACGAAGGTGGAAGGGATAAACGATAAGCAACATCGCCTATCCGATCAAGGATAACAAATGGGCCCACGTACCGCGGACTCAATTTCTCGCGAACGCCAAATCTAATGACCCCACGAGTAGGTGAGATCCGCAAGAATACGTGGTCCCCAACAGAAAACTCTAGCGGCCTACGATGCTGGTCCGTCCAATGACGATACCGATCCTGCGCAACACGAAGTCGCTCTCTAATTCCTTTAACCACTTCAACCGTCTGGACAATCATTTCCGGGCCTAACATCTTCCTCTTCCCGATATCGTCCCATGCAAGCGGCGACCTGCACTTCTTACCATATAGTGCTTCAAATGGCGCCATCTGGATACTGGCTTGATAACTATTGTTGTATGAGAACTCGACTAAGTGCAGGTGACTCTCCCAAGACCCTCCAAAATCTAGAGTGCAAGCTCACAACATGTCTTCTAAAGTCTGAATCGTTCTTTCTGATTGTCCATCCGTCTACGAATGGTAAGCCGTGCTAAATCTTAACTTGGTACCCAGACTATAATGTAAGCTCTTCCAGAAATGTGATGTAAAGCGGGTATCTCGATCCGACACAATACTGACAGGGACTCCATGCTACCTGACTATCTGTTGCATATATAACTCTGCCAACTTTTCTGTAGATTGTCCTACTCTGAAAGAAAGAAAGTGTGCTACCTTCGTAAGTCGGTCCACTATTACCCAAATAGCGTCCTTACCACTTGGTGATCTCGGTAAACCGGTCACAAAGTCCATTGTAATATGCTCCCATTTCTATTCCGGAATGGGAAGCGGTTACAATAACCCAGCTGGCCTCTGCTGTTCTGCCTTCACTTGCTGACATACCAAGCAATGGGAAACAAATCTAGCTATCTTCCTCTTCATCCCGTTCTACCAGAAATGCTGCTTGATATCCTGGTACATCTTGGTCCCTCCGGGGTAAATAGAATACTGAAAACTATGAGCTTCTGTCATAACCTCCTTTCTGATATCTCCACTAGGCACACATAGACGCGATCCAAACCTAAGTGTACCATCTTCATGAATTCTCATCTCCTTTCTGAGTCCTGACTCACATTCTGCCCTAAGCTTCTGAATCCTTGGGTCCTGTGCCTGAGCTGCCTTGATTCTGCCTATCAAGTCGGATTAAACTTGCAGACTTGTTAGGACTCCTATATCACTGGGAAGTATAACTTCGATGTCCATCTCCTGAAGGTCTTCCAAGATATGCCTCTGTGTTGTCAACATAAATGCGCCGCCTCTCCTGCTAAGAGCGTCTGCTACTACATTCGCCTTGCCTGGATGATACTGAAGCTCCACGTCATAATCCTTAATCAACTCCAACCATCTTCTCTGCCTCATGTTTAGTTCCTTCTGAGTAAAGATATACTTTAGACTTTTATGGTCTGTGTATATTTCTACTCGGTCACCATATAAGTAATGCCTCCATAGCTTCAGAGCAAACACTACTGCTGCTAACTCCAAATCATGAGTTGGGTAATTCTTCTCGTGGTCCCGAACCTGCCTAGATGCATACGCTATCACCTTCCCATGCTGCATAAGGACACATCCAAGTCCTTTACCTGACGCATCACAATATACTGTAAAACCTCCGGGTCCAACTGGCAATGTAAGAATAGGTGCTGATATCAACTTCGGCTTCAAAGTCTCAAATGATGCCTGACATTCTGCCGACCAAACGAATGGTACATCCTTCCGGGTCAAGCGGGTCATGGGTGCTGAAAGCCTTGCAAAGTCTGACACAAACCTTCTGTAATATCCTGCCAATCCCAAGAAGCTCCGCACATCTGCTACGGTCTTGGGTACTGGCCAACTCTCTACTGCTTCTACCTTCTTGGGATCTACTGCTACTCCAGCTCCTGATATGATGTGACCCAAAAATGAAATGTGATCCGACCAAAACTCACACTTGCTGAGCTTGGCATACAACTGGTTCTCTCTCAGAACCTGTAACACTTTCCTGAGGTGGTTTTCATGCTCCTCTTCACAAGCAGAGTATACGAGAATGTCGTCGAGAAACACAACGACAAACTGGTCTAAGTATGGCATAAAGATGCGATTCATCAAATCCATAAATATTGCTAGAGCATTGGTCAAACCAAACGGTATTACTAAGAACTCATAATGCCCATACTTCGACCTGAATGCTGTCTTGGGAATATCTTCCTTCCGAACCCTCACCTGATGGTACCCTGAACGAAGATCTATCTTGGAGAAAACTCTAGCTTTGCTCAACTGATCAAATAAGTCGTCGATCCTGGGTAATGGGTACTTGTTCTTCACTGTTGCCGCGTTAAGCTTCCTGTAGTCAATGCATAATCTGGATGACCCATCCTTCTTCCCCACAAGTACCACTGGTGTTGCCCATGATGACACGCTAGCTTGGATGAACTTCTTCTCCCTCAGTTCCTCTATATGCTGATATACCATGGCCTGCTCTGAATCCGCCATTCTGTAATCCTGATCTGATATCGGTTTAGTTCCTGGTGCCAATTCTATACTGAACTCAATATCTCTGACTGGTGGTAGACCTGGAAGTTCCTCGGGAAATACGTCTAGAAACTCTTCAACTACCTTCGGAATCTGAACTTCTTCCATTGCCGCTATTACTTCCTGCTCATGCTGAGTTGCCTCTGATCTGACTAAGGTGAGTCTCTACATGCCTGGAATATCAAAAGATACACTCCCTCTACGACAATCTATTGTCGCATGACTGTCTTTCAGCCAGTCCATGCCTAAGATAACGTCGAAATTTCCAACAGAAAATTCTATCAACCGGACAGGTAAAGAATGCCCACAAACTACAACACTACACGCTAAAATAACTCTACTAACTCCTACAAGCCCATTACCAGTGAGTATATTCAACCTCCCTGGCAATGCCTCGAACTCCACTCCTAGTCGTGTCGCAAATTGTGCAGATATAAATGAATGGGATGCTCCCGAATCAAACAATGCTACTGCGGGATATGAGGTGACGAGAATGTTACCTGCCACAACATCTTCCGATGCCAATGCCTCTTCCAAGGACAAAGTGAATGCTTGCCCTCGACCTCCTTGCTGGTTCCCATGCTGCGGCCTAGCCTGATGTTGTTGCTGGCCCCTTCCTTGATGATGCTGGGGTGGTCTATGCTGGTGTTGCTGCACCGGTGGCCCCTGCTGCCGAAACATCTGAGCCTGCGACATAAACGGACGCTGTACCAACGGCCTTACTGCCACTGCTGGTCCTCGATACTGTCCTGCCCCTGGTGCTGGCAAAGCAGGAAACTGCTGCCCTGGTCCTCCTGACCTCGAATTCATGGGACATGTGGTAACTCGATGGTCTGGATTTCCACATATCAGACACAGTCCATTCAATGTCCGACACACATCTCTAGTGTGCCCCATCTTCCCACAATAAGTACAGCCCATCGGGGGTTGCTGGTTCTTCCTCTGTTGCTGTTGCTGCTGCCTGGGTGGTGCTGGTCCTCGTATCGCCATATCGTGGATACGAATGCCAGCGGATGGTACTGTGGTTCGGGGCGCTGCTCCCCCTCCTCCTTCAATCTGACTGTGGGATCTCTTCTGACCCCCAGTCCTGGTCGCAAGCCTCTAAATAGTGATCTCATGCCTTCGAGTTGCCGTCAATACTTCATCAAAAGTTTGGTAATTGTGCCCCTCTATCAATTGCAAGAGCTCAAGATGAAACCCTTGCTGAAACCTCATAGCCCTCTGGCGCTCTGTTGCTACCATCTCTGGGGCGAATCTACTCAATCTGCAGAACTCCGCTGCATAAGCATCTACAGTCTTGCCGGCCTGTCTGAGGTTGATAAACTTCTATTGTAGCTCAAACTGCGCCACAACTCCATAGTACTTGGTCTTGAATCTTGCGGTGAAATCTTCCCAAGCCACAGGACGTCTGATGCCTACTTCCTCTGATTCCCACCAATCACGTGCGAGATCCTGAAGTAACAACTTCACTAGATCCACACGTTCTTCTGCCGGTACCTTAGCTGCTGTCAGAATAGCCTCCATATCCTTAAGCCATGCATCTGCTGAGATGGCATCCTCCGTGCCCTCGAAACGGCGGGGTTTGTACTTGCAAAACCTGGCTGATGCTCCTGAATCAGTCCTCCCTCCTCTTTCCAAAGCCGTCTGCAGTCCTTGGTTGAGTAACACATTCTGCTCTTGTAGCTGAGTGTGCATGCGCTGCTGGGCCAACATCTGATGCTGCTGAGTAGCCATCATTTCTCTCATGATCTCCAGAAGGGCTGGTGTGTCCACTTCCACAGGAGTAGGTGGAACTGTTGGTGGGGGTGGAACATCCGGATACTGCGATCTAGCTGCTGGTTCTACTATCACTTCTTCCTGGGTAGCCTCCTGAGGTGAGACTGGCCCTTGTTGCTGACCAACTTGGTCAGGTTGCCCATGTTGCCCTTGTTGTTGCTGTCCAGCTCTGACCAATACGGACGAAGTACCCCTAAGAAAAGGGACAAGAGAACAATCAAACAACCGGACAGGAAGGATCAATGAAGTCAAAGGATACTGGAATGTCAATCAAGGGTTGAGAATAACGAATCATGAGATCAAGAGGGAACACATGTGATTGAGACATCCTATAAATCAAAACACCCCACAAGTCTGAAATCAGACCTGCATGGGCCACCACTAAAACCTTGTCACGCCCCAGAACCAGAATACTGGAGAGCGGGAGAATGACTCAGCCAGCTACATATTACGGGTAGATGAATACCGTATAATATGATCAATGCTGTCTAACCAGACGAGGGGGTGCATACTACATAAAAGTCTTACTATGGTCACTTCACATCTATTGTCTCAATCATTCGAACAAGGAAACAGAAATAGAGAACATGTAAGATAAAGCAGTAAGGCGTCCCAAACGCTCAGTCAAAATGTTCTTGAGATCTGGCTTTACAAAACATAGCCAGATGACATAGCAAAGTGTACACAATCGTTATCAGCTGCAGTCTGACTTAATTACAATTATGTAAAAGTGAGTACAAGACAATCTGACTAACATGTCAGTGCCAAACGGCTAAGTATAAAGTAAATAGCAAAACGAACGGTGAAGTAAGGGACCCACTCGAGTCCTCCTGCGATCATTCCCCTAGTATTGACCATCTTGGAGGTAGAAGTATACTGAGTCCTCGGAAACTGGCTCTAAATCTGGCTATGCAAAACCAGAGAGGTTAGACCTCTAATAGCAATTACCACAAGGAAGGACGATATGAAGGACTAAACCAGTAAGTAAAAGAATATAATGATAATAGATCTCTGCTTTCCACTAGGATTCACATCACATCACGACACTTCGAACCAACCTCCCAACCAAACAAGGACAGAAGTTGGCCCGTCATGTCCTGACATTCTGATCATCCCAGTTAGGTAACAGAGTAGTGCAGTACATAAACAAATCATCTTGAACGGCCAATCAACTACTACGGCTTGCTAATGTGAGTTCCAAGTTATCCTGGAATTATGCAATAGGGATTCCTCAGTTCTTACTATGTGCGAGCAAGGCTAGTCTATCCAGTCAATCAATTGTGCCATGCATGAATTAGACGAGTCCCAATGGGACGCCCGTCATCAATATACAATATACAATAATAATATAAGCAGATACCGCTCCCTGCCCGTGTGGCAGATTTGCCGTATCTGTGGGAACCAGCCGGCCCGTCGGGTACTACTCATCCCAAGGGGGCTGCCATGTAAGAACTCGGGAATCTATTCTCTCCATGCCATCATTTATTTTATTTAACTTAATAGTCCCTACGTTGAGTGAATTTCCATGCCGTGGATCATGGTCATTCAAATGAGTACTTTCGTACGGGGTACGATATGCGCAACTCTACAATGATACCCGTGCGGCTAGGTTGTAGGTCTTACATAGCGTGATACAACAATCCAATCTAACCACGGAGTAATCATGCCTTGACCATAAAGTACACATGCTATTTTGTAGAAAATAAATAAATAAATCATTAAATAAATAGATTGAAGCCTGCATGTGCATGTATGTCAATATTCGGGATCCGCCAGTCGATCACAATAGTTCATAACATGAACGTGTCTCATTCATTCATTTTAATAAGACGACTAGCCAGTCTCTTAGTTCCAACTAGGAACGCATGATCAATTTAGTCAAGATACCATCGTCATCAATGGTGACAAGGCATGAAAGTCATTTAGCATTAAATGGGTCGAGTCTATAACTCTCAAGGTCAAGTTCCAGTCTTACTAGGTATCCATCAATCAATTAAGACACAGGGCACTAATACACAATCATTAACATGCTAAGATTATCAAGTTCATAAAAAGGCGTAAGGATATAATAGGAAAATTATCATGCTACCATTAAATGAATAAATTAGAGAACAAAATAGAAAAACCAAAGTCAGGAAGTCACGCCAACAAGTCTATGCTAAGGTCAATAAGTCACGCAAGAAGTCTATGCTAAGACCAACAAGTCACGCAAGAATCGTGCGCGTAAAAAGGGGTACGCCAAGTCTAGCCTGAAGGAGTGAGCGGGTAAAATGATACACGCTGGCAAGCGTGAGCGTGAAAGAAAATCTACGCACGCACAGAGTGGACGTGATAGAAAATCCACGCACGCACAGAGTGGACGTGATAAGAAATTCATGCACGCATACAAAGATGTGTGCGTAACTTAAAACTCACGCACACTTGTAAAGACATGAGCGTGACTAAAATCCTAGCACACACGTAAGAACGTGAGCGTGACTCAAAATACACGCACGCTCATGAGAACGTTAGCGTGACTAAAAATACACGCACGCTCATGAGAACGTTAGCGTGACTAAAAATACACGCAGCCACGTAAGAACGTGTGCGTGACTGAAAATACACGCAGACACGTAAGAACGTGTGCGTGACTCAGCCTTCGTCCCAGCCAGAAAACGAAGTTCCCAGCCAGAAGACACGCTAAGTTGGGAGATCAAAACCCATGAACAGCCGAAATACACAAACTTAGATCTAGAGAAAACAAGCCACAGAAATCAAAAATGCCATGCACTAAACTCTCTTAGGATCATGAGAGGAAGAGAAATGAACCATAAAAATGGTTCTCCAAGCAAGAAGCAAGATTGCACTTGCCTGCTGTGGTTGGTAGGTGGAGAAGTGATGAGAGAAAGAAGAAGAAGTAATGGTGAAGAATGAGAGTTATGAGGAGAGAGAAGGAGATGTGGCTTTAAATAGCAAAGGGGGTGGTAGGTGGGAGTTATTGGGCCGGGTTGCATTCGGGTCCAACAAGGCCAACCCGAAAAGACTAACTAAAACAGAGAATAAAATTGCAGAAAAACTAAAATGCAGATAATAAATTGCAGAAATTAATTGCAGGAAATTAATTAACATGAAAATTAAAGAACAGCTAATTAATTAACATAAAAATTTAAAGAGCAGATAATTAATTAATATGAAACATGATAAATACATATAATGAATTATAGGAATTTAAATACAGGATGATACATGATAAATACTAAATAATTACGTTCAAGCAATATACGTATTAAAATACGCATTCTGGGAACGGAGAGTGACATCTCTACCCACCTTGAAAGAATTCCGTCCTTGGAATTTCAAATTCAAGCAAGATAGAAACATCGGGGCGAAACCAATCTAAGTACAAGCAATTCTAGTGATCAAGCAATCATTTTACAATTGTCCATAGCAAGTAATATATATATAAATCCATCAATCTACGATATCAAGCAATTCTACCCATAAGGTGATAAGCATGAGGAATCAGGACAATCAAGGTATACAGAAAAAGATATACCTTGTGAGTCAAATAAGTGTGGATACCGTGATCGGATATCATCCTCACGTTCCCACGTTGACTCTCCCAAGGAGTGATGACCCCAAGCAACACGGACAAGACTGATTGTTCGGTTCTTGAGTATCTTCTCTCTTCGGTCCAAAATGGACACAGGCTGTTCCTCGTAAGACTGGTTGGTACCAACAACCAGCTCCGAATGATCGAGGATATGGCTTGGGTCCGATACATACCTACGTAATTGAGATACATGAAACACGTCATGCACCTCTCGTAACGAAGGTGGAAGGGATAAACGATAAGCAACATCGCCTATCCGATCAAGGATAACAAATAGGCCCACGTACCGCGGACTCAATTTCCTGCGAATGCCAAATCTAATGACCCCACGAGTAGGTGAGATCCGCAAGAATACGTGGTCCCCAACAGAAAACTCTAGCGGCCTACGATGCTGGTCCGCCCAATGACGATGCCGATCCTGCGCAACACGAAGTCGCTCTCTAATTCCTTTAACCACTTCAACCGTCTGGACAATCATTTTCGGGCCTAACATCTTTCTCTCCCCGATATCGTCCCATACAAGCGGTGACCTGCACTTCTTACCATATAGTGCTTCAAATGGCGCCATCTGGATACTGGCTTGATAACTATTGTTGTATGAGAACTCGACTAAGTGCAGGTGACTCTCCCAAGACCCTCCAAAATCTAGAGTGTAAGCTCGTAACATGTCTTCTAAAGTCTGAATCGTTCTTTCTGATTGCCCATCCGTCTGCGGATGGTAAGCCGTGCTAAATCTTAACTTGGTACCCAGACTATGATGTAAGCTCTTCCAAAAATGTGATGTAAAGCGGGTATCTCGATTCGACACAATACTGACAGGGACTCCATGCTGCCTGACTATCTGTTGCATATATAACTCTGCCAACTTTTCTGTAGATTGTCCTACTCAGAAAGGAAGAAAGTGTGCTACCTTCATAAGTCGGTCCACTATCACCCAAATAGCGTCCTTACCACTTGGTGATCTCGGTAAACCGGTCACAAAGTCCATTGTAATATGCTCCCATTTCCATTCCAGAATGGAAAGCGGTTGCAATAACCCAGCTGGCCTCTGCTGTTCTGCCTTCACTTGCTGACATACCAAGCAATTGGAAACAAATCTAGCTATCTTCCTCTTTATCCCGTTCCACCAGAAATGCTGCTTGATATCCTGGTACATCTTGGTCCCTCCGGGGTAAATAGAATACTGACAACTGTGAGCTTCTGCCATAACCTTCTGTCTGATATCTCCACTAGGCACACATAGACGCGATCCAAACCTAAGTGTACCATCTTCATGAATTCTCATCTCCTTCCTGAGTCCTGACTCACATTCTGCCCTAAGCTTCTGAATCCTTGGGTCCTGTGCCTGAGCTGCCTTGATCCTGCCTACCAAGTCGGATTGAACTTGCAGACTTGTTAGGACTCCTACATCACTGGGAAGTATAACTTCGATGCCCATCTCCTGAAGGTCTTCCAAGATATGCATGTGTTGTCAACATAAATGCGCCGCCTCTCCTGCTAAGAGCGTCTGCTACTACATTCGCCTTGCCTGGATGATACTGAAGCTCCACGTCATAATCCTTAATCAACTCCAACCATCTTCTCTGCCTCATGTTTAGTTCCTTCTGAGTAAAGATGTACTTCAGACTTTTATCGTCTGTGTACATTTCCACTCGGTCACCATATAAGTAATGCCTCCATAGCTTCAGAGCAAATACTACTGCTGCTAACTCCAAATTATGAGTTGGGTAATTCTTCTCGTGGTCCCGAAGCTGCCTAGATGCATACGCTATCACCTTCCCATGCTGCATAAGGACACATCCAAGTCCTTTACCTGACGCATAACAATATACTGTAAAACCTCCGGGTCCAACTGGCAATGTAAGAATAGGTGCTGATATCAACTTCTGCTTCAAAGTCTCAAATGAAGCCTGATATTCTGTCGACCAAACGAATGGTACATCCTTCCGGGTCAAGCGGGTCATGGGTGCTGAAAGCCTTGTAAAGTCTGACACAAACCTTCTGTAATATCCTGCCAATCCCAAGAAGCTCCGCACATCTGCTACGGTCTTGGGTACTGGCCAACTCTCTACTGCTTCTACCTTCTTGGGATCTACTGCTACTCCAGCTCCTGATATGATGTGACCCAAAAATGAAATATAATCCGACCAAAACTCACACTTGCTGAGCTTGGCATACAATTGGTTCTCTCTCAGAACCTGTAACACTTTCCTGAGGTGGTCTTCATGCTCCTCTTCACTAGCAGAGTATACGAGAATGTCGTCGAGAAACACAACGACAAACTGGTCTAAGTATGGCATAAAGATGCGATTCATCAAATCCATGAATATTGCTAGAGCATTGGTCAAACCAAACGGCATTACTAAGAACTCATAATGCCCATACTTCGACCTGAATGCTGTCTTGGGAATATCTTCCTTCCGAACCCTCACCTGATGGTACCCTGAACAAAGATCTATCTTGGAGAAAACTCTAGCTTTGCTCAACTGATCAAATAAGTCATCGATCCTGGATAATGGGTACTTGTTCTTCACTGTTGCCGCGTTAAGCTTCCTGTAGTCAATGCACAATCTGGATGACCCATCCTTCTTCCCCACAAGTACCACTGGTGCTGCCCATGGTGACACGCTAGCTTGGATGAACTTTTTCTCCTTCAGTTCCTCTATATGCTGATATACCTTGGCCTGCTCTGAATCCGCCATTCTGTAAACCCGATCTGATATCGGTTTAGTTCCTGGTGCCAATTCTATACTGAACTTAATATCTCTGACTGGTGGTAGACCTGGAAGTTCCTCGGGAAATACGTCTAGAAATTCTTCAACTACCTTCGGAATCTGAACTTCTTCCATTACCGCTATTACTCCCTGCTCATGCTGAGTTGCCTCTGATCTGACTAAGGTGAATCTCTCCATGCCTGGAATATCAAAAGATACACTCCCTCTACGATAATCTATTGTCGCATGACTGTCTTTCAGCCAGTCCATGCCTAAGATAACGTCAAAATTTCCAACAGAAAATTCTATCAACCGGGCAGGTAAAGAATGCCCACAAACTACAACACTACACGCTAAAATAACTCTACTAACTCCTACGAGCCCATTACCAGTGAGTATATTCAACCTCCCTGGCAATGCCTCGAACTCCACTCCTAGTCGTGTCGCAAATTGTGCAGATATAAATGAATGGGATGCTCCCGAATCAAACAATGCTACTGCGGGATATGAGGCGACGAGAATATTACCTGCCACAACATCCGATGCCAATGCCTCTTCCAAGGACAAAATGAATGCTTGCCCTCGACCTCCTTGCTGGTTTCCATGCTGCGGCCTAGTCTGATGTTGTTGCTGGCCCCTTCCTTGATGATGCTGGGGTGGTCTATGCTGGTGTTGCTGTACCGACGGCTCCTGCTGCCGAAACATCTGAACCTGCGACATAAACGGACGCTGTGCCAACGGCCTTACTGCCACTGCTGGTCCTCGATACTGCCCTGCCCCTGGTGCTGGCAGAGCAGGAAACTGCTGTCCTGGTCCTCCTGACCTCGAATTCATGGGACATGTGGTAACCCGATGGTCTGGATTTCCACATATCAGATACAGTCCATTCAATGTCTGACACACATCTCTAGTGTGCCCCATCTTTCCACAATAAGTGCAGCCCGTCGGGGGTTGCTGGTTCTTCCTCTGTTGCTGTTGCTGCTGCATGGGTGGTGCTGGTCCTCGTATCGCCACATCGTGGATACGAATGCCAGCGGATGGTGCTGTTGTTCGGGGCGCTGCTCATCCTCCTCCTTCAATCTGACTGTGGGATCTCTTCTGACCCCCAGTCCTGGTCGCAAGCCTCTGAATAGTGATCTCATGCCTTCGAGTCGCCATCAATACTTTATCAAAAGTTTGGTAATTGTGCCCCTCTATCAATTGTAAGAGCTCAAGATGAAATCCTTGCTGAAACCTCATAGCCCTCTGGCGCTCTGTTGCTACCATCTCTGGGGCGAATCTACTCAATCTGCAGAACTCCGCTGTATAAGCATCTACAGTCTTGCCGGCCTGCCTGAGGTTGATAAACTTCTGTTATAGCTCAAACTGTGCCACAACTCCATAGTACTTGGTCTTGAATCTTGCGGTGAAATCGTCCCAAGCCACAGGACGTCTGATGCCTACTTCCTCTGATTCCCACCAATCACGTACGAGATCCTGAAGTAACAACTTCACTAGATCCACACGTTCTTCTGCCGGTACCTTAGCTGCTGTCAGAATAGCCTCCATATCCTTAAGCCATGCATCTGCTGAGATGGCATCCTCCGTGCCCTCGAAACGGCGGAGGTTGTACTTATAAAACCTGGCTGATGCTCCTGAATCAGTCCTCGCTCCTCTTTCCAAAGCCGTCTACAGTCCTTGGTTGAGTAACACATTCTGCTCTTGTAGCTGAGTGTGCATGCGCTGCTGGGCCAACATCTGATGCTGCTGAGTAGCCATCATTCCTCTCATGATCTCCAGAAGGGCTGGTGTGTCTACTTCCACAGGAGTAGATGGAACTGTTGGTGGGGGTGGAACATCCGGATACTGCGATCCAGATGCTGGTTCTACTATCACTTCTTTCTGGGTAGCCTCCTGAGGTGAGACTGGCCCTTGTTGCTGACCAACTTGGTCAGGTTGCCCATGTTGCCCTTGTTGTTGCTGTCCAGCTCTGACCAATACGGACGAAGTGCCCCTAAGAAAAAGGACAAGAGAACAATCAAACAACCGGACAGGAAGGATCAATAAAGTCAAAGGATACTGGAATGTCAATCAAGGGTTGAGAATAACGAATCATGAGATCAAGGGGGAACACATGTGATTGAGACATCCTATAAATCAAAACACCCTACAAGTCTGAAATTAGACTTGCATGGGCCACCACTAAAACCTTGTCACGCCCCAGAACCAGAATACTGGAGAGCGGGGGAATGACTCAGCCAGCTACGTATTACGGGTAGATGAATACCGTATAATACGATCAATGCTGTCTAACCAGACGAGGGGGTGCATACTACATAAAAGTCTTACTATGGTCACTTCACATCTATTGTCTCAATCATTCGAACAAGGAAACAAAAATAGAGAACATATAAGATAAAGCAGTAAGGCGTCCCAAACGCTCAGTCAAAATGTTCTTGAGATCTGGCTTTACAAAACATAGCCAGATAATATAGCAAAGTGTACACAATCGTTATCAGCTGCAGTCTAACTTAATTACAATTATGTAAAAGTGAGTACAAGATAATTCGACTAACATGTCGGTGCCAAACGGCTAAGTATAAAGTAAATAGCAAAACGAGCGATGAAGTAAGGGACCCACTCGAGTCCTCCTGCGATCATTCCCCTAGTATTGACCATCTTGGAGGTAGAAGTATGCTGAGTCCTCGAAAACTGGCTCTAAATCTGGCCATGCAAAACCAGAGAGGTTAGACCTCTAATAGCAAGTACCACAAGGAAGGACGATATGAAGGACTAAACCAGTAAGTAAAAGAATATAATGATAATAGATCTCTGCTTTCCACTAGGATTCACATCACATCACGACACTTCGAACCAACCTCCCAACCAAACAAGGACAGAAGTTGACCCATCATGTCCTGACATTCTGATCATCCCAGTTAGGTAACAGAGTAGTGCAGTACATAAACAAATTATCTTGAACGACCAATCAACTACTACGGCTTGCTAATGTGAGTTCCAAGTTATCCTGGAATTATGCAATAGGGATTCCTCAGTTCTTACTATGTGCGAGCAAGGCTAGTCTATCCAGTCCATCAATTGTGCCATGCATGAATTAGACGAGTCCCAGCGGGACGCCCATTATCAATATACAATATACAATAATAATATAAGCAGATACCGCTTCCTGCCCGTGTGGCAGATTTGCCGTATCTGTGGGAACCAGCCGGCCCGTCGGGTACTACTCGTCCCAAGGGGGCTGCCATGTAAGAACTCGGGAATCCATTCTCTCCATGCCATCATTTATTTTATTTAACTTAATAGTCCCTACGTTGAGTGAATTCTCATGCCATGGATCATGGTCATTCAAATGAGTACTTTCGTACGGGGTACGTTATGCGCAACTCTACAACGATACCCGTACGGCTAGGTTGTAGGTCTTACATAGCGTGATGCAACAATCCAATCTAACCACGGAGTAATCATGCCTTGACCATAAAGTACACATGCTGTTTTGTAGAAAATAAATAATTAATTAATTAAATAAATAGATTGAAGCCTGCATGTGCATGTATGTCAATATTCGGGATCAGCCAGTCGATCACAATAGTTCATAACATGAACGTGTCTCATTCATTCATTTCAATAAGACGACTAGCCAGTCTCTTAGTTCCAACTAGGAACGCATGATCAATTTAGTCAAGATACCATCGTCATCAATGGTGACAAGGCATAAAAGTCATTTAGCATTAAATGGGTCGAGTCTATAACTCTCAAGGTCAAGTTCCAGTCTTACTAGGTATCCATCAATCAATCAAGACACAGGGCACTAATACACAATCATTAACATGCTAAGATTATCAAGTTCATAAAAAGGCGTAAGGATATAATAGGAAAATTATCATGCTACCATTAAATGAATAAATTAGAGAACAAAATAGAAACACCAAAGTCAGGAAGTCACGCCAACAAGTCTATGCTAAGGTCAATAAGTCACGCAAGAAGTCTATGCTAAGACCAACAAGTCACGCAAGAATCGTGCGCGTAAAAAGGGGTACGCCAAGTCTAGCCTGAAGGAGTGAGCGTGTAAAATGATACACGCTGGCAAGCATGAGCGTGAAAGGAAATCTACGCACGCACAGAGTGAACGTGATAGAAAATCCACGCACGCACAGAGTGGACGTGATAGGAAATTCACGCACGCATACAAAGATGTGTGCGTAACTCAAAACTCACGCACACTTGTAAAGACATGAGCGTGACTAAATCCACGCACACACGTAAGAACGTGAGCGTGACTCAAAATACACGCACGCTCATGAGAACGTTAGCGTGACTAAAAATACACGTACGCTCATGAGAACGTTAGCGTGACTAAAAATACACGCACGCTCATGAGAACGTTAGCGTGACTAAAAATACACGCACGCTCATGAGAACGTTAGCGTGACAAAAAATACACGCACGCTCATGAGAACGTTAGCGTGACTAAAAATACACGCAGCCACGTAAGAACGTGTGCGTGACTCAGCCTTCGTCCCAGCCAGAAAACGAAGTTCCCAGCCAGAAGACACGCTAAGTTGGGAGATCAAAACCCATGAACAGCCGAAATACACAAACTTAGATCTAGAGAAAACAAGCCACAGAAATCAAAAATGCCAAGCACTAAACTCTCTCAGGATCATGAGAGGAAGAGAAATAAACCATAAAAATGGTTCTCCAAGCAAGAAGCAAGATTGTACTTGCCTGCTATGGTTGGTAGGTGGAGAAGTGATGAGAGGAAGAAGAAGAAGTAATGGTAAAGAATGAGAGTTATGAGGAGAGAGAAGGAGATGTGGCTTTAAATAGCAAAGGGGGTGGTAGGTGGGAGCTATTGGGCCGGGTTGCATTCGGGTCCAACAAGGCCAACCCGAAAAGACTAACTAAAACAGAGAATAAAATTACAGAAAAACTAAAATGCAGATAATAAATTACAGAAATTAATTGCAGGAAATTAATTAACATGAAAATTAAAGAATAGCTAATTAATTAACATAAAAATTTAAAGAGCAGATAATTAATTAATATGAAACATGATAAATACAGATAATGAATTATAGGAATTTAAATACAGGATGATACATGATAAATACTAAATAATTACGTTCAAGCAATATACGTATTAAAATACGCATTCTGGGAACGGAGAGTGACAATAAGTTGTCCAATGACCATTTTGCAGATTCATGAAATATTCTATCTTTTTACTTGAACCTTTAACTTTCTCTTTTGGTGTGAAACTGACCCTTTCTTTGAACTTAGTCATTTATGCACTTTAGCCGTATCGTTACGACATAGGCTAAGTAAATAAGGCATAAGAAAGCAGGCATCAGCTTTTCATGTAAAGCAGTTCGATAGCAAGTGTTTCGTGAAGAATCATGCCATGATTTCATTGATTCTACACTATGGCGACAAGCATTATTTTTATGTTTCATATTTGATTCTAAAACATAGGGTCAAGGAAAAGGAGGTCAGCCACTCACCTTAGTCTTTGCTTCAGGCGAGGGACTGGTTGGCTGCACTTAGACGTCGCTTACGCGATCACTTGCAATCGTATAAGCAACTGATTAAAGTAAGTATTATTCAAAGAATTCGATACGAATGCTAAGTTCGAAAACGCAAGCCATGAAAACCATCGAAAATATTTACGAAAATGCATTCACGAAAACCAAAGCCAAAGCAAGTACGGCATAAAAAGTAGAGTAACATAAGGCCTCTCCTGACTCAACCGCAGAGCCAATCCTTGAGGCGCAACCCGCTGAATATGGGACTTGATTTCGAAGAATCCTTTCCATAACGAGAAAATGATCTTAATTCAATTGTTCCCATTCGACCGATTCAATCGATCTAGATCTATCGGTCCCGACTGAATCGGTAGCGACAGTGTTCCTTTCTCGCGCACCCCATAGACGAAAATGAGGCACGATGTAAAGACGGGGCACTACAACTACTCATCAGAAAAATAGATCGTACATGGAGTTCCACTTAAAGGTGATTGCTACAAAGTTTCGATTGATGAAGCAATAAAGCCAGCTTCCTTTTCCATCCAAGTTGGTGAGCATAAAACAGTAGGAGAAGCTAATAAGAGTTTCGTGGCTTGGCCAAAAAAAAAACTTGTCATCATTGAATCTAAGGCTAGTTGTTTAGCTTGTTTGCTTTATTTATTGAATATGTTTTTTACATGAATTGGTCTATCTAGTTTATTAACAAGGATATGAGACAGAAAATACATGAATCCTAAATATTACCCTCTTGTTGTAGGTACTTGAACCAACTTCTGATCAACATAACGAGAACCAACCAATTGCTGATCAACAGAATGAGAAGCCAAAGCATAACGAGAGAAAGAAGGATTATACAACTCCAGATGGAAAACCAAAGCATACGAGGAGTAGCTATAACAAAATACATAAATAATGTTTTAGATAAATAGTTTATAATATTTTCTTTTGCATGTTTAATAGAACAGTGTTCTTATAGAGTTTTGCTCAACTATTACTTGGAATAGTGATATGTAATGTTTCTCATATGATTAATAAAATAAATTTTTGATCAATTTAAATGGTGTGATTTAAAATTTGTTAGACATGATAAAAAAAAATGTGGCCAATATGTCCATTAAATACAGCCACAAGGATAGATGTTTAACCATGGCCAAAAATTATATTTTCGTGGCTGCACATCAAATACAACCATCATATAGATGTTTAACCATGGCCAAAGGTTAATTGTAGTCACGGAGCTTACCATTTTCCAGTGGCTAAATGACAACGATGGCCACAGAATAGTCAATTACTTATGGCTTAAAGATAACTATTAGCCATGGTCATAAGAAATACTAGTAACTAAAAGTCATTAATTGGACATGGTGGAATTACATACATGTGGCTAAATGATACAACTAGCCACGCTGAAAAACAATTGTGTGTCTATAATAAATTTTTTTAATGAAAAACAATTGTGTGTCTATAATGAATTGTGTGTCTATAATAAATTTATTACCATGGTTTAACTTATTTCTTGTGTCTAAAAGTAGATCAATAGCCACGTTGAAAAATATTTGTGTGTCTTCAAAAAGTTTTTAACCATGGTGCTAGAAATTATGCATAGCAGAAAGTCATAAATTGGCCATGTTAAATTATTTTTTGCATGTCTGAATGATAGCTTAGGCCATGGTTAAAACATAGCCATGTGGCTTCAGGGTAAACAATAACCACTCTGAAAAATCATTATGTGTCTATAAGGAATTTATTGCCATGGTTTAACCGATTTCCTGTGTTTAAAAGGTGATCAATAGCCACATGAAAAAATATTTGCGTGTCTTCAAAAAAAAATTTAACCATGGTGCTACAAATTCTGCATAGCTGAAAGTCATAAATCGGCCATGTTAAATTATTTTTTGCGTGTCTGAATGATAGCTAAGGCCACGGTTAAAATAAATCCATGTGGTTTTAGGGTAAACAATAGCCACTCTGAAAAATAATTGTGTGTCTATAACGAATTTATTGCCATAGTTTAACTGATTTTATGTGTTTAAAAGGTGAATAATTGCCACGTAAAAAAATATTTGCGTGTCTTCAGATAGTTTTTAACCATGTTGCTACCAATGTTGCGTAGCTATAAGTCATGAATTGGCCATGTTAAATTAGTTTTTGTGTGTCTGAATGATAGCTAAGGCAATGGTTAAAACAAAACCATGTGGCTTTAAGGTAAACAATAGCCACACGGAAGCAAACTTGTGTGTCTATAACGAATTTATCGCCATTGTTTAATTGATTCCCCATGTCTTAAAGGTAAATAATAGCCACGTAGAAAATAATTTGTGTCTTCTGAAGGTTTTTAACCATGATGCTACAAATTCTGCGTAACTGTAAGTCATGAATTGGCCATGTTAGAATAAATTTTGTATGTCTGAAAGATAGCTAAGACCATGGTTAAAATAACGCAAGTGGCTTTAATGTAAATACTAGCCACGTTTAAAATAAAGTGTGTGTCTATAAGAAATTTATGGCCATGGTTATAGGAAAGTGATTGACTACCAAAAAAAGTTTGGTACCAAATAGCCACGGTTATGGTCTATGGCTACGGATTTTCATGTTATATAGTCATTCAAGTTTAATGTAGCCATAAGGGTATCAAAAGTCACGTCAAAATAGGCTACGCTTTGGATATAAAAATAATCCATGGCTAAAAGCATACAACCACGGTAAATCAGTGTAGCCTAGGTGGATTTTTGTACTAGTGCTAGTCAAACAAATAAATCACAATATTGTCCTGTCACAATATTTAAATTATGTTAGGCAAGCACTGGTTTGCCTATAAATTGTGACATTATAATATCCTATGACACGTTCAAACAATTTGGTCAAAATAAAATAGTTTAGTGATATTGCAAATTCTTATAAATCTAAAGTTTTAAAAAGTTGAGATTATTTTGGGTACAAGCCGAAAGGGTCCTTCTGTCAACCGGACGTAAATAGCTCTAAGCGATACGGTATTTAAGTGTCCCCTGTGGACCTCCGCTAGCTGGAAACTGGCCCCTACAGCTACCCCAAGTGGATCAAAACTTGATAAACTAAAGATTTGATAAGGTAAATTAGCAAAAATCACTTAAACTATTAGACTGCCAATTTTGTAAACATAGCTTGTAAAGATAATCTCTAGAGCCAAAGATGAATGTTGTTGTATCTTACTTTAAAAGATTACAGAGCCAGATAAGTTATGGCTTACTATCATATGACTTATATCAGATATCAGTGAAATTACACATAAGTATAATGAATCTAATGACACAAAGTATGATTTAGGAGTAACCCAAACATTTGGCTTAGTCAAACCAAGTACTCTTAAATAAATGGACTACTACTAGTTTCATAGAAGTTTAAGTATTTTCTGAGTCATTATGTGACATTTTCTTCAGATATAAAAACAATAAAGATCACTAAGATCCAGTGTAATGTTTCACCTATGGAACAACTCAGATACCCACAAGTTGATAGGTCCATCTGACAAACTATCATAGTTAGGAGTATCAAAGAATTTGAAATGGTATATTTAAATATATTTGTGCTAAAGTTGAATAGCATATATATCTTACAATGTATATATCAAATAGATTAAGGCAATTTTTACTTGTGCTATGAGTTCATGATATATTGAAATTGAATAAATCAAGCATCTTATTATGCATATAGACGATCTACATATTTCTGTACCTGACATTTGTTTTAAAATTATGCTAAAACCATGATCTTGTGAATTCTAAGTTAAACAAGTACCAATAGCTGCATTTTAAGAAATAGAATAAATTAAAAAAATGTGGTTCTTGACCTTAAAAGTCATAAAAGAACCTTACATATCTCTTGACAAAGAGTCTGTTTACTCTTGACGAAGAGTTTTTCTAGAAAATTAATCCTAAAATCATCAGGGGGATGGGATTAAGCCCATAATTTAGTCACCAGCAGTGGCAACCCAACCGAGTCTGACTGAAGATTCCAAGAAGCCGGTTCAATAGGTAGGAACAAGCTGGACTAGGTGACTATTATGGAAAACTGACCTTGAGATTAAATTCTCTTAAAATAAATGCCCAAGAGGCTGTACATGCATGTGTACATGGATACCCCATCCTATGGTGACAGTGTTCCTATGTGATATGGTTAGGGTGAGTTTTAACTCTTAATAAGTCCAAGTATAATATACATGGTTGATTCCTATCACCAACCCATGAGGACTTACCTATATGAGAGGTCGTGAAGGATGCGACTATAAGACAGGACGATCCTAGACAACTCTCATGAATGTGGAAATGTGTGCATGGCCAACCAAACGTGCCACCCGATAGACCCAAGTACCTCTAGCGTACTATGTGTGTTATTCTCTGAATCTGGTTCAAGAAGTCTAATTCAAGGTATAGTCCATCAAGCACTTCTTCAGACAAAAAAAATAGTCACTACATGAGATTTAAGGCTGTAGTCCATCTCATCTATGCATAGTATATAATAGTCCAGAATTTTTAACTCTTATTCTCTTGATTATCATCTCTGATGTTTCGGAACTTGGTGTTTTTATTTATTTATTTTTTTTTTTGGGGGGGGGGGATTGTTGTAATTCTTGGTGGAAAAAACCAACCTCCAAAATTTATTTTCTAATCAATTTCTTAATGGCTTCATTACCACCCCTTAATTCCCTTTAAATTCATTAACTCCTCATATTAATTCACCACAGCTTACTACTTGCTCCTCATTCACAACTTACAAAAACTACTCCACATGTTTCATCTTGATTCATTCCAAATGAATGATTTTTAATGCCTTAATGGATGTTTATTTGGCTGGTTATTATGCAGTATTATTAGGCCATTGATTTTCTATTGAATTGCTCCAACGGCTAGTTTTTTTTATGACTATTGATTTAATTTTTTCCAATTCATTCCTCTAAGCTATATGCTTACACTATATATACATTTAATCCTTTTTTGATATAACAATGAAAAATTTTCATTCACAAAAGATCTCTCCATCTCTTTCCATTTTTTTTATCCTTTCTTGTGCTCTGGGCAAGAGCTAAGTCAGGGTCAATCCCCCTGAGTTGTGTGCGACGATGGGATATCGGTAGAGCAAAGATTTTACCACTAGGAGCATTCGGAAAAGTCTGTACATAGACCCGGATTAACTCTTAGGGCAGTGCTACGTGCGCGACTTCTCCGGAGACCGGTAACTTTACATGTTTGTTTATTTTACTTGCAGATTATTCAAGAAGAAGAGTAAAAAATAATTTTCAACATATATATATATATATATATATATATATATATATTGTTGGAGTGGGTGGGGTTCCCAACCTATGTGGAGAATATCCTGAAAAGCGACGAGCACCATCCGTGTGTCGGAGAAGCTCGGGGAGTGCATGGATCCTATTTTGGAACATATATGGTAAGAAAATATATGACTGGATTTCCATATTTGCTTTGATCATATATTTATGATTGGACCCTTCATATAGTAGCTTTTCATATAATTGGGCTTCCAATTATGGCAAGCCAATTATGATTGGACTTCTATTAAATATATGATTGATGCATATTGGAAGTTTCCATATATATTGATCTTCCATGTATAGATTACCAAGGGCTTATAAAAGGGTGATGCATGCTAGTTGAAAAATTATCTCAAAACAAGAGTGCTTTACAATCTTTGAAAGAGAGAGATGATTAAGGACTATTGTGAAGGAGAGATTGCTTCGAATAATTTTTCGGCATCTCTTGTTCTTCGGAGTCCGCAATCAAAAAATTTCTTCTTTCAAGTGAGTTGTGGTGATCCGTGTTGGATCGGAAGAAGCTTGTAGAGGGTGTATTCTCTTTATTCCATTAGTGGAGGTTCTTCAGGGTTGGACTCTGATCGTCCCGTGGTTTTTCCTGCAAGGGTTTTCTACGTCAAAAATCTTTGTGTCTGCGATTGTGTTTGGCATTTTTGGTTTGTGTGCTTTTGCTCGGTTCTCTCGTAGGACTTTCTGGTTTGGAAAAAAAGTTTTCGCGCTTCGTTCCCAACAGAGTGGTGTAGTGCCCCGTCCCGCAAAGTCAATCGGAGGAATCGAAACGCCGACGGCGTTCGGCCTTAGCCTTGCAACGGCTTGCTCGGAGACATCGCTCAGGTGGGGTAGTTTCGGTGAACTCTCCTCATCTTTGCCTTCACATAATAAATTGTGTTTTCAACTTGCACAAGTTAGGCTTGATAAATAAAAGCTACGCATCCACATAGCTAAGGGAATAATCCCGACGGGTTGAATCGAGTTAGAACATGGAAAACGTCCCACGGTCGGCTTAGAGTTGGTGCACGGCGTGCTTTGAAAATGACACTCGGTCCTTCGTCCCGTGGCTTGGGAGAAGGAAAGTTGGTCTGCGGTACAAAAGCTGAGAGTTAGCCTAAGTCATAGGCGTCGCCGCACAAATGCTTGCTAAAGCATGCACGGTTCTGTCCCGCAAGGCTTGGCATAGCCTTTGCTCGTCCCTTGGGTTAAGTTGTAGGCTTGAGTGAGTTAGGCAAAGTAATGCCGGTCGACCTAAGTTATTCTACGTGCTGTCCCGCTCATTCTGCGGTTGTCAAGTTAAATAGTCCCACGATTCCAAGGCCCGTCATATGGAGTATGACATGGGCGATAGCGTCGCGTAGAACACGAGTCGGTTTAAGGCATGAGCCACGGTTGGTTCAGTGGAAAGTTATCCACGGTCGGTCGACACTCAAGGAAACATGTTATGTTCAAGTTAAGTTGGAAGGCTATGCAGTAGCCGTTCCCTGAGTTCAAAGAACGTTAAGTCTAAGCGATGGTTAGTCGCCGAGGCAACCCTGGTTAGGGGCTCTGCAAAGGAAGTATGAAAAAAAGGGAAAGAGTTAAAACAACCAAGTAAATGAATTGATCACATAACAAGCCCAAACTGTATCATAAAACACTCCATGTAACCCTTATGAACTTGGACACTTGTCGACAAGGGGAATGGTTTCTTCGAGCGGCGACCCGCAGGCCACGGGACCGACTCGGCCTAGGAAGAAACTGGTTGTAGCCGAGCTGGGTAATAGGCAACGCTGGTAAGGCGATCGGTAAGACGGGGACTTGCATCGGGGCTCGCTACTTGCGTTGCAAGGGTCCCGTACTGCCAGGCTACGTCCAAGGCGGCTGGTTAGGCCAATCCCATAACAAACACTTAATAATAATTGTTTTCAACTAACATGGTAAGTTTGGTGTCGGCACGAGCGGCAATCCGTGTGTGTGACGGTGGATTGAGTTGAATATGTATGAGTTAAATAGACACAATGTCGGAGCCTAAGATTTGGCTACAGCGAAGGCGACGTGCTTCGGCACGAGATGTGGCATCGAGTGTTAAGTTGCGAGTTAAGTCAAAAAGGGCCGTAGGGCTAGTTGTATGAAGTTACGTTGAGTTATTGGGCACGGCCTCGAAATATGAGGCACGGCCGCATTGTCACAACACAAGTATAGGCAAGACTAAGCGAGGAGGCGTTGCCTCAGAGTTATCGATGCACGAATCGAGTTATGGCACGACCGAGTCGTTACGTCCCAGAGTTTGGCACAAAAGATAGGTATAAGTCGGGCGTCGACAATGCAAGCACGAGAAAGGTCTAGAGGCAAGGAAATGGAGTCCTTCATGTAGTTGCGTCTCTGATTTTGGCCGTAAGGCAAACACGACTTGATAGGTTAACGTTGTTGGCACAAGGAGTGGTCTAGGCACAAAGTATGAGTTAACGTTGACATTGCTAGCACGGGATGGTTTTGATACACAAGTTGCGCTAAGGCGCCGGTCCTAAAAATTGATCCTAAGGCAAGAATAGAAAGACAATCGTAAAAGGGTTTATGTTGCACAAAGTAAATGAACGTGTAGGTTTTGTATGGGTGGGCGAGAAGCTCACTCCACCAGTACAGTGGTACTGACACCCACACAGTGTTTCATGTGCAGGCACAGGTAGAAGCTCGTGGCGCGGAGCTCGCTTGGATGCGTCGAGGCACGGAGTTCCTTGGCGAGTCGAAGCGTGCGATCGCGTGATCTGAAGACTTATACAGGACGTAATGTATGGACATCGCCTTCCGAAGCTTCCGCTGGAAATCAAGTATTGTATCGAGAGATGAGAGAGAGCAGAGTGACTTGTAAAATGAGAGAAAAGTGAGACTTGAGAGACTTGTAATTGGCCTTGCGCCCACAATGTAATCCTTGAATTCAATATCAATAAAAGAGCTTCCTTTGAAATACTTGTGTTCATGTGTTCTTTAAATTCCGCTGCAATATATTCAATGTCTCTGTACGGGACTTCTGTGCGACGACCCCGTCGTAGCCGCTGTAATCGGCCATTATGGAACCCGCCTTGCACGAGCGCAATCTAGGCTCGTGCGGCATCACGCCTTAGCGAGGACGATCGCTCCTACGGGAGCGGGGCGTGACATAGTGGTATCAGAGCACGGCTTTACGTCCTTGGACCGTCGATTGAATTCTTTAACTCCGTTGTTCCGCAAACTCTGAATTGTGCTTCCGCAACGTGATATCGTTGGTGCGCTCTCTCTCAAATGTCCCTCGGCATGTCCATACAATAAGTCTAAATATTTTCAAAAGCTCGTACAAGCGTTCAATCTAACGCATCGGTAGGCTGTTGCCAAATATGTCGATAGGGCCTTTGTACCGAACGTTGCAAACTTGACGCGATAGAAAATATGTGCTAACGTAAGCAAAGTCGCACGTATGCCCGAATAGTCCAACGTCGACCTTAGCAAGTCGCGTGCGTGCCCAATTAGTCCAAAGTCGACCCTAGAAATTGAGCGTGCAAACTCGGAATATAGTCCGCACGGGATAGCCATGCACACGGCCTTTTGGCTAAGTTGTGTTTCGCGTCGCACACCTCGACCTTTTGGTGCAAACGAGTCGCGAGCGATATTAAGTATCGTTCGGTCGGAAGCGGAGATGTACTTAGAGTGTCTATCGATAGGAACGCTATCGGACTAACGCTTAGGCGTACACGGAAGATTGATTTGGATTTTGAGGAAATAGTGCGAACGACTTAGTGCGTCGATACGACGCGAGCGACTACGTTAGCGATTCGTCGAACAAATCTGAAGGATATCTTAGCGCATGACGCGAACGTGATTGAGGACTAGATCTTATGGCTTGAATCCGAGTGGTGTATGTGATAGGTTCGGAGAAGAATAAGAATGAGTGTCGACGATTAGTCGAGTGGCTCGAGTCCGAGTGGTGTATGGTTTGTCTTGGAAATTGTTCGAGTGAATATTGAGGATTACGAGTATGTCGGCAAGGCGATGCGATCGCGCAAAGCGTTAAAATGCGTCACGCTTAGTTGGTCGTGACTTCGAATGTTCCGAACGAGCATTTCGTTCGGACAACTTGTGAATGAGCAATGCGAGTTAGAAAACGATTCGGAACGATGAATGAAAATGAATGGTCTTGATCGAGGAAACTTAGAGGATCGTACGTGCGATATCGGATTGATGCGAATGAAATGTGACTTGAGTTTGAATAACGATTTTGAAACGAGCTTGAGGAAAAGCGACTGAACTTGATCTTGAGTATTGAGAAAATTGTGGAATATCCAACTCGGACAATAACATCAGTCGCACGACTCGAAATTGGTTGCAAAGGAAGATCGTCAGGTTACGCATATCGTCGATGGTATTGAGGCGTATCAAAGATCGATATGCGATAACTCGGGGGCACTCTGACTTGACGAATGACGGTCGTGCAAATGTTATTGTTTCGATGGATGCTATAATCGGGATAGTAAAATGTGTCGAGGAAAGGATTGGCTTGGCTCGAGGATTTTCTAAGTTGAATGAATGACGATCGAACTTGGCTTGGATGAAAACTAGAATGTTTGGATTTGCTTCGTCGACAACCACAACGTTGATGTTCTTGTCTTATGCGAGTGCTACTTCAGCCTCGCACATGCGTCACGCCGATTAGGGCGATCACTCTGCGTGAGCGCTGGTATGGTGGTTCATACAGCGGGAGTGGTCGAACTTGCACGGTGCGACAATTTGTGCTTCGATTTGTGGTTTGACGCGAAGGTGACTCGTGAATGAATCAGTGTGCTTGAGGATTGAGTAGGTCCAATCCGCGTATCGAGAATGAATGAGTCTATACTCAAACAAGAGTTACGCCCCGATGAGAATGATTATTCTGCGGGTGCGTTGCATGGTGATTCATGAACCACCGTGGATAATCGGACTCGCATGAGATTGGGGCACAACGTATTGTCGAGCTAGATGACCTCGTGATCGAATATATGAATTGGTTAGAATTGGTGATTTGAATGGATTCGAATACGCTGAGGCGAATAGGTGATCGTGCTTGATGTTTAGAAATTTGAGGGACGCGAGTTTGGGTAGAAAATCCCGTAATACCGACTTTGGTTTGACCCTAGGATTGGGGTCAGTGTTGGCATTATTGTTGGGGAACTATGATTCCAATCCTGACATTGACTTAGCCTCGAGAAGAAATAGCCTAGCGGTTAGGCGAGACGCCCTGTTTCAAGTGTTAGCAATCGGAAGGATTGATCCTGAGGATTGAAATGGATAGATGGTGTGGACCACGAATATAGGAAACCCTGCTCACGAGACTCGGCTGACATGCATATATTCAGGGACGCTTGGGTATGTGCACGATGCGACTCGAGTGAGAATGACAAATTTTCTATCATGCGGCTTGGCTGAATGCAGGTATTCTGGGGACGCTTGGAATGCATGCACGATCCAGCCAAGTGATACGACGAGTTCAAGCAAGGCTTGAAAGATGGGAGTGTGTCGAGATCTTGAATTCGTGTTAAAGGAAAGATTGATAATAGTACGAGCGTGGCTCGGAATCGAAGGAACGCGTAGGCGAGATGCGTACGATTAAGTCTTGGCCATAGAAATGGTAGGATAGCTTGCCTTCAGGAAAGTCTCGAGGACGAGACTTGTTCTGAGTGGTGTATGTTGTAGTGCCCCGTCCCGCAAAGTCAATCGGAGGAATCGAAACGCCGACGGCGTTCGGCCTTAGCCTTGCAACGGCTTGCTCGGAGACATCGCTCAGGTGGGGTAGTTTCGGTGAACTCTCCTCATCTTTGCCTTCACATAATAAATCGTGTTTTCAACTTGCACAAGTTAGGCTTGATAAATAAAAGCTACGCATCCACATAGCTAAGGGAATAATCCCGACGGGTTGAATCGAGTTAGAACATGGAAAACGTCCCACGGTCGGCTTAGAGTTGGTGCACGGCGTGCTTTGAAAATGACACTCGGTCCTTCGTCCCGTGGCTTGGGAGAAGGAAAGTTGGTCTGCGGTACAAAAGCTGAGAGTTAGCCTAAGTCATAGGCGTCGCCGCACAAATGCTTGCTAAAGCATGCACGGTTCTGTCCCGCAAGGCTTGGCATAGCCTTTGCTCGTCCCTTGGGTTAAGTTGTAGGCTTGAGTGAGTTAGGCAAAGTAATGCCGGTCGACCTAAGTTATTCTACGTGCTGTCCCGCTCATTCTGCGGTTGTCAAGTTAAATAGTCCCACGATTCCAAGGCCCGTCATATGGAGTATGACATGGGCGATAGCGTCGCGTAGAACACGAGTCGGTTTAAGGCATGAGCCACGGTTGGTTCAGTGGAAAGTTATCCACGGTCGGTCGACACTCAAGGAAACATGTTATGTTCAAGTTAAGTTGGAAGGCTATGCAGTAGCCGTTCCCTGAGTTCAAAGAACGTTAAGTCTAAGCGATGGTTAGTCGCCGAGGCAACCCTGGTTAGGGGCTCTGCAAAGGAAGTATGAAAAAAAGGGAAAGAGTTAAAACAACCAAGTAAATGAATTGATCACATAACAAGCCCAAATTGTATCATAAAACACTCCATGTAACCCTTATGAACTTGGACACTTGTCGACAAGGGGAATGGTTTCTTCGAGCGGCGACCCGCAGGCCACGGGACCGACTCGGCCTAGGAAGAAACTGGTTGTAGCCGAGCTGGGTAATAGGCAACGCTGGTAAGGCGATCGGTAAGACGGGGACTTGCATCGGGGCTCGCTACTTGCGTTGCAAGGGTCCCGTACTGCCAGGCTACGTCCAAGGCGGCTGGTTAGGCCAATCCCATAACAAACACTTAATAATAATTGTTTTCAACTAACATGGTAAGTTTGGTGTCGGCACGAGCGGCAATCCGTGTGTGTGACGGTGGATTGAGTTGAATATGTATGAGTTAAATAGACACAATGTCGGAGCCTAAGATTTGGCTACAGCGAAGGCGACGTGCTTCGGCACGAGATGTGGCATCGAGTGTTAAGTTGCGAGTTAAGTCAAAAAGGGCCGTAGGGCTAGTTGTATGAAGTTACGTTGAGTTATTGGGCACGGCCTCGAAATATGAGGCACGGCCGCATTGTCACAACACAAGTATAGGCAAGACTAAGCGAGGAGGCGTTGCCTCAGAGTTATCGATGCACGAATCGAGTTATGGCACGACCGAGTCGTTACGTCCCAGAGTTTGGCACAAAAGATAGGTATAAGTCGGGCGTCGACAATGCAAGCACGAGAAAGGTCTAGAGGCAAGGAAATGGAGTCCTTCATGTAGTTGCGTCTCTGATTTTGGCCGTAAGGCAAACACGACTTGATAGGTTAACGTTGTTGGCACAAGGAGTGGTCTAGGCACAAAGTATGAGTTAACGTTGACATTGCTAGCACGGGATGGTTTTGATACACAAGTTGCGCTAAGGCGCCGGTCCTAAAAATTGATCCTAAGGCAATAATAGAAAGACAATCGTAAAAGGGTTTATGTTGCACAAAGTAAATGAACGTGTAGGTTTTGTATGGGTGGGCGAGAAGCTCACTCCACCAGTACAGTGGTACTGACACCCACACAGTGTTTCATGTGCAGGCACAGGTAGAAGCTCGTGGCGCGGAGCTCGCTTGGATGCGTCGAGGCACGGAGTTCCTTGGCGAGTCGAAGCGTGCGATCGCGTGATCTGAAGACTTATACAGGACGTAATGTATGGACATCGCCTTCCGAAGCTTCCGCTGGAAATCAAGTATTGTATCGAGAGATGAGAGAGAGCAGAGTGACTTGTAAAATGAGAGAAAAGTGAGACTTGAGAGACTTGTAATTGGCCTTGCGCCCACAATGTAATCCTTGAATTCAATATCAATAAAAGAGCTTCCTTTGAAATACTTGTGTTCATGTGTTCTTTAAATTCCGCTGCAATATATTCAATGTCTCTGCACGGGACTTCTGTGCGACGACCCCGTCGTAGCCGCTGTAATCGGCCATTATGGAACCCGCCTTGCACGAGCGCAATCTAGGCTCGTGCGGCATCACGCCTTAGCGAGGACGATCGCTCCTACGGGAGCGGGGCGTGACAGAGTGGTATCAGAGCCAGGTTCAAAGAAGTGTCAGGAGTTGACAGTCAAACCAGGAAGCAGAGATGGACGCGAAGCCGGTGTGCATGGTGAACTTGAACGGTACCAACTGCAGTTATTGGCGAAACAAGATGAAGGATTTGTTGTTCGTCAAGAAGTTGTATCTTCCAGTATTTGCATCCGAGAAGCCCAGTGATAAATCCGATGAGGACTGGAACTTCGAGCATATACAGGTATGTGGGTATATGCGACAGTTCGTTGACGAGAACGTGTACAACTATGCTGCCAATATTGAGCATGCGAAGACATTGTGGGAGAAGCTGGAATCTTTGTACGCAAAAAAGACTGGGGTAAACAAATTATTCCTGATCCGGATGATGATGGGTCTGCGGTACAAAGATGGTACATCCATTACAGATCACTTGAGTGAGTTCCAGGACGTGGTGGACCAGCTATCCTCGATGGGAGTCAAGTTCGACGACGAGGCTCGGGGACTATGGCTGCTGTGTACATTGCCAGACTCGTGGGAGACCGTACGAGTATCTATGATCGCTTTTGCTCCAGAGGGCGTGGTCAGTCTGGAGTTTGCCAAGAGCGGGATACTGAATGAAGAGATGCAGAGATGTTCTCAAGGCACTTCATCCATATCCCATCACTCAGAGGTACTAGTTTCAGAGAGCCACGGAAGGGGCAAAAGCAGGGGTCCAGGTGGTGGCAGAGACAAGAGCAGAAGAAAATCCAAGGGTCGGTACGAGGACTCGGAGTGTTACCATTGTGGCAAGAAAGGCCACATCAAGCGGAACTGTTTCGCTTGGAAGAGAGATAAGAAGGGCAACAAGAAAAAGTAAGATGAGAATACTACAGCGGCAGCCTCGATACATGAAGGCGATGTGATTGTCGTAGGTGATGAGGTTATCACAAACCTCGCCTGCGATGACAATTCTTGACTGGTGGACTCAGGGGCTTCAGCGCACGTATCTCATAACAAGGTACTATTTGCCACTTATACGACAGGCGACTGTGGAGTGTTGAAGATAGACAATGGAGATGTGTCGAAGGCATTTGCCATTGGAGATATGCATTTGAGGATGAAGACGGGTGCAGTTCTTATTCTCAAAGATGTTCGTCATGTCCCTGATATCTGTTTCAACCTGGTGTCGGTTGGAAGGTTGGATGACGAGGGATTCTTCAGTCTCTTCGAAAATAGTCAGTGGAAGCTTTCCAGAGGTTCGATAGTGATTTCCAGAGGAAGCAAGAAGTTCGGTCTCTACTATATGGAGGGGAGCGCACAAGGGGTACAGGAGGTGAACGCAGTCAGTGATGCATCTACCGAGTTGTGGCACAGGCGGCTCGACTATATCAGCGAGAAGGGGATGAGCTACTTGGTGAACAGGAAGGTGATTCCAGGGCTCAAGTCTACAAAGTTGGAGGAATACACACACTGCTTAGCTAGAAAGCAAAATAGGGTATCTTTCTAAAGTCACCCAAGTTCAAGGAAGTCGGCATTGCTCGAGTTGATTCACTCGGATGTCTGCGGTCCTATGAAGGTAAAATCTATTGGTAGTGCTTCTTACTTTATAATTTTTATTGATGACTGTTTCAGGAAGGTTTGGGTCTATGCCTTAAAGACCAAGGATCAGGTGCTGTCCACTTTCAAAGAGTTTCAGGCCTTTGTTGAAAGAGAGACGGACAAGAAGTTATTGTGTGTTCGGTCCGACAACGGCGACGAATACATTGGTCCCTTTGATGCGTATTACAGAGAGCAAGGGATACGACACCAGAAGACTCCGCCCAAGACACCTCAGCTCAATGGTGTAACGGAGTGCATGAACAGGACACTGATGGAGAGGGTGTAGTATTTGCTGTCAGAAGCAAATTTACCAAGCAGTTATTGGGGTGAGGCTCTTCTCACAGCTGCTTATGTTATTAATTTATCTCCTAGTGCTCCTTTGCAGGGTGATGTGCCTGACAAAGTATGGTACGACAAAGAGCCGTCATACAATCACCTGCGAGTATTTGGTTGTAAGGCCTTCGTGCATGTACCGAAGGACGAGAAGCCTAAACTTGAGCCGAAGACGAGGCAATGCGTCTTTGTCGGCTACGATCGGAGTGAGTTTGGCTATAGACTCTACGACCCAGTGGAAAGAAAGCTCAACAGAAGCAGGGGCCTGGTATTCTTCATGGATCAGACCATGACCAACACTCAGGATTCCGAGACGCCTTCTGGGGTTGAGGAATTGCCTGAGTTAGAGTCATTTCGGTTCGAGCAGTTTCCAGAGGACATCACAGAGGATCCAGTTATGGGGGAGCCAGTGCATGGAGTTGCTCCCAACCTTGATCGTCAGCCTGCTAATGGTGGTCAGGGTGTCCCTCATGAGGATGAGCATGTCGAAGAGGCAGTTCCTGAAGGGGATGAGACTGTTGGTATACAGCTAGCACCAGTAGCTCCACTGATAAGGAACGACAGAGATCATCGACCATCTACGAGATACTCACCGGATGAGTATGTGCTACTGACTGACGGGGGAGAGCCCGAAAGCTTTACAGAGGCTATGGAAGACGAACACAGGCAGGAGTGGATGCAGGCTATACAGGAGGAGATGAGTTCCTTACACGTCAATTCCACTTATGAGCTGGTGCGGTTGCCAAAGGACAAGAAGGCTTTGAAAAATCGATGGGTGTTTAGAGTGAAGCAGACGGATGATGCTACTCGCCCTCGATACAAAGCGAGGCTGGTAGTTAAAGGCTACGGTCAGCGAAAAGGAGTGGATTATGATGAGATCTTTTCGCCAGTCGTCAAGCAGTCGTCTATTCGGGTGGTGCTAGCATTGGCAGCCAATTTCGACTTGGAGGTCGAGCAGATGGACGTGAAGACGATATTCCGCCACGGTGATCTTGAGAAGGAGTTATACATGGAGCAGCCAGAGGGATTCTGTGAGAAGGGCAAGTCACATTTGGTCTGCCGATTGAGGAAGAGCTTGTATGGTCTGAAGCAGGCTCCGAGGCAGTGGTACAGGAAGTTCGAGTCATTTATGGGAGAGCATGGTTATGCACGGACGACGTCGGACCATTGCGTATTTGTGAGGTACTTTGCCGAGGATGCTTTCATCATTTTATTGCTCTATGTTGATGACATGCTATTAGTGGGTCGGAATGCCACTAGGATAGCGGAGTTGAAGCGCCAACTTGGCGCAGCCTTCTCTATGAAGGATTTGGGTGCAACAAAGACTATTCTTGTGATGGAGATCAGCCGATAGAGAGAGTCCAAGCTGCTACACTTGTACCAAAAGAAGTACATTCACCGGATACTTCAGCGTTTCAGGATGGACGGGTCAAAGAAAGTGAGTTGCCCCCTTGCGGCTCACTTTAAGTTCATTGAGGAGTAGTGTCCATCTACCGAGGACGAAAAAGAAGATATGGAGCGGGTTCCATATGTCTCAGCTGTGGGAAGCCTTATGTATGCTATGGTGTGTACGAGGCCAGACATCGCTCATGCAGTTGGCACAGTTAGCAGGTACCTTTCAAATCCTGGAAGGATACATTGGAGTGCGGTCAAGTGGATTCTACGATACCTTCAGGACATTGCTGATTGGAGACTTTATTTTGGTGGTGACGAGCCGAAGCTGGTTGGGTATATCGACGCTGATATGGCTGGAGATGTAGACACGAGGCGATCGACTTTGGGCTATGTGATGATGTTTGCTGGAGGAGCGGTATCGTGGCAGTCGTGGTTGCAGAAGTGTGTTGCCTTGTCGACGACAGAGGCAGAGTACATTGCGGCGACGGAGGCTTGCAAGGAGTTGCTGTGTATGAAAAAGCTGTTGCAAAAAATGGGGCTGAAGCAAGAGCAGTATACTTTGCTTTACGACAGTCAGAGAAGTAGTATACTTTGCTTTACGACAGTCGTTAGGCACTAGTCGGACGGACATTGGACGCCTAGCGCCTAATCTGCCTAGACGGCCACCTAGTTCTAGGTTATTAAAAAAAACCCAAAAAATATACTGAAAATTGCAAATATTGTCCATAAAATCCAAAAACATGTATAGTCGAACGTCGGGATATTTACGTAATTGTATAAGTGTTATTCGATTTTCGGTTTTAGACCGAAACCAAAACTCAAAACCGGAACTGAAACCAGATAATAACTCTTAGTATTTTCGTAACCGAAACCGAACCGAATTTTTTTTGAAACCAAACCAAATCTCTTATTCGTTTCGGTTTGATTTTCGGTCCAAAACCAAATAATGCTCACACCTAGGGTCCTATTATGCTCTCAACTTCAGAGAATATTTGTGCTCCTTGAGTATAGTATAGTCACTCAAGGAGCAAGCTCTCGAAAGTACATCTGCTCCAAACCTCCTTAATTCTGTGTCCACACTTAGTATCAGTGACACTACTTGCGCTGTCAAGTCGAGCTTCTCAGGATTCCAACAATTCAAGGGTTGACATTACCATTGAATCCATGGTGCCCTGTGAATAAATAATGGAAGATTTTGATTACATCTCAATAGCTAGCTGGTCCATATAGGTATGGTTTGTGCGTCGAATTGCTCGGCCACCAAGTTTGTTGGCAGTTTATATTAGTTATTTATAAAAACACCTCATTTTTTTATCAGGACACATCAATTTAGGACTGTCACAATCTCTGGCAGTCATAGATACATTCAAGACTGCCAAAAATTGTGGCAGTCCTAGATTTGCACTTGCTGTATACAGGACTTCCACTATTTCTGACAGTTCTATTTCTGACAGTTCTATCAGTTTTTAGAACTGTCATAAACTTGGACAGTCCTGAATGACGTGCTCTGATCAAAAATTGATGTGCCCTTATAAATAATTTTTATATCACTAGTTCTAGTCTTAAGCTATGTCCCCACACTCTCCTTTGAAGTAGATACTAAACCATTTTCCATCACAATCAAGGATGTGCACTTAAGTCCTTACTTTTTCGTACTAGTAGTCATTACTGGAATCAGGTAGGAATATTCATGATGAACGTCCAAGGTGTACTTTGATTGTTGATGATAATTCCACTATTTGATGCGAGTCATGCGACTATTGAAGGGTTGGACTCTAAAAGTGTAAGTTCGACCGAATGTCAAAGAGAAAAGATGGAAGAAAGTAGACACTGATAGACGAGAGATATCTATCAGTGATTGTTTTTTAGCATTTATGATCAATAATTCATCGTAATAGAGAGATAGAGGAGAATGTTGTTTTTCATAGAATTAAAACATAAGGACCGAAAGGAAGAGTGTTTGTGCTCACAAGATAAATACATCTAAATTGCTCGAACACCAAGTTTGTTGGCAGTTTATGACCAAAACGAGTCTGAAACAAATATCACCTGATGGAGCCTAGATGTGTCGGACACAATAAATACATCTAAATTGCAATTTAGCCCAAAAGGAGTCCAAACAAACATAACCTGATAGAGCCTCTCTGTGTCGGACACAAGAAATAGACCTAATACTCACTAGGACGTACCAAAATCAATAAAATATCAGGCAATCAAAAGCACTATTCATTAGAATTCAGACGATATAGAACAATATTACATCATCAAACCACAAGTGTTATCAGTTTAGAACTGCAGTTTCCAAAAGTACAGTTTCAGAAAGTTAGTACATCACAATGGGAAGATGGGAAGTGGAGCTAGGTTCCTCAAAACAGAGTATCCCTACTTCCTGTAAGTCCAAAGTCCAAACCTACACAAGTGTGATGAACAACTGTAGATTTTTCTAATCATCATCTTCTTCCTCCTGCAACCCAAAAAAAAAAAAAAACTGTCAAATATAGAAGCCATTGTGAATATAGACATGACTTTTTTTGCAATAATTGTCAATATATATACCTCCTCGCTGTCATCATCCTCTCCGTCGTTCACTTCGGACTTCGACTTATCAGACTCTTCTTCCTCCATCTCCTCCACCTTCAGTTTGCAAATCAATTAAATAAATAGAAATAAATACATTAATCCTCCCTATGTTTCATGAATGTTACAAGAGCTATCCCTATTTTAATACTAATTACACGAACTATCCCCCTCTTTATAAAATAAAAAATATATATATTAACCATCTATGTTTCATGAGTATTACAAATACTATCCATATAATTCAAGGTGCACCACACCGACAGTCAACTCATTTGACCTACATAAATAAAAATAGAAATTTCGAGTTGTACCCCACTTATTTTACCATAATTCAAGGTGCACCATACTTATTTCAGAGTATTTTGGCCATAATTCAAGGTGCATCCTACTTAAATGGAGGTCAAATGAGTTGACGGTTACTCATTGACAGTTTTAGTTAAAAGTAGGAGATTTCATGTATAATGATTATTCTTTGGGGTGCACCTTGAATTATGGTAAAACAAATGGGGACAACTCAAATTCTCTTTATAAAAAATAAATTAAACATAGAGGTGGTTCGTGTTATAAGTCTCTATAGACAATATAAAACATAGGAATGGTCCGTATAATTAGTCTCAAAGTAGGAATGGTTATTATAATAAGTATAATGCCCTAAAAAAATTAAATATAGGGGTAACTAATATTATAACTTTCTATAGAAAATAAAAATATATATTGATGGCCCTTGTAATTAGTTTCAAAGTAGGGATGATTAGTGTAATAAGCATGAAACATAGGGATAGTTAACATAGAATGCCCAAACAAATATGAATAATAACAAAATCAATGCCAAATTTAATTTACGGAAAATCAATGCCAAATTTAATTTACGGAAAAGAGAAGGAATTATTTACATTCTGCCCCTTCTCGTAGGCATCAATTTTCTTCTGGTACTCGGCCTTCAGCTTCCCGGCCTTGGCGATGAACACGGCCTTCTCCTGTAAGTTTTCCAGATTTTGCAAATCAACACCAATTTAAGAAAATGAATAATTACGAGAAGAACCTGAAGACTCACCGAGTCCGAGAGAGACTTCCACTTCTCTCCGCCAGCTTTTCCAACCTTAAAAAAAAAAAAAAGAATGCCCCAAAAAAAAGATTCCAATTTTTAGGGCATAATAAAATTGAAGAAAATAGCAAAATAAAAAAAAATAGTTCGGAAAATTAGGGCTTACGACAGCAACACTCTTGTTCTTGGGGTGCGCCTCCTTGTACTGCTTCCTGAACCCCTCCCTGCAAGAAATCGGGAAGAAATAAGGAAAAATCGAGAAAAAAAGAGAAAAAAGAAGAAGAAAAAAATTAGTCGGGATCGTACATGAAAACGAAGAAGGCGGTGGGAGGACGCTTGGGCTTGTTGGGGTCCTTCTCTCCCTTCCCCTTCTTCTTCACCGCAAGCCTGGGAAAAAAAAAATTGACAGAAAAATAATGAGATCAAATTGGAGAGATCGCAAGAGAGAGAGAGGAAGGGCTGGTGATTACTTGTTGTCGGTGTTCCTGGAGGTGGAGGCCTTAGCTGTGCGTCCTTTCATGGCGGGAGCCGAGGAGAGAGAGAACGAATTGGGGTTGGTTTGTTTTTTAGGGTTAGGGTTTCGGAAGGGTGTGGAATAAGAAGGGGAAGATGGCGGGAGTCTCTGAAATTTTGTTATTTCTGCTCTTCGCCACGTTAGCGATCCGTGGGATTGCGCTCTATTGGTGCTGTTAACATTTTGGGCCCAACAACATCATTGGTATTGTGGCCTTAAGAAGCGGTAGCAACGTAGCTTGGACCGTTTTGATAGTTGTTGGGCCCAAAAACTGGTGTGCAACGCGACAACAAATGATATTGGATTTGATTTATACTCTAAAAAATAGAAATATTAGAGAAATTTGAGGCTTGAAAAAAATTGGATGCACGACTATATTGTCATTTTTTTAAAACCAATTACGTCATAAAATTCATGTAACCGTAATTACATTACACACTTAAACCATTCGAACTTAAAAAAATAAAACAAAAAAATAACAAATGATAAATTAAAATCTAAAAACTATAATAATAGATTAAAAAAACTAAAAAAGATGAAAAATGGAGAGAAATTTTGAAAAAAGCAAAAATGAAATAATGTATAAATAAAAAAAGATTAAAAAAATGACCCAATGATGTCCCTTTGCTGATTCAAAAGATGGATGCTATATCAGATCTACTTGCCTCGCGACTCACCTAGGATCCTTCCGTGTCCCTTCTTGTCCTTGACCATTCAGGGTGGTATAAGGCTGGCAAGTCGTCATGAATGACCACAGGCTACGAGGCATGCACATATGGCCCATCAATGGAATCACTAACCAAGATCGTCTCACTTGGACGATCCGTTTCCTGGTACATGGAAGATTGTGTCCGAACATTGAGCATCCTGGTGTCCAGAGCTACACCATTACATTTGTTGCATCCAACAAGCACCCACTCATACTCAACTTCATGCACGAACAAAGCCCCAACCGAACCTGTACTTTACTAGGCATCATCATCAGAATCCACTTCAACAAAAACACACACAAACACCAGCATTTGTCTCCATGTCGTAGGAATATATATAGAGAAATACGAGGGATCAAGATCCCCGCTCTCAAGTATCCTCGAATAACAGCCTTGATTAAGGAATAATTGATACAACAAAATGGACTGCACCAGCCATTCTGAATCCAATTATAGTTCTCAAGTTACAAGCAATCCTACACAATTTGGGGAACACTGGAATAGAACTACATTTGAAAAGAAACATACTCAGTAACAACAGCAATGAGTACTCAAAAACAACAATAGATAAATGTTAATCATGTATATTACAATGGATCGCTCAAAATTCAAAACCAATATTAGAGCGACTAATTGCAAGTATTACTACGCGATGCAATATTCTGTAACAACAGCAAGCGAACTACTTGCAGGAAGCTGCATATAAATGTTACAAAAAAAGATTCAGATGTTACAAAAGCCTTTAGTAATTGTCTCTGATCTTCAAAACACCCCCAAAATAAAAACTAGTAATTGTCTCTGATCATCGTAGAGGTGGCAAGACTCCCGCTGATCATCTTTTTTTCCTCCCCTGGAAAAAAAAAATGCATAGATACCTTTAGTAACACTTGATCATAAAACAAAAGGTTGAAGAACTAAGGAGACGTTTGATTCAAGTTTTGGAGGATTGGAAATATGTTTTAGATTCCTTACTCTTGTTTAGTATGTATAGGATTGGAAATTGGAGGAGAATTGAAGGGCTTCATATTTCCATTGTCGTGGGAAAGTAAAACTCAAGGCCCACGGAAATAATTTTGTTTGGATATTTTGTTTGGACAATAATACCTTTTACTTTCAAAATTCCAACTTATATTCCAAACATGCGAATTTAAGTAACAATAGAAGTACTATGAAATAATGAAAGGGTATTTATGAAAAACTAAATAAATTAAGATTCCTTTTCCATATTTCCAACCTAACCTAACCAAACATGGTTATGAGAATGTTGGAACTTTTTCCATGGAAAATGAATAGAAAGTGAAAAGCTTATCATAGGAAGCTCATAGTTATCCCATTCATTTGTGTTTGTTACCATAGTAGTAATATTTATGGTCAATCTTCCTCAATAATTTAATCATGAACGTTCTATTACAGCTGCTCATAAGGATTCATGTTAACTTCAATTAATGGTCAGTTTTTTTGCTATGGAAACAAATCAACCATTTAAATCTTCCTTCTTTAAGTGGATTCAATCCTTATACTGCTTGTGACTATTCAACAAATAGAGGCAGTTTATTCGGTTTCAACCGAACCAAAATTAGCCATAACCAAAACCGAACTGAACCGATAAACATTCGGTTTATTCGGTTGGGCTATTTTTATTGCTTAATAGGCCAGGCCCAAAGTTGAGATTGTGGTTAAATTATATTAAAATTTTGCAATTTTATACATATGTTTGTTGTATTTCAAAGTTGGACTAGTTGTTAAATTATCAATATTTGGATCTAAAAGACATAATAGAATTGTTGTTGTCAAAATATACACAAAACTACATACATTTTTAATCATAAAGTTGAGGGAACTTAATAATTGCATAAGTCTTATTCGGTTTCTGTCCGAAATCGAAACCCAAAACCAAAACCGAAAAAGTAATTTTACTATTTTCAAAACAGAACCGATTTTTTTCTTTCAAAAGAACCAAATCTCTTATTCGGTTCAGTTTTAGGTCCAAAACCGAATAATTCTCAACTTAACTACAAGTAGTCGTAACACTATAATTATATATCATAGGTAAAAAAAACGTTGCTAAAGTTTCGAATTATATTTGAATTCTAACACTATTTCCTTCGGTTTAAAGTTAGTCTTAGAGTATCTTGCCCCTTGTACGTGGGGACTTGATACTTCTTGCTTTTTAGTTTACGATTATTTGTATGCTTTTAGATTCTTTTTTTCTTTGGCTTAAATGTGAAATGCATTTATTTTGCAACTATGTTGCATGGACGCGAAAAAAATGTGTTCATATCATGTCTGTATTGTGTTAGTATCCGTCCAACATATGTGACTATTTATCGTACCTATTCGAAAATGTATTTATCAGTAACATGTCCTCAACTATGCTTGTATTTGTGCAACACATAGTTTCGGAGCAATGCAATGCATGTCACAACAGTGACTTGTCCGTTAGTTTAATCAAGGCCGACCCTGACCCATGGCAGGCGCACCCAAGGCCCAAAAGTTTGGTGGGCACCAATTTCTATTTTATTCCATTATGTCTTCAAAAATAATTTTAGCCCAGCACCAAACTTTTTTCCTCTTAAAGTATGTTCCTGTCCTATGCCTCTGCTCTCTCCTTCACAGCAAGAAGTCGGCACTGCAAGCGGATTTCCCTCTCAGAATTGGAATAATAAGGGTGTGCAAGGAATTGTTGTACGTCGGTTCATGTTTCCGAATTTTTTGTAGCCGAGACTAAATTATGAGTATGATTAATGAATTAGTTGACACTTGATAAATGACGACATATATGGGGATACATTCGAATTTGGAAATTAGGAAGGAGGAGCCAAGTTGGAAACTAGTGATGTTGTGCAGCTTGTGCTTAAATAATATCAAAAAAAAATAAATTTGTCATGATAAAGAAGAAATTTGATACATCTAGCTTTATTTTTGTTTACTACTTTTGCAAATTTTCCGGGGTAAGTTGTTTTTAACCCCGTGTATACTATTACTATAATACAAGATCCTAACGATCTGCCGTGGCCTTTTCATTTGTCTTCTACGTTAGTCAACTGATGCATTGAAGGATGCATCTGTAATCAAAGTGCTGGTCCGTCCTAGATACAGCTAAATTGAAGATGAAATACAAAATGTCTTGTAATAGTAGTTGATTTTTGTTGCACTGAGCCCTATAAAAGAGGTACTGGTAAAGTCTTTAGAAACTTGTGATTAAGGGGCACATGTTCCTTTTTTGCTAAAGGTCCAGTACTCTAGTTTCTAGGTCGTTGGAGCGGACTCTGCAAAGAACTTAGGAATTTCCCCTTACTAAGTTTGAGGTGGATATACCTTCTTACAGATTTTACTCTCTTAGGGGGCGTTTGGATGAAGCTTTTGTATTCCTAGGAATTCATTTTCTGTTCCTTTCCCATGGAAAAGTAATTCAACATTCTCATACCCATGTTTGGTTAGGTTAGGTTGGAAATATGGGAAAGAAATCTTAATTTATTTCGGTTTCCATAAATACCCTTTCATTATTTCATAATGCTTCTATTACCTAAATTCACATGTTTGGGATAGAAGTTGGAATTTTGAAAGTAAAAACAATTATTGTCCAAACAACATTCCTAGAAAAGCAAAATTATTTCCGGGGGCCTTGGGTTTTACTTTCCCACAACAATAGAAATATGAAGCCCCTCCTATTCTCCTCCAATTTCCAATCCTAGACATACCAAACAAGGGTAAGGAATCTAAAACACATTCCCAATCCTCCAAAACTTGAACCAAACATCCCCTTAGATCAGTTGTTATATAGATTGACGACCATGAGATTTATGGAATATATTCTATATGGAATAATTAGGGAGCTCAAACATGGAAAGTTTCTCTTGTTTCAGGATTTTGTAGGTGGATTTTCTCTTTAGCTATGTGCAATAAGTTTAGTTATTGCAATTGGTAAGGTAAAGAGAGATTAATTCATAAGAGGGGATGATCTTAAATCTCATTAATTAGAAGGGGGGGGGCGCGGATTTCGCATTATGAGATGATGGAAAAGACTTGAAAATTGTTAAACCTACTAATCTCTTTCATTGTAATTATTTTGTCAGTAGGGGCGTTAAGTTAGTAACTTGGTATGATGTTGCAGTTTCCAAGGTTTGTGTGGTATATTCAAATCAAGCAACCATCAAAAGTGATTAAATAACCTTGTTCCAATATTTGAAATGTTGATTAATTTTTTGGTATGTTGTTCCAATAACCTTTTTTGTTTGCATCATGTTGCTAATTTCTACTCTCATTGTTGCTTTCAAATTGACTAGTGTAGAATACTTGTCAGCTTTTGCTGGTTTGCAATTTCCAAATACTGGAATTGAGACTTCGAAAGTTCAAAACTAAAGACAATTTTCCGCAATCCAAGTTTGATTGTTCTTCTTTATTAGTTGCACTGTTGCTTTTATGTTGATTGTTGAAAAACTGGTTGATATTGGCATATTGCTTTTATTTAGTACAAAGTTAAAATAGCTCCTAGAACTCACTGGAAATCTGAAAAAGAAAAGAAAAGAAAAGGTATGAGGAGATTGCTCAGAATCTAAGTAGCTCCTAGGAGAACTCTCAGGAAATCTGAAAAGAAAAGAAAAGAAAAAGTGAGGAGATTGCTCAGAATCTAAGTGGATTTTGGAAAAATATATGCAAAAATTCTGGGGCTTCACATGAAAATTTGGAAGAAGATTTAGGAAATCAATCTGAACCAACTCATATAGAACAATTTGTTGGAAATGAGAATGACGTAACCAAAGAAGTTAGGGTCCGTTTGGTTTGTAGGATTGGACAACGTAATGTAATTGGCATTACGTTGTCAATCTAACTCGGATGTTTGGTTGGACAAAAAAAAATTAGATGTAATGTAATCGCAATTATAAGTTTGATTACATACATCAGTTTCTTCTAAACTCAATTACATCATAAAATCTATGTAATCGCAATTACATTACAACATAAGCGGAATGTTGGTATGCTATAATTTGGTCTTTTTGTTCGTTTTTGGTCATTTTTTGTTTGTGTTTTGTCGTTTTTGGTCATTTTTGTTCGTTTTTGGTCATTTTTGTTCGTTTTTTGTCATTTTTGTTAGCTTTTTGGTCATTTTTTTGTTGTTTTGTTTTTTTTTGTCGTTTTTGGTCGTTTTTGTTCGTTTTTGGTTTTTTTTCTTGTCCTTTTTTTCGTTTTTTTGTTATTTTTTTCGTTTTTTGGTTGTTTTTGTTTGTTTTTTTTGGTTCGTTTTTGTCCTTTTTTGTTGTTTTTGTACGTTTTTTTTGTCGTTTTTGTTCCTTTTTTGTCATTTTTGTTCATTTTTGGTTGTTTTGTTTTTTTTGTCGTTTTTGTCCTTTTTTTTTGTTGTTTTTGTCCGTTTTTTGTCGTTTTTGTTCGTTTTTTTTGTCGTTTTTGTCCTTTTTTTTGTTGTTTTTGGTCTTTTTTTTTTGTTCTTTTTGGTCTTTTTTTGTAGTTTTTGTTCGTTTTGTCATTTTTGTTACCTTTTTTTGTCGGTTTTGTCCTTTTTTGTTCGTTTTTGTCGTTTTGTTCGTTTTTTTGTCATTTTTGTTCGTTTTTGTTTGTTTTCTTGTCGTTTTTGTCCTTTTTTGTTGTTTTTGTCCTTTTTTTGTCGTTTTTGTTCGTTTTTTTTTGTCATTTTTGTTCGTTTTTCGTTGTTTTTGTTTTTTTGTCATTTTTGTCCTTTTTGTTGTTTTTGGTCTTTTTGTTCATTTTGGTCGTTTTTTGTCGTTTTTGTTCGTTTTTTGTTATTTTTGTTCGTTTTTGTTCGTTTTTGTTTGTTTTTTGTTTGTTTTTTGTTCGTTTTTGTCCTTTTTTTTGTTGTTTTTGTCCCCTTTTTTTCGTTTTTTGTCATTTTTGTTCGTTTTTGGTTGTTTTTGTTTTTTTTGTCGTTTTTGTCAATTTTTTTGTTGTTTTTGTCCATTTTTTGTCGTTTTTGTTCTTTTTTGTCATTTTTGTTCGTTTTTGGTTTTTTTTTTTTGTCATTTTTTCCCTTTTTTTGTTCTTTTTGTCCTTTTTGTCGTTTTTGTTCATTTTTTGCCCTTTTTTTTGATCGTTTTTGGTCAATTTTTTACGTTTTTTATCTTTTTTGTCGATTTTATATTTTTTGCCATTTCTGCATGTTATTTATTGATTTTTGTCGATCATGTACGTTTTTGACCATTTTTCACGTTTTTATCGTCTTCTATCGTTTTGGTCGATTTTGCACGTTTTTTTCGCTTTTTTTATCCTTTTTTGCTTTTTTGGGGTCTTTTTTCACTTTTTTTTGGTCGTTTATGCTCGTTTTTTCTTTTTGTTTGTTGTTTTCGTCGTTTTTGTTCCCTTTTTTGTCATTTTTGGATTTTTTTTTTTTGCAAGTTTTTTAATCTTTTTGTCGTTTTTTGCTCGTTTTAATTCCCTCTTGTTTTTGGTCTTTTTTCGTATTTTCGTTTTTTTTTGTCATTTCTGTTCCTTTTTATCGTTTTTTATTTTTTTTGTCGTTTTTGTTTATTTTTTGCCCTTTTTTTTGTTTTGGTCGTTTTTCATCTTTTTTTTCCTTTCATTTATTGTTGTTTTTTGTCAATTTTTTTTATTTTTAGTCATTTTTTTAATCATTATTGGTCACTTTTTATGGTTTTCACATTTTTGATTTTTTTTTGTCGTTTTTCTTTTTTATCGCTTTTTCATTTTTGGTTTTTTTCCTTCTGTTTTGTTCGTTTGTCATTTTTTGTATTTTTTATTTTTTGTCGTTTTTTTTTTACTTTTTGGTCTTTTTTTGCAGAAAACAAACCATTTTCCCCTTATTTATTTATTATTTATTTTTAGTTTTTTTCTTTTTAAAATTTTAAAAAAAATTTGTGATCCACTTTTTAAATTTTATGTTGTATTTAAAAAAATATTAAATTAGAAACTTAATTACATTACATGGTAAACCAAACATATAAATGCAATTGACATTACATTACATGGTTTGATTACATGCTTCAACCAAACATAGTAATGTAATTGTAATTCCATTACATTACAAACTCAATTACATTACAAATTCAATTCCATTACGATTACGATTACATTACAATGAACAAAACGCAACCTTAGTGATTTATGTGATAATGAAAATGACAATAATGAAGATATTTATGAATCTGAACAAAGATTTGATGCGAATATTTATGATCCAAGTTTTTAGGATCCTCTTGATGCAAAAATGAGAGATTTACTTAAAGAAAATGGTCCTACAAGAGAAGCAATTATCAAGTTTCCTCTTGATTTCCTAAATCTTCTACAAATCAGGAGTCTTGTGATAGAAAATGGTTAGTATACTCCAAGGGGTTGAATAAAGTATTTTGTTCCTACAGTAATTTGTTCAAAAGAATGCATTCTAGAAGTCAATTAGCATGTGATGGAATTATAAATTGGAAACATGATGAGAAGCTTTTTCAACATGAACACAAAATACTGAACATGTCACTAACATGAGAGCTAGGGCTGAGATTTATGAACCAGATTGAACAAAGAATCAAACAATTGATTAATAACTACAAGATTTAATCAAGAAAGATACTCTACATTGGAGGGATGTTATAAAAAGAATAATTTATGTTGTGAAATGTCTTGCTATACATAAATTGGCTTTTCATGACAAAAAACCTTATGAAGATAATAATGGTAACTTTTGGCCTACATGAAATGATCGTTGAGTTTGATCCAATAATGCAAAATCACTTTTGACTCATTCAGGTTAAAAAGATCAATTATCATCATCTTATGCATAACATTCAAAATGAGCACATACATATTTTAGCATCAAAAGTAACAAAATGCAATCCTAGAAAAAATTAAAGAGACTATTTATTCTGTAATCCTTAATTGTAGTCCTAATGCAAGTCATAAAGAACAAACGACTTCAATAATAAGTTGACCATTGCAATAGTGATCCAACATAGTAATTCATTAAAAAATGTCTAGTCCCATTGTATCTTCTAAAAAGCAAAAGTCATGTTCTACGATTTAATGAATTACAATTTACAAGATGTACTAAAGTCCCTCGACCTTTATAACAATAATGTAAGGGGGTAATGCTGAAGAAAAACATCAAGGTGTTCAAAAAAGGTTGTTTAACATAAATCCTAAAACGTTATACATGCCATGTTGTTCTCATTGTCTTAATTTAATACATTGTAATATGAAAAACTCTTGTCATCAAGGAAAAAAAAATTGGAGGATGTCAATGCATAATTTCTAATTCAACAAAGCGATGGAATGCTTTACTTGAATATATTGACAGTTTAACTTTGAAATCATTGTCGGCAAGAACATTGGGAAATCCATATTGAAAGTGTCAAAGCAATAAAGTTCCAAGGTTCTCAAATTAGAAAAGCTTTGTTTAAATTGGCAGAAATTAATGAAAATCCTAAACTGAATAGGGATGTTGAAAGTTTAACATCAAAAGAGTTATCTAGTTTTGAGTTTATTATAAGTCTGGTTATTTGACATGATATTTTGTACAAGATTAACTTAGCCAAAAGTTACAATATGAAGACATGTCTCTTGATGTTGCTATCAATCAATTAGCATGGCTTGTTTCATTTTTGTAAGTACAAGGAAAATGAGTATTCTTCTGCCATGATTGATGTTAAAGAACTTGCTTCTTAAATAGAAGTTGAGCCTATGTTTCCTTAGAAAACGTCGTATTTCTAGAAAAAGACATTTTGGCAAGATAGCAAACTCCGATAGGAAAGAATGATCAGTTGAAGAATTATTTAGAACCAATTATTTTATTGTTGTTGTAGATATGACTCTTTCTCGACTAAAGAGTCGGTTTGAACAAATGCAATATTTCCAATCTTTTTTTGGATTCTTGTTTGATGGAGCCAAGTTAATTTCATTAGATGATGATGAATTAAAATGTTCTACAAATCTGGAAAAGGCATTGATGAAATGACAATGTTTCTAATATTAATGCAGCTATTTGTGTTCAGAACACTGTTCTAAAAGGCGGCCTATGCAGCGCCTAGGCGCTCACCACGTCCCCCAATGATGTCCGACTATGCATGCTTTGGGGTTTTTATAAACTTTTTCTGCAATTTTCAGTAGTTTTTTGGAAAACAAATCCTTGTACCGCCTAGATCTAGGCAGTCGCCTAGACGAGTTAGGCGGCAGGTGCCCACCCGACTAGACTAGCGTCTAGCGCTTTTCACAATCTTGGTTCAAAACTACAAATTCTACAAGTAATATTACCAAGTGAAGCGCGTGAAATAGATAAACCTTGACCATTCATGAAAATTATAGAGTTTGTCAAAGAAATGTATATTTTTTCCAATGTTATGATTGTTTATAAGATATTAGTAGGCTTTACGTACGACTGTTGCATATGCAAAAAGAAGTATTTACAAGTTAAAATAATGAAGTGTTACTTGTAGACCACATGTCTCAAGATAGGCCAAATGGACTAGTAATCATTTGTATTGAAAAGGATATCTTGGAAAATGTTGATTATGGAGATATAATTGATGATTTTGCATCTAAAAGTGCTAGAAGAAGACATTTTAGATAATATGTTTATGTGGGAATGCAATGCTACTTTTGGTTTTGCAGGTAAGTGTTGTTTTTTTGCTCGAGTTAATCTTGGAACATGTAGAAGTTTTTTTTAGGATCAATATATCAAGGATGGAGAGCATGTGGCATATGGACAATGAAATTAACGAAGTATGAAACTTTGGCTTTGAATGTAATATTTTGTTGTCAGTGTAAACTTTTTATTGTGTTGTATTTTATGCGACTTGTAGTCTAGCACGAATAATACCTTATGGCTTAATTAAGTTCTCCCTTTCACGGGCGATGATGAGCCTGGCCTGTGCGATGCGGGACATCAACAACGTCGGAGGACTGACGAAAAATAGCCACGATCTGAGCCGGTGTGGGCCAGAATGGGACACCCGTGTATGAAAACTCAACGGCTAGGGCACCATTATTCCACGAATATAAACGACGGCCGACCATGCAGTCCGTCGTGCGGCGTCGTAAGGGTGTCAAGAAAACGTCATAAGGACGTCGTGCGCATAGAACGGGTGGCTGGACGACATCGGCTGTCGTAGACGTCATGAAGACGTCGAGGGCGCCTTCGGCGTCATAGGCGAAGCGAGACGTTGAGTTGTGGGCGTCGAAAGACGTCACGACCATCTCATAGAGCTCTGGAGCGCGCTGAGTGCGCGAGGTGTGCGTGTGGGATGATGATGACAAAGCCAGTGCGGACAAAATCCACACAAAGAATCCGAAATGATATGACGACCGGCTAAAAATCGTGTGCGGGAAGACACGATTTAACTGAGCCCGCACGTGCTGGTTAATTAAAAAAAATTCTCCCTTTCAATTGTAATTTTTAATTAATATATCATTATGCAATCTGTTTTTAATCACTATGTATCATTGCCCAGGGCCAGCCCAGAGGGTAGGCGAGCTGGGCGATCGTCACAGGCCCCTCAATAGGCAAGGCTCCCAAATAGGACCCAAGGTTACTTACTAGCCCAACAAGCTCTTGCACCAAACCAGCTCTTGCAATGAAATGGTCCAAACATGTTGTAAACCCATTTAAGTAGTACTCCGTAATAATGACTTGAGAGGTGGCCTAAAGAGGGACTACATCCACTTCTACATAGTAAATTTAGTAACATAAATGGCAATAACAAGGTTCGAACCATATATCAAAAAATGCGTTGACGGAGCCATTACCACGAGGGCAACTAATTTACTTGTTATTTTTTCCAAATATCTTTTATTATTCTAATAGTTACTTTGTTATTTTGTCTCCAAATGATCTTGTTTTATTTGTCTGTTTAACTGTTAGAAAAAATGGCAGTAGGGTTACTCAACTAAGTTTTTTAATCAACTTCTTATTTGTTTTTTTATTTGCATGTTTGACTGTTAGAAAAACGCCAATTTACTCAATTAAGTTACTTTTTTTATCAACTTCTTATTTGTTAAATTGATTGATAAAGTTGGTATCTGAGAAGAAAATTCATAAAATTCATCTAAAAACCCGGGTGTTTTTCATTTACCGTTCAAGAAGCCTCACTCTCAAACCTCACCCTAGGCTCCGAGAATAATCGGACCGGCCCTGTCATTGCCTAAACCTTTATTTTTCTTGAAAAAATTATTATCATTATTTAAGGGGGCATCATTTTGAAATTGTCCCAGGCTTTAAAAAGTACAAAGTTGGGCCAAATAGTTCGAAAGTTGTCAATAAAAATATTCAAATAGCATGATTTTGTGTATCCTCTGTTCTAAAAGGCGGCCGCCTAGGCGCTAGGTGCCCGCCCGATGCCCGCCTCGTCACCCTTGACGCCCGATTATCCATGTTTTGGGGTTATATGGATTTTTCTGCACTTTTTAGTAGATTTGTTTGGATTATTTTTATTTTTTTTGAACCGCCTAGATCTAGGCGGGCTAGGCGGAAGGTGCCCGCCCGAGTAGCGCCTAGCACTTTTCACTACCTTGTGTATATCAAATTTCTTTTGTAGAGAAGTTAGTATGTCACTTAATTCACATTTTTCATGTGCACATATAACTTTTGAACTTTAAGTTAAATATGTCAACAATTTTATAAAACAGAGTTAGTATAAAATACTCCTTTAGTTATACAAAAGTTTTTGTTTGGGCTTTTTCTCAAAACACAATTGGTAGAAGTCAGCAAACTTCTATTCAACTGTCATAGAAAATCTACAAGCATAAAATGGACCTAGGAAAAAGAACAAATTGTCTCAGTGGCAGTAACCTTTAACATTTTAAGCTGAGATGGTTATTTCCGCTACTTCAAGGATTGAATTTAGGTTGACCAGACAACCAACTTGAATTCAAATTTTGTTGTTCTAGAAATACGTCTTAATTATAATGTGAAAATTATGAAAGATGAAATATTACACAACATCTGGGGAAAAGCTATGCATGTAAACATATAGCAAAAACCATTATAATGAGACGAGCATAAATATGTTGAGAGTCAATTTCGTCCTGATATGTATTACTATCCAGGAATAAAGGTAAAATACAATGTCTTGTCCACAACAAATGTTATGTTTCAAACTATTCTGATCTTGAGAATTAAGCAAGGTTCTCAGTATCAGTCGAAACCCATAGAGCCAAAACAAACTAGTTCAACTCCCTACAAAGGAAGCATAGGCTGGGAAAAGCCCATTAAACTACAGAAACGGACAAGTCACTGCTGTAACATGCATTGCATTGTTGCACAGCTATGTTGCACAAATACAGACAATTCAGGCTAATAAGACGACTTTAATCAAAAAGAATTAGAATGTCAGAATTCTTATGTAATTCGAAACTGTAGCAACATTTATAATGCCAGGACCAGTTGCAGTCAAACTATATAAGGAGTGAATCCACTGAGATTTAAATGGTTGATTTGTTTCCATAACCAAAAAAGCGGCAATTTCTTGACCAGAACGACAAGAGTAGTTGAAAGCTCGCAAATTGAGGGCATGATGCTGGATAATTAATTAATTACGACTACGACCTAATTGGTTCAACTAAGCAGAGTATTCCAAGCAAACAAATGATAACAAGAGCATGTGTAACCTTAAGGAGCAAATTAACTTACTGAGCCCGCATAATCATCCATACTTGACTGCTTCTTTCTCTTGAAAGATGTTAATGCAGGGGTCTCCATAGCTTGCGGCTTTGTTGTGGACCGCTTCGTTGGCGTCAGATTCTACAACCAAGAAAAGTGGAATCAACATGTGCATAGTAGGAAAATTCCAAATGGATAAATACACTCCAGCTACCATATGTCAATAGCATAACATCTATAACCAATAGAAAACCATGTAGATTACTTAGACAGAAAAAGAAAGGTGACTTTTGGAAATAAACATCTTAGTACCGAACTTGCATTTGGGAAGGCAGAGAAATCTCAAACAAAATGATCATTAAATCTCTATTTATATAACAATACTAAACAGAGATGTAAATTTTCTAAATTTAGAAATAACTAACCCTGATACTTTGAAAACACACAAAAAAGGTGAAGTGCACTGCATTTAAAATATATAAAAGTCGAACCTTTGCATGTTTCTTATCCTTCCGAGCTAGTCTCTCACGTTCATCATATTCTTGGTTTTCTTTCTCCACCAACCGAATAAGAGTGTCACAGCGCCTAGCTAGTTCTTGGGCTGTGCGGGACTTCACAAACCAGTCAAATCTAAACAAGGGTGACATGCGGAAAGCTGCTTTCAGTTCGTCCCAGTTTCCATAACCAAGCTTATGGACCATGCACAACTGAAAATAGTGATTCAACATAGTAAGGTATACAAAAGGAAGAAATTGAAGAAAGTAATACTAGAAGTCAGAACAGTAACAATTACGGCATATATTAAGCTAAATAGCACACCATGAAACGATCACAATCTTCATTGTACAGCTTTCCTTTGTTCTGACCATACTGTATCTTCAACTCTAACCATGGATTCTTGTAGCGATCTAGCTTTTTCCCTATGGCTTTCATAATCTCATCTTTCCGGGAAATTCTAGCCTCTCCTCTTTCAATGTTCTTAATTATGCGGTCGTAGTCTGAAGGAAACAAGGGTACAAAAAAACTAATCAGAAAAGCGACCACATTAATAACAAGATTAACAATCACAGTGATCATTCACATGACTGCAGTTATGCATAACAATTACCGTATAGAAAATATTCACTAAAAAACAGAATGTGTATAACATACCACTCAGCTCCTTATATCTCTCTCTGAAAACTTTAGAGTATCTTTCAACCTCCTCTTCAGTTTTTCCCTCCATCTCAGAAGTAATACTTTTGATGTCCTTACGACCGTACTTCTCACATGCTCGAATGAACGTATTAAAGTCTCTCCTTGTCCATGATGAGAAACCCTGGAACTCGAAAAGGGCAAATTAGAAGCTAGCCAAGAGATTCAGTAATTTTGAAAAGGTGCAATATCTAACCTCCTCCAATAACTGTTCCTTCTCTGCTTGTTCCTCCGCAGTCAAGGGGTCCCCCAAGTCTAAGTAGTACAATTATGAGATTATTGCTAAAATCAAATTAAGTATGCAAAATATTCAAAATGGATACATTACCTTCAGACTCGTCATCAATTGTATCTTTCGATTGATTCTTCTGATGTGTTTGCTAAACAAGATTGAAATACAAAAAGTAAGAAGATGCAGTTAGTTATATAATTGAAAAGAAAATTTACGTCAGATAATCAAGCAGGAGCAATTACTAGGTCAGCATTCCAGCTAAACTTAACAATGTTGCTTTACATTCCAGGTATGAGATGCATCTACTCCATGTTCGCATTTTGACAATATCAGACAATTCAATTTTGTATTTGACCAGTTAATAATAAATGGTTTGGAAAAGCGCAGCCAAAAAGATGCATATATTCCACTGTTTAGTCTTAAAAGAAGAGTCTCATATAGCGCAGAAACTCGAAGCATTATGTTTTTTGCTTGAAATAATGGGCGACTGAAGGACCTTAGATGCTCGATGTGACTGGAAAACAGAGTAGTGCTTTAAGAAGCAATAGTAGGAAAGATGACCAATTTAGCATGTACCATAAGATGCCGCACTTCTTTCTCATACAACTCATTTAGCCTCTGTGTGTTAAAAAACTGGAAGTCATGCCTGACAAGAGCACAAATTGTTCATCAGTTCAAGTCAAAATTTTAATCATAGAGATATAAAATGCATTTACGTAATCCATATTAGTTTTGACACATTCAAAAGAATATTGAACTATTTTGCACGTCATGAAATATGTTGGAAAAAAAAAATTCAACAAAAGGATCTTACAGATGAGGCATCCGTGGAATTCGTGGTTCCCTTGCTTTTGCAGGAGCACCTTGGCGCATTGTTTGCTTGAAATAATCCGATTCTGAATAGCTGAAGATGATTGGAGAAAGGTTAGGTTCAACAAGGTAATATGAAAACAAGTATAGCATCTACAACAAAAAAAATGTAAACTTACTTCCTCTTTCGTTCTCTTCTGGGAGGTTCAACCCAACTTTCACTAACAATCTTCTTGAAATCAACATCCTTCAAACAAGCAAAAGATTGAATAATGGATGCTGAAATGGTATAGATAACATATTAAACAGCCACTGTATACATAACAGCATTCTTACCTTCTCACCATCAAAATCATATAACTCAGCATCTGCAACAAATATTTGAATTATTATGGAGCTAACATATGCCCTTTATGATGAATAAAATACTCAAAGAAAAGGTTCATACTGTCGTCCATTTTAAATTTGATAGCATCTTCAGTAAATTTCTTCATCTTTGCATCAAGTTCAGCAGTTGCCTCTTCTCCTTTAGCTATTATCCGGTCAATATCCTCGTCTGTTATTGTACTATCCTTGGAACTGAAAACCATTTCAGCACCAAATCTCACCATTTGCAACAATTCATCCTTATTAACAGCTGCATCAAATACAACAGAGGCATGACTTAAACAATTCACTAGGTTGCATATAAAGATTGACATGTAAAACACCTACTCTTCTGCTCTGCCAAGCGACCTTGTTGAATTACTAAAGCATCAAGAGCAAGCTTCTTATATGCCCTCTCAATTACTTTTTCCTCAATGGTGTACTGCAGTATGGTTGAAAATATAAACAAGTTACAACAGATTCAACATTCAAATTGGTGATAATGTGTTCAACAATACTTAAACTAAACCTCAGTACAAAACCGGAACACTTGAACTTCTTTCTTTTGGCCGATTCTATGAGCACGATCTTGTGCTTGTAAATCAACCTGCGGGTTCCTGCATATGACAAAATAGAGATCGGCATAAAACAAAAACTACTTGGAACTGGAGACCAGAAACTAGATAAAGGAATAAAATCCCACCAATCACTGTCATAAAGGATGACGACATCTGCAGTGGCAAGATTAATCCCTAGGCCTCCTGCTCTTGTTGACAGCAAGAAAATAAATTTCCGACTTCCGGGCTGATTGAAGGCTTCAATGGAAGCATCACGATCTTCTCCACCGGTATTCCCATCAATGCGGCAATATTCATATCCACGAAAAATCGAATAGTCTTCCAAGATATCTAGCAGCCTAGTCATCTGTAATGCAAAAAGTGCCAAATACTTGTTCAGCAATTTAAGTAAGAATAAACTGGTATTATATAAATTGGATAAAATGCAAAACAATAAAGAACAAAGATTTGAAATTAAGCCATTATAAGAAGATTCAGAAATGTAACAAAATGACCACACTTTACTACAGAGCAAATCAGTTCGGAAAACATGAAAAAAGAAATCTCAAGTTCATTACACATTAGCAGTCCAAATGATGAAATATTCTGAGTAGGGGTATCCAAAATGTCATTCAGACAGCTAATATAATGAATTTGAACCTGTGAGAATATAAGAACCCTCGAATCCCTCTCCTTGAGCTTCGGAAGCAATTTATCTAGAAGAACCATTTTCCCTGCACAAATATTATTACATTCATAGAGCATATGTAAGTAACAAAAACATATCTATAAGAAAATCAACATGTTCTATCTACCTGCATGTGTGACTAGATGGTCTCCAGTAGTGTAAGGTGGGCCAGGTTCAGCGCCTTGGAACAAATATGGATGGTTACAACATTTGCGCAGCTGCATGGCAATGTTTAGAAGGCGCTTCCGTTGACCACCAGCATTTATAACTTCAAGATCTTTCTGAAGTAGAGCACGGTAATACTGTTTCTGCATTTGGGACATTCCTACTTTAAGTATAGTTTCTTTTTTTGGAGGCAAGCCTTTCTCAACATCAGATTTAAGCCTACGAAGAAGAAACGGGCGAAGAACCTACAAGGAGAACAGAATCCTTCAATTAGAAGATGATTATAAATTTAACAAATTAACAACGGAACAGAAAGATGGTGCACTAATTGCTTCAAATCACCTTGTGAAGCTGTTGAACAACCTCTTGTTGATCATTTTCCCCGGATATTTGAAACCATTCATCAAAGGTTTCAGCTGAACTAAATATCTCAGGAAGTAAAAAGTTAAGAAGAGACCATAGCTCATGAAGATTGTTCTGCAAATTAAAAAAGAATATTAATAATAAACTTTCTATATCAGAGAATAACATTAGATGACTATTGCTAGCTGTCTTAAAATGAAATGCCAGACTGACAAATTCATGATAAAAGAAAGATAAGATAGGGGATACACTTAAAGGGTATAGGTACAAATTTCTAAAAAAATCGTAGGAGAGAATCTAAATAAAGCTACAAAATGATGCTATTTCCAAGGATCATAAAGACGATGAGAAACCCTCTTGTGCGATACCTTCACCCCAAATCCCAAAGCAACAGTTTCTATTTGGAGATTTGAGGGAAGCAATCAGAGACGTGGCCACTTTGTCTGTGACAGTTTTCACAACAATTGGCAACATGCCACGGTCAGGACGTGTCGTAGAAGTATCGTACATAGACATCAATGAGGTCTTTCAACATTTCGGCATGCCACTGTATCTCTATAGGGGACAGTTGTACCCGATGTACACCATTCTATGTTCTCCTCCGTCTCCAATATCAACAGCTCGATGTCTTCTGTGGCAGGTCTTCCTGTCATTTATCGTCTGCATAAATCCGCTCTCCGGTTCCGTTCACTATTGTAAAAGTCCCTGCCATTGCGAGAGTGTTGGTGTGATTGAGGGTTACAAATTACATTATTCAACACGCACTGGCAAGTCGAACCCATTTAATGGGTTGAGAGCTGGATTTGTGTTTCAGATTTTTTGTAAAATCTGCTTAAAATGAGTGCCAAAGAGAATGAGCATGGGTTGCTATGATACCATGTTAAATGGAGTTATAATGGACAATTCAAAAATGGATTGATATTCCATATATAGAAGGCTCTATATATCCCACAATATATCTGTGACAGTGATGTTAAATTGGTGCTGACACTATGAACCTTCATTGATATTCCACCATATATAGAAGGTTTTAAATGAAATGATAACAGATGATTCAAAAATGGGTGTTAAAAGACTAGAATAGGTGTGCATGTAGAATATCACATCATCATCCAAGCCATCTACTAACAGGTTACAGAATGGAGTCTAATATGGAGCACGTATTTATCTTGACTCATTTGTCGTCAATCTTACACCAATTCTTCATGCCGATGCCAAATTCCTACCTAAAGTAGCTATGGGCAAGAGAGAAACTTGTCATAAAACCTACAAGGAGAGTTAGCAGGTAGTCACCTCACCTCTTTAATCATTCAGTTAAAGCTCATGTAACCAAGAGCAACTTCCAATTACCCCAGACTTGAAGAAGTACTGACAAAGATACATTATGCTTTATGGAATTGCATTCATGTCTATGATACAAGCCAAGTGGCCAAAAAAGGAAATATCGCTCCCACCCCCATAGATACATTACACTTAGCTGTCATTTCTCACAAAAAGGGTCACTAATCACTTTTTTCCCTTACATAAGGGACTTCTCTATATTTGATCTTATCCTTAAAGGGTCTCATAAATATTATTTGCTGTCTTCGTAGAATATAATGAAACCCTCATCTCTTTAGAGAGGGTTTGGAGTCATATACATAGGAGTAGGAATGTCACATTTACACATATGTCCACACTTGTTGAGATAATACGTAATATACTAATATCTTGACACCCTCCTCAAGCTGAAGCATAAATGTCAATCATGTTCAGCTTGTCACAAAGAAACCGAACACGATAACATAAAAGAGACTCGTAAAGACATGTTATCTGATCCTCGATTCTCACATGGTGAAATGATATCACCCCATTTTGGTATTCATCACGAACAAAGTGGACGTCGATCTCAATGTATTTCGTCCTTTCATGGAATACAAGATTGGTAACGATGTGAATTGCTGACTGGTTATCATACCACATATTTGTTGCTTCTGATCATGTTTTTTTTCTCCCAGCTCCTTTAGAAGATGTTGTAAATATAACCCCTCTACTGTGTCATGAGCAATGGCTCGATATTCCGCTTCTGAAATCGATCGTGTGACCACACTCTATTTCTTTGTTCTTCCATGACACTAAGTTACAGCCAATAAATACTGAATAGCTAAATCGTTGATCTATAAGACACACCCTAGTCAACATCTGTAAAACACTCAAGATGAGCATGCCCCTAATTTTTCATACGAATTCCTTTTCACGAATTCTGAGATATATAACGCAAGATTCTGAGAACTGTCTGCCAATGCAGAACTAGTGGAGAAGCCATAAACCTAGTAAAGAACTTCTCTCGAATTGCAGAGCTGATGACGAAGCTTACTCGCAAGGACATGGAAATTGTTTGGACGGATGACTGTCAAGCAGCGTTTGATGAGTTGAAGAAGAGGCTAACTACAGCTCCTATTTTGACGTTGCCATTAGGTTCAGGAGGCTTCTCTATTTACAGCGATGCTTCCGGTAAAAGACTGGGATGTGTTCTTGAGCAGAACAAGAAGGTGATAGCATATGCTTCCAGGCAGTTGCGACCACATGAAAAAATTATCCCACTCATAACTTAGAGTTGGCAGCGGTGATCTTTGACCTAAAACTGTGGAAACATTATCTGTGCGGAGAGTGCGTGGAGATTTTCACTGACCACGAAAGCTTAAAGTACATTTTTACACAGAAGAAGCTAAACATGAGACAGCGCAGATGGTTAAAGTTGATGAAAGATTTTGACATCACTTTACAGTACCATCCGGACAAGGCCAACGTAGTTGCTGATGCCTTGAGCAGGTATCCAGTAGCTATGTATCTGACGATGAATCGTCACTTGCTAGCAGACTTAGAGTTTAGGCATCGAGGTTATCATTCTCGGAGCCGAGATACAATTGATGAGTATGCAGATCCAGTCTAGTTTGATGGACAGGATCCGAGAAACTCAGTATCAAGACAAGAGTCTGAGGAGTATCAGAGCTCAGGTGCAGACCGGACTAGTGGATGACTTCGCTATTTCGGAGAGGATGGTTCATTGAGACGCGCAGTTAGACTATATGTGCCTAGTGGTAATCTGCGAGAAGAGATTATGCAAGAAGCTCATCGATCTCAGTATTCTATACATCTTGGAACTACAAAGATGTACAAGAATCTGAGGGATCATGTTTGGTGGTATGATATAAAGAGAGAGGTTGCACGCTTTGTCTTTAGATGTTTAGTATGTCAACAGGTCAAAACCGTGAGGCAGAGACCAGGAGGGTTACTTCAACCATTACCGATACCAGAGTGAAAATGGAAACATATCACTATGAATTTTATTTCCGGTCTTCCACGCACTCTAGGGAACAAGGATGCGATTTGGGTCATCGTTGATAGGTTGACCAAATCAGCCCAATTCTTGCCTTTCAAAGTGGATTTGTTGACGGAAAAGTTGGTCGAACTTTATGTGAGACAGATTGTCCGGTTACACGGAATTCCAGTGAGCATTGTCACCGATTGGGACAGCAGATTTACGTCTCATTTCTGGAGGAGTTTGCAGGCTAACTTGGGTACTCAACTCAAGTTTAGTACCGCTTACCACCCTCAGACGGATGAACAGTCAGAAAGGACTATTCAGATGCTCGAGGATATGCTTCGAACTTGCGTATTAGACTTTGGCGGCGCTTGAGAGGATCATCTTCATCTGATAGAGTTTTCTTACAACAACAGCTACCATGTCAGTATTGAGATATCACCTTTCGAAGCATTGTACTGACGAAGATGTCGTACCCCGCTATCTTGGGACGATGTAGACGAGAGAGCACTTTTGGGACCGAAGATGGTAGTAGATGTTGCGGAGAAGGTAAAGCAAATTAGAGAAAGACTTCACGTAGCTCAGGACAAACAAAAACACTGGTCCGATAGCCACCGAAAACCGCTAGAGTTTGAGGTATAGATTCATCTAATCTTTTAGATTGATAATGTTTGTAGATTATGTGTTAAGGTTTTGTTTTAAATCTAGGTTGGGGATCTGGTATTCTTGAAGATTTCTCCGACGCGTGGCATGATTCGATTCGAAGGAGGCGGAAAGCTTAGTCCGAGATTCATTAGACCTTTTAGTATTCTTGCAAAGGTCGATGTTGTAGCTTACCAACTAGCCTTGTCACCTGTTTTAGATGGAGTGCACAACGTGTTTCACGTATCCCAGGTAAGAAGATATGTGGCCGACCCTAGCCATGTTTTGGATTACTCAGAGATCGAGATAGGACCAAGCCTCAGCTACGAGGAGTGACCAGTGGAAATTATGGAGTTCAGGGAGACTGTTCCCATTGTTCGCATCGCTTGGAGGCATCTCTCTCTAGATGAATCCACTTGGGAGAGAGAGGATGAGATGCGAGAGCAATACATTTATCTTTTCGAACCGTGAGGTAACTTTCTATTACTTCATTTTCGTGTCGTAACTATATTTAAATTTCGAAGAGGAAATTATTTTAAGAATGGTAGATTTGTAACCACCATATTTTCAAAATTATAAGTAATAATTTTTTATTTAATTATTTAACTATTATTGCTAAGATTAATTAGTTTCTAATTAGTAATTAGTTAGTTAATCCTAATTAGTGTTTAGTTTAGTGTTAACTTATATTTAGGTTAATGAAAGTATCATGTTTAGGTTAAGAATTAATCTTGGATTAGAAATATCTAGATATTTTTTACCTCTTCAAAAACAAATATCTTCATTCCACCCCTTCAAACTAAAGATCAAGGGAGGCTTCCATAAGAAGCTAGCCACCTCACCCTCACACCCCCACCCACCATGGCCACCATCTATAAAAAACCCACCCCTTCACTTTATAATATCATTCCATTTTTCCTTCATTCCATTTTTTCCTCTCCAAAATTACTCTTCCAAACTTCTTTTCCCACAACCCTAAACCCTTCCTAGGTGGAGCCAAAAGCTTGAAGGCTCAAGGAGTTTGCTAGAGGAGCTTGGGACTAGAAGAAAAAGCTTGGACTAGATTTTGAGTCTAAAACTCATTGGTTGTACTTGGGAGCCCTTCCCAAGAGGTAAATCATATTTTCCCCTAAGACTTTGTAGAGTAATAATTAATCTAAAATCCATAGAAGATTCACTAATCCCTAGGCCTAATTTCAAATGACGATACTTGATAGTATCATGAGTTTAGTATGTTAGATTGATAACTAGATATTGGTATCCTATATATAGTGATAGTGTATCATAGGGACATATATATATATATATATATATATATATATATATATATATATATATATATATGGATGTGTGTGTGTTAGTATTTAGAGGAGAGAAGAAAAGGAAGGGGGTTAGAAAGCAGCAGAATAGCAGCTGGCTGCTTATAGCAGCTGCAATAAGCAGCAGCAGCAGAAAGCAACAGCAGCTGCAAGTGCAGCAGGCAGCAAAGTGCATTTGTGCACAGTATCCATGTGCAAGTGAGCATATGAAGGGGGGGGGAGGGGGGGTAGTTTATACGTGATTTAGTTGATTGGTTAGGGATAGAGTTATATGTGATATGTATAGGATACATGTGAGTATCCGAGAGTGGGTTAAATGTGTTGTGTATATTTGGGTATCAACTATCAAGATACCACTAGAGTAGGTAATTGAACCTAGAAGCCTAAAAAACTCGAGAGATAAAATAAATTTCGTTCCCTCTCACCTATTGATACAATTTATTCATAATATAGGTTACTTGAATTTCGATACGGATTCTGACACATATCATCCATTCAGGACGATAGGCGAGTACATTCTCTGATTGTTTTCAGTATTCGATAGCTTCAATATTTCATGCTCTAGTTATGTTTATCTGATTCTCGTCACGATTGATTCACGGGTTGATATTATATGGATTCATCTCCAGGATACGTGTTTACATGTGTTGGTCATGTTGTTCATAATGACTTACACTTACTCCAGTTTATCTAGTTTCATGTTTCTAGAATCATTGTATCCAGACTCGAATCCATAAGTATTAGTCGGGGCGGAGAAAATACTAAGTAGAGATGTGATCAACCCATCTAGTGCATTTTTATTTTATCCAGACTGCTAACTAATCATACATTTACGTATAGTAATGCCTTACCAATCTAGTTTGATAGCCATCGATACGATGTGCCTTATACCTTAATCGATCACAAATCTAACATAGTATTTTAAATCACTTAGAATAATCCAACTTTACTGGTCATTTCATTTCATATTGTCACACCATGTCCCTTGCTTACTTAATTACTTGTTTTCTCTTTACCTATGACATGCATGATTCCAGTCTTCCCAGTTATCTGGTTTTACATATGTTTAACATGTTTTATAGACTCTATCATGTATTGGAACTGCTTTCATTAGTGTACTTCGCTCCAATCCTGACTGGATGTTGATATAAATAGGGGACAACTATGAGGACCGTTTCACTACTTATTACGGGACCCAGAAGGACCTTATTGCTGAGCTTGATCCTGCTCTACCAGCGAATCAGGAAGCCTTCGCAATGGAAATCCCGGCTGCGACTACTTGGTTTTTATTATAGCTTTTAGACTATATCTTTTTGTCCGAATTTGTATCTGTTAGTCTATTGTCTTTATGTTATATTTGGATCTAAACTTTTGAGTTATCTTACCTAAACTTTGGACTTGAACTGTAGACAGTTCGTTTCTATAAATTGATCCTTTTCGTGATATCTTCCTTAGAAATGTGATTTGAATACTATAGTTGTTTTATATATATTGCGTGAGTTGTTGGATATTATTATGTGTTTTTAGACAGCGTTCTACCGTCGATACTACAACGTAGGCTGAACGTACCCACGTACTCATGTCCGATCATCAAGGTGCGGGTCGTGACACGATGTCATCAACATAGACACCAAGTGGTATTCGTCCGGCTGACATCTGTCAATAAAATACTAAATGATTTTTCTTTGATTGGCACATGCTAAACTGGATAACAAAATGGTTAAATCGACCAAACCAAGTACGAGGCGATTGTTTAAAGCCGTAGCGTGCCTTATGCATATAACACAATTTATCCTCCCTTACAACGAACCCAGGAGATTGCACCACATATACTTCCTTTTCAAGGTCCCCATAAAAAAGACATTATTAACATCCAACTGAAGGGCCAATCATATCAAACGGCTAACGACAAGAGCAATCGCAAAGAGGTCATCGTAGCAACCAGGGAGTTCTCAAAATAATTTATGCCATAAGTCTAAGAATACCCTTTATCCACAAGACGAACAATCTAATTTCATCTTGATTGTGAACACCCATTTGCAAGATACCGCATTTTTACCATAAGACAAATTCACCAAATCCCATATACGATTCTCCCGTAGCTCCGCATCTCCTCTTCCATAGCGACGCACCAACCAGGATGTTGAAGACCCTACTCGAAAGATTGTAGGGTCTAAATTCCATCATTAGTACTCACAAAGAACTAACTGTGACTCGCGAGCCCTTTATAGTTGTCAACATACAAAGGATGGTCACAACATGCACAACGGGGACGAGTCGGTAAATCAGACGAGGTGAATATGTTGAGTTGGAGGACTCTGATGACAACATCAGCTCTACGGTTTTGGACATATCTAGTAATTATTGTTCTAACAGTGCTGGTATTCGTGAACCATAGGACGATAAGACTTGCTTGATAGGGGAGGGCACCCTTACGGACGACTGTTATGTCTGAACTGAATATAGAAGAAAATTTTCATCTAGGTAAATTTGGAGAACAAATTCTTTAACCGAAGAGGATGAGAAAAACTCAGCCTCGACAAAAGTAATATCCCGAGACACAATATACCCCTTCAAAGTCGCGAAAAACAACAATACCCTTTCTGATCCTTAAAATATCCCAAAAAAAATACACTTGAGTGCCTTCTGTTCCAATTTAGAAATAATATGAGTAACACGAGCCCCAAAAAGTTTGAAAAGTAAAGAAAATAGCATACGATTGAGATATAACCTAGAAAAAGTAGTGTCATTGAAGACAACATATGACATACGATTAATCAGATAACAAACTGTAAGAATAGCATCCGACCAAAAATTTTGGATGTACTGGCATGAAACATAAATGCTCGAGTTGTTTCCAAGAGATAACGGTTCTTACGTTCTGACACACCATTTTGTTGTGATGTATAAGGACAAGAAGTTTGGTGGATAATCACACATCTAGCGAAATAGGAAGTGAAATATCAAGACATACTCACGTCCATTGTCGCTTCGAAGACATTTAATGGAAACTCCAAATTGGATTTTTATTTCGATATAAAAATTGCACCATATATCAAATAATTTGAAACAATTTTTCGTTTAGACAAAACACGTGAGTAGTAATCAACAAAGGAAACAAAATATTTGAACTCATATATAGGTGAGGATTTGGACTCATATATATAGGAGTAGGAATGTCACATTTACATACATAGAATATAATGAACCCCTCAACTCTTTAGAGAGGGTTTGGACTCGTATATATAGGAGTAGGAATGTCACATTTACATATAGGTCCACACTTGTTGAGATATTACGTAATAGTACTAGTATGTTAACAGTCTTGAAGAAATTAGGATAACAGATATAAGACATAAAAATGTAAAACCATTTACTTTAGATTATCATGTCTACTTAAAAAGGACTTTGAATCCATCAATTCCATTAACCAAATCATTGTTTTCCATATATAGCTATTTTTCAGGGTCATGCATACTCTAAACAACTACCACTTCCTTCTCCCCCTCCCTGTCACATAAACAAAACAACAAGCATCCTGTGTAACTAAGCTAAATACGCAACATTTTTACCTGTTAGATCAAAAAGAACTTTTGAGATGGTTTTGAGAAGATACAGTATGATAATAAACTAACAAGTTAGCAAAAATATAAGTAAGGTTCAGACTTTCTTTTATATTTCCCAAATTGTAGGGGTCGCCGATCTGACTGACCGGCCTAGTGGACCTAGTGGAATGGAGTTCTCAAAACTGTAGGGAGCCCAGTCTAACACTGCTAGTTTTCTCCTCAATGACCTTACCAAGCTCAACTATTTACCAACAAAGAGGAACAATCTTAGCTACGTCACCTATGACATATATCATATGTGTCCATCAAGTGGACAATATCCACCGTTACTCCTTCATGTGTACCCCTCCAACCCAATCTGTGACATGCTCAAAGGGCCACAAACACCCTGTCACATGTCAACAATTATGCCTTCACCCAGCTTGAATTGCATGTTTGAAAAGTATTGTGTTAGTACAAGTTCTTGATTCCTATGCACACAACAAATTTCTTAGCTGATAATGATTTCCATTTTAAAGTTCTTGATTGTTACTGATATGGTAATGTAATATTACATATGTTGGTCATATGCATACTTGTCTATGGACTTCTTCCTTGATTCAACCACATCCCAAACAAATCTTGATAAATTAATTAAGATATAGGAATGATTTAATTCATAGTTTAAAGTATCGGCCGATACCGATCTGATACGGCCGATACCGATACGGTTTGGCATGTCCCGATCCGATACCCGATACTCACCGATACCCACATTGGGGGTCTCTTTTTCCGGTCAATTTGGCAAAAAAAAATTGAAGGAAAAAAGACAAATCAACAACGGTTTGAAGCATAATAAGGTTGTAAAAGCATATAAAAGAAGAAAATTGATCTATTGCATGTAAACCAATCGGTAAGGGTAACTACTATTTCAATTAATTTAAAACTACTAAGAAACAACACTGAAAATACTTAAAATTATGCCTCAATGTATAAAATATATTTTTTAAATGTTAATAATTTATTAATATTTATTTGTTTTCCGATACCAAAAAACCCGATACTCCGATACGAAACCACCGGTACTACCAATATCGCCGATACTGATACTCATAGGAATGGTCCGATACAGATTCCGATACCGATGCTGCGAACCTTGATTTAATTTTGTTCGTTTTATTACGTATGTATTATTAGAGTTTTTTTTTTCAGAAACTGTGTCAACCTTGATCAAAATATTCATTTATATGCAATTTAGCAGTAAATGCATGACTTTGCATTGACAAAAAAACACAATCTTATTCCAAATCAGAAAACAAGTGGCCAATGTGTTTTCATTAGATTGCAATGGAAGTTGGGAAGTCAATGGTGGTTGTGTTTTTCATTGAAGGTATAATGCTGGTCGGGAAGTCCGCGGCAGAGTGGTTCCTGGTGGAGGTCTACGTGGAAGCTAATGCTCATGTGGTTTTCCGTGGGGCCTCAATGAAGGTTCAGAAGTTTGTGGCAGTTGAGGCTTGCCATGGAAGTCATAAAGTCAGTGGTTGTGTTTCCTATGGAGATTGCAATGGAGGTTGCGAAGGCGACTATGGGTATCCGGTGGAACACTCCTAGAAGACTAACTTCAACAAAAGGAGAAATTGTGAAAGATTATGTTAATTTGTAGTTATCCAATTTGGCGTTAATAGTCATTTAATCTTCTTCCTAGTTTATTAAATATCATATTAAATCTTTTGTGAATCATCTCAAATATCTTTCTTGATCCAATGGTTAGCAGAGTGTAATATGCACGATCCACATAGGAAATTATTATATATTTGGATCAAATTGCTGAAACAAACCATGAATATAGACATCTGATGATCTTGGAACAGAAACTGAACAAACTAGTAATAAGCTACAGCACGCTAGCCAATGAGCTTGGAGCTTGTAGACTCGATGTCAACCAAGTAAATGGCTCAATGGTTCAAGATAACTCGTACAATTTTGAGCTTTTACATGAAGCAAGCTTAAGCTCATGACTTACGGTCAAATAGAGATCAAGCTAGGGACTCCTGATATGAAAATAAACCCAATACAATCCTGCCCTACAACTCAAGCCAGGATCGAAACAACCAGTTTAACCAAACTTAGCTCATTTTCTTTCCCTAGCTAGGCTAGCTGTCGCCAATCCTGAGGACCTAATGGTCAGCACAAGTCTAAACTGACAGTTTGTAATTAATTGGGGACCAAGAAACATGTAGATCTGGAGTGGTAAAGATAGAACTGAGAAATGTTAACACACCTACCTACCACCGATCCTCTAGAAGTACATATTCATCAGGATAAGTGACTTGATGGCCAGTTAAATTCTAAATTGACACAGTAATTTATTGGCAAACCAAGAAGCATGTAGATACACGTGACAAAAATGTGTCTTAAAAGAATAACTTCTTCTAGAATAAAGCAACTCGTACAAGAACATGCAAAAGACATCGCAAATTACAAAAGTACCTGAAGCGGGGTTCCCGTAATAAGAAGACGATAATTGGTATTATAAATCCTCATTGTTTTGGATAGGAGAGAATTCTCATTCTTTATCCGATGGGCCTCGTCGATAATAACATACCGCCAGCTGAAGCGCTTTAAGGTAGTTTTCTCTTTAATGGCCATCTCAAAACTAGTCACACAGACATCAAATTTACCTGCAACTAATAGGTTCTCCCTTATATTTTTCTGCAAAAGACGAAACAAACATAATATATGCTCTGTTTCACTGCTTAAGAAAACATAAGTAAACTAGAAATTTGGAATGACAAGAAAGGGTTACACTTACTGACCCTTTCATCTTGAGTCCCTAAAAGCTTCACTGCACGTAAAATAGGACAGAAGCGCCGAATTTCATTCATCCAGTTGCCAAGTGTGGACTTTGGTGCTACAACCATATGGGGCCCAGTAATTCCTCTGAACTCATGCAGATAGGCCAGTAAAGAGATTGTTTGCAATGTTTTACCAAGACCCTAGACAAGAAATTAGCATCAAATCAGCACCAAGAAGTCAGAACTCAAGATGCGGTGCATATCTTTCTTAAAAGCAACAAGTTCGGATTGCTGCCTCCGCAAGGACCAGACGACTAAATGAAAAATAAGCAGAATAATTTCGATTACAAAAATTTCAGTGTATATTAGAACACACCATCTCATCAGCAAGAATCCCGTTGATGCCATTTTCATATAATCGAATCATCCAATTCAATCCAGCAAGTTGATAATCTCTCATTTTCCCTCGTATACCTGCAAAAAGAAAACGTAAGAACAGCAGGCGCTACTATTGATGAGCATGCCCTTTTCATCTTTTCATCTTTTCAATGGTAGGTAGAGGCATTTTTTTAGTTCATATAAACATATCTAGGAAGAATGTTTCCGATCAGCATGATTCAAGTTGCGCATTAAATTCAAGGCCGTGAAAGGTAAACCTCAAAGTCTTGATGGTTACCGAAATTACAAACAGTTGCTCAGACTTTATGAAGTTACACATAACAAATGTTTCTAAGACATGCCCTCATCAATATTCCCATCACTGAACTTCCAAACATACATATCACAATAAATATATGCAGTTCCTTCCAACTGATACAGAACTTCCAAAAGCAAATGTAAAAAGAAACCAAAAAAATAAAATCTACCAACTAATGAACTGTGCTAAGACGTGTATGGGAAAAGAAACCGATTGTAAGAAAGAATGTGTACTCATTTATCCTATCATATGCAATCTAGCACTAGAACAGTGACTACTCCTAGAAAAGCAAACAAAAGGTCCAGTCTCTATCTTATCTTATCATATCAAAAGTTTAAAGCATGACAGGCATGTCTCCCGAGATAGGCATGAGGTATAGGCCTCATGAGATCCTTTTCCTTTGGAAAATATGGCTCGCACATGAGGCTAAAGAAATTCGTGGAGAACCTTTCCTAAGAAGAATTACGAACATGAAGAACTAGCAAGCATGTAATTATATAAACATTGGATAACTCGATGTTATCAATAATAATATATTTTAAGGGTTGGATCCTCATTTATAATGATATCTGGATTGATCAGAAGATCCTTTCAATTGGCTAGAATATGTTACTTGAACGAAAATAGATCTTGTGAAATCATATTTGAATATTTGACAATAAATTATGTACCTTGCTTTCTTATTAACAAAGAAAAGTACTGAAATGTATGCTATTTAGTATTTATACATATAGAGCTAGGTGCTCCGTAGTAGCTATTGTGTCTAGCGCCACGATACATTCATGCTTTGTAACACAGAAGCAGAGTGAGGTTTTTCCTTCTTTAAAACATGAAGTTTCCTCAAATTATCCAACATTCTTAAAACTGTAATCTGCAGTAAACATGGCTAATCCCCTAAACAACAGTCACATAACTCAAATTTATGAGGTGAATCTCCACTAATGACCACTATCCTCCGAATCTAAGAGGAAAGGGCACTTAATGCTTAATCGACATCGCAAGGGCAATGTTTCCAATGCATGTGTGTCTAGCATTCAAGAGGGCCCAGACCTAAAGTGGCCACATTATACAATATGCTGTGTTCATCACTATTTTTTTAATTTGTACACCTGTGACAAGTATGAAGGGCTATATGTACCATGTGTTGTTCATAAAATGGTGATGCCAGAAACAATTATGAAACTAAATCTAATGTACTTGTATTGAATTAGTATTTACTGGGATGGAAATAGCATGAATAATGATTTCTATCACCATGATGGTTCTTTCACCTGCTCATTAACCCATTAAACATGGGGGAGGAGCATTCACCCAGTATGATGCTCCATCCCACAGTCTAAGTGCCTTACATTGACACTCCCATCCAACGGCAGACTGTCGTCTTCCTCAGATCATCACCATGTGCCGATCCAGTAGTTATTTATATATTATCTTTCTTGAAATTCTCATTTTTGTTTCATTTTGCTTTCTTTCTTACCCATTATCTTTTCCTTCTCCTTTACCCTAGTAAAGAGGGTATGTTTTTGTTCTTTTGCATCTCTTTTTCTTGTGGTATGTGATAGCTTTCAACACTATGATTGTGAAGTTTGATATGCATTGCTCAATTTTCTAAATTAAGTTATTAATCTCTCACAATGTAGACTTTTTTTTGTTGTTGTTTTGGCGATGCCTTTGTGCACTGTTATGGTATTTGTTTTCTTTCATTGTCTTTACCTTTTAAAATAAAGACTATGGGTGTATATATGCCATTTATATATATACTAGTTTTAGACTTTTACTTTAGTATGCTTATGTGTGCAGTTATCTTAGGTTAGGTTTTTGAAAGGAGTGGAGCCCTTAATCTCATTACTGTTTGCTAAATATAGTGCATGATGTGTCGAGTCTAAACACATTATTCGCTTGAAGAGATAAGAGCGGCATTCCTTTCAAAAAGCATGCAATAACGTATATTCCTTTCAAAAACCATGCAAACATGTTATTCACGTTATGTTGTTACAATGGGGGACCATTTAAGCAAAAAAGTGGGCTGCCCAACCAGTTAAGCACTGCCCATGGATTAAGAATCTTGGCTGCTTTGAACTATGCCAACCCCTACATTTGTGCTAATAAAGGTGTAGAATTTGTATTGCTATTATGTTACAAAATCTTCTAGTTATGCATAGATAGCAATAATGTCCCTAACCTTCACTAATAATAAGAATGGTTTTGCATAAGCCATAAAAACAGCACACCTAGAAGATTGCCTAATGACGAAAGCAACATAATAGCAGTCAGCCAAACACTCGGGACAACAGACACCTGCAAAGTTTGCACATCTAGAAGTGCACAGGGGCACAAATGCATTGTGTGTGTGCACATGCAAGTAAAATAACATCATATCAGTCGGCAGAAAGTGTAGCACAAGAAACACTTACAAGATGGTTGTGACACCAGACGAGTGCCTCCTGAACATGCCAAGTCATCCTCCTCCTTTAGGCACTCTTCATCCTCTTCCTCCTCAGTTAATTTGGAAGCATGCCGACCCCTACATTTGTCATAATATTTATATTCAGTATGACACACACACATGCGCGTGTGCGCACACGCACGCATGAAGGAGTAAATCTTTTACCTCTTTTACCATAACTGGAATCCAAATAAATAAGGATCACTGGAATGGCAACTTAAATAGTAATGTAACAAGAAATTCATTCAGACTTCAGAATATATGTAAGGACGGGATAAATTTCCCTAAACTTTCCTGTCAAAGGAGATTTGTTTTTCCTTTCAAAACCAGCTAAGAATGCGTATCAGGTTCAGCAACCAACTCGGCAGCAATTTGAATTAGCTGATTCTCTAATATATATGTTCAGCACATATGACACAATCACAACAAGGATCATGAAGCATTTGGGCTCCCTAGAGTTCAAATGTAAAGAAGAATATTCTACATCATTTAGCAGCTAATATCAATAATGAAAAGAAGAAGAAAAAAGTTATAGAAAGAAAAAAGATAAAGCATCAAATGAACTTTTACACATCAGAATACAGCAGCATCAGAATACGTAAAGACTACCACATTTAGTATTACCTTCCTTTTGTCTTCTTCTGTGCTGCAGCCTTGTTCCCTTTTGCGAAGTGGGCAAAAATCTCGGTTTGTTGAAGGAGATATTGCAGCCTTCCCTTCCCTTTTTTGTTCTGTCAATGCATATAATTGTTGAGAAACTATTGCACTTACTAGTGTAAAACATTATCATGTTTATATGCATGATTACAACTTTTGTGAAATACAAATGCAATAGCTAGCCTCCACCTAAAACCAAAAATTTCACAAAGTATTTACCAATTTCAAAATATGCTCTCTACTAAAGTCAATCCAAGGGGTTCACGTACCATATCCGCCTCAATGAAAGCATTTTGGGAATTCAACATCTCTTGAATCTTTTGCTTCTTCAGCCTTTCCATTTCTCTAAGCCTGGCCCTTTCTCGCTTTCCAATTTCATTTTTGGGAGATGGACCATCAGTCTGCCAAAAAAAATAGAAATCATGAAGCAGATGTAAAGCATATACAACTTGTTGAACTAAAAAAAGAACTTTTCCCTATTTAACTACCCTTTGGAAGAATAGTCAGCTTTTTCTTCTAATAAGCAAAGGGCCAATAAGAACAAAGAAGAACTGATATGTCAATCTACTACAAATCATATTTCTAACAAGAACGGAACTAAACTACTTAAGAAAGTACCACATTAGTCCATAGCTTGTAAAATAGTTCAGGGTTCATAAAAAAATGTCAATAGAGAAACAGAAGGAATCCATAATAGGATGACACCCTAATCTAAGCTTTAATATCAAACCTTGTTTTCAAGTTACAAACTAACAATGGCACCAATCTAAGGGTAGCTCATACCAATATAAACGCTAATCTTGGGATAAAGCAAGAGAAACCCTAATTAACCACTCACCAACATAAAATAACCAAAACAATCTCCTTCCAGCTTCAATCTAAATAAATAAACAAACCTCAGTAGGATGAAACATTAATCTCAGCTTCAATTTGAACTAAGAATGGTGCCAACTAAAATGTTGATAGAACCAATATAAACTCAAGGCTAACAATGAAAAACCCCTAATTTCGCACTTGCTAACATCAAATAACAAAAGCAATCCAATTCCAGCTTCAATCTAAACATGAAACCCTGAAACAAACCCTTCCAAATTACAAACTAAGAATGGTGACAATTGAAATGTAGATCATAACTATATAAAGCTCAACCTACCAATTAAGAAACAAAACCCTAACTTCACTAACAGGAAAAAAAACCCATTCCAGCTTCTACCAAACAAAAACCCTAATTTGAGTATTAGCTTAAATTCCATTTAATGTACAAACTAAGAATGGTGCCAATCAAAATGTGGATCACACCAACATAAACCCTAACCTACCACTTGAGAAACAGAAACTAGCGCTTGCCCACATCAAATACCCAGAACAAGCCCATTCTAGCTTCGATCGAAACAAGAAACCCTCAAAAAAAAACATTTCGCACTTGTCAACATCACATAACCAAACCCATCCAATTCTGAACCCTCAATATGATGATCCCTAATCTGAGTTTTAATTTCAAACTCTTCCAATTTACAAACCACGAACGTGCCAACCAAAATGTGGATCACACACATAAATCTGATATGAGCCTAAAAGTGTCACACTATACTTTAGCTCCAGTATCAGTCACCAAATTGCTGTATCAGAGACTATAGAATACAGTCTAATAAATTGCTGTATCAGAGACTATAGAATACAGTCTAATAAATTTCAAGGTGGCATCCAAGTCAGCAATTCTTCCCCAATTTCTCCATTCCCGGTTCAATTCCAACTGCAATTTACTGTCAGAAATGTCAAATTACTTTCGATCACCCCCCCAGTCTCGGCCAATCTGCTCTGGGATCTCATCAAAATCCTCACCTACCAATGAAGAAACAAAACCCTAATTTCAACCTAGCTTCCAGCTTCTACCGAAACAAAAACCCTAATCTGTATTTTGATTTCGTATCCTTAAGTTTACAAAGTGAGAAAGGTGCCAATTGAAATGTAGATCACACCAACCGTAGCCTACTAATTGAGAAACAAAAACCCTAACTTCGCGCTCTTCCGATTAAGGAACAAAAACCCTAATTTAGCACTCGCCAGCATCAAATAACCAGCGATCGAAACAAGAAACCCTAACAATCCATCAAAAGCTAAACACCCCCCCCCCCAACAAATCTAACCGAAACCGATCGATCTAAAACCCTAACCTCTTCCTCGTCGTCGCTCTTGGCCTCCCCGACGGCGACGTCGTCCTCGGTCGACTGGTCGTCGTCCCCCTCCTCCTCCTCCCCATCGGACGCAGCGGTCTTGGCGACGGCCTCGAGCTCCTCCTCGTCCTCCTCCTCCATGGCCTCGTCCTTCCGTTCCTCCTCGTCCTCCTCCGTGAAGGACGCGGCGGATCCGCTGTTGGAGGGCCCCTCGTCGGAGAAGTCCGACGAATCCGAGGGCTTCGCCATGGCCGGGAATTTGGGGATTTAGGGTTTTGGCGAAATGTAATGATCTCTCTCTCTCTCTCTCTCTTATTTCGAGTAAAGGAGTCGCTAGTGATCCCTTTCGGTGGCGATGGGGGTATTTATGCACGAGAGTGTCTGTGTGCCGCCAAATATTCGGACAACAATTCGTTTTCCCGCCTTTTTTGCCTCTTACTACGTGATTACTATATTGTTATTTTTAATCTGGAAATTGCTGAGAAACCCAATTTCGGGGTGGACTTTTATGAAATGCCCACCCACTGGATGAGTTTTATGAAATATCCAGAATTAAGTATTTTCACGTTAAATATTCCAAGATTCCCTTTTAGATGCCACCCGCAGGAAACTGCTATTTTTATAATACCGAAACTACCCCTCCGCGCGAATTGGTCATCTATATGTATTTGAATTCAAAAAACTCAGATCTGGATTGCGATTTTCGTCTTCTTCTTCTTCACGAGAAATCTGAATTCCGTTGCTCTCATCTTTAGCAGAGATCGCAAAGATCGTTCGTAGTTCGGTGTGCTTTTCTTCAGTCGAACTCATATCATCGCTCGTCATCATCATCACCATCATCATCATCTTCATCGTGGAGACATTTGAAGTTTTCCGACGATTAGGTCAATTGTGGAGAGAAGATATTTCTTCTTCTTTTCCAAAAGAATTATCATCGTTTTGAAAGAAGAACGAAACTCTTTATTCCTGACAAAATTTTTCTAAAAAAAAATATATATTCTCCGTGTTAAAACCACGGAGAATGACCATTCTCCGTGCTAAAATGACGGAGAATGACTATTCTCCATTTTAAAAACCACGGAGAATGGCATTCTCCGTGTTAAAAACCACGGAGAATGACAATTTTCTATGGGTTTTAACACGGAGAATGCCATTCACCGTGGTAAAGTGACGGAGAATGGCCATTCTCCGTCATTTTAGTACGGAGAATAGCTAAGATCCATCAAGTACACGGAGAATGGTCATTCTCCGTGTAATTTAGAAACGGAAAATGCCATTCTCCGTACTAAATTACACGAAGAATGGTCATTCTCCTACGTTTTAACACTGGGAATAACCATTCTCCGTTTTAATTAAGACGGAGAATGTCATTCTCCGTTTTATTTAACACGGAGAATGGCATTCTCCGTGTTAATTTACACGGAGAATGGCATTCTCCGTATTTCTAACACGGAGAATGGCCATTCTCCTGCATTTTAACACTAGAATGACCATTCTCCGTGCTAAATTACACGGAGAATGTCCATTCTCCGTTTTATTTAACACGGAGAATGGCATTCTCCGTTTTATTTAACACGGAGAATGACATTCTTCGTGTTTCTAATACGGAGAATGGTCATTCTCCTGCGTTTTAACACTGGAATGACCATTCTCCGTACTAAATTACACGGAGAATGGTCATTCTCTGTGTAAATTAAGACGGAGAATGACCATTCTCCGTATAATTTAGCACGGAGAATGGCCATTCTCCGTGTAAATTAAGACGGAGAATGTCATTCTCCGTGTTACTAACACAGAGAATGGCCATTCTCCGTGTAAATTAAGACGAAGAATGACATTCTCCGTGTTACTAACACGGAGAATGGCCACCCTCGTGCGAAATTAACATTTTTCGTGTTCTAACACGGAGAATGACCATTCTCTTGTATTTTATGGTCAGTTGAAACTTTGAAGGGCCATAACTTTTGACTGGGAGGTCGAAACGAGGTCCCGTTTGTCCCAAAACGAGCGTATCTTCGAGAAGCCTGAGAGTAATAGCTTCTGTTACTCCCCGATCCTGGAATACGTATTTTAATACGTAAACCGATAAACCGTATTTACCTTGTATTTATACTGTATTTATTATGCTGTATTTCTTCATGCATTTCCCAAAATATTCGACAAAATATTATTTCGTAATTTATTTTCTGCATTTGGGCCTACAGTTTTGGCTCATTTGGGAAACCTATTCTTGGTTCACCTTGGTTCATTATGAACCCATGGGTTCAAGATTCTATATAATAACTCAACTCATTCTCTCTCCTCTCATTTATTTTCTCTCATTTACTTTCCTCCACCAACCAAGGCAAGTACCAACTTGCTCAAGAGATGGATCCATAAATGTTGTTGATGTTTTCTTATAAAATTATTTGTCAAAATATGTTCTTCTCCTTATTCTATACTAGTTTAGAACTTGAAGTTTTCCATTTTGAAGCTTTAATCTTTGTATATCTAGGTTTTAACCATTTTCGGATTTTCTTGGTTTTGATCTAGCAAACTTCATTATTTTTAAGTTTTTATGGTTCCATGTTGTAGAGAATTTTGTTCTACCCCATTTTGACCTAAGGGAGTTCCGATTTGGGCTCCGGATGAAGGTTTTGTGTAGTTTGGAAGCCATGGTTGCTTGGCTCCTCTTCTCGGACAAGTGGAGAAGAAGAGCAGTACTTGACCGCATGAATCCTCATGCGGCAAGCCTCTGAGCCGCATGGCCTTTCCAGCCGCATGAGACTCGTTCGAGCTCAGCCGCATGGAAAGTCCTTCCTAGCCGCATAAGACTTGCTTGAGTACTTGACCGCATGAATCTTCATGCGGCAAGTAATTGAGCCGCATAGCCTTGTTCAGACTCAGCCGCATGAGCCCCGGTCGCATGGACTTCATGCGGCTAGCCTTCGAGCCGCATGAGTTCTTTTGTACCCAGCCGCATATGCGCTACTGTTTTTGGGCCGCATAAGGCCCATCCATCATCCAGCCGCATATGTATCGCCCACACCAGCCGCATACGCTGACACCCCTTCGTCCGCATGAACCCGCCCTTCCAGCCGCATGTGCCTTGGGGCTCTCTGAGCCGCTTGAGCGTGTAGTCCCAGCCGCATGAACCAGTATTGACCCGGCCGCATGGACTCACTCCCCTTGGGCCGCATGGACTTTTGTGCCCTATATTGTTACCTTATTATTATATATATATATATATATTATATGCCTATTTTATATCCTTACGCCTTTTATCCCGAACATGATATGAGCACTAATGTGACCCCGGAGAACAAAGTGTTCCTCCTTGATACATGTACCTGAATGTCCCAGTTCTTGTTCATGCTCGACAAATGACTCGTAACTCCACGTGGCGTATTTGCAATGATGCATTACACTAAGGAGGGTAGAACATGTTGACATACTGATTGACATGGATCCTCTTTGGGGTACTCGTACTGAAATACGACTTTAGGAGGATAATCATGCAGGCCACAGCATGTGAGTCCAAGATTACACCTAGGGTTAAACTAGGCAACTAAACATACTAGATGCATGGGGAGGGCAAGAATCCCGATATCGTGTTACACCAGCCGCCTTGAGATACTGTCTTGACGCGCCGGCTGGTCTCCACGGATACTGTGTCATCTGCAACGAGTGGATGACTGTATCCGATTAATTCCTGCTATATATTATATGTTTTAGCAAGGTGGCCTTGCGAGGGACCTGTGCTCGATCATACCTGTCTACGCGAACCCCTGGGTTGGCTAGCCTTGCTGGAAAGATACGATATGAGGATTTTCTAATAACATGATGCGAGGATAACCTCGTCCCACTAGAAACTCGTAGACTTGATTGGCCGTAAAAACGACTTGCTTGTATCCTATTACCTTCCGTGAGTAACTGAGGGAAGCAGACTGTCATGGTACGTGATCCAACCCATGTTCTTGTTTGATTGTTGGGTTGGTTATCGTACTATGATAGGCTGTGGACCAAAGTTATGAACGGAAGACTTATTCTGGTTGTGAAGTGCTACTTCTGTGAATGACCGAGGAACATGGTCTATCATGGTACATGATCCAACCCATGTTCTTGTTTGATTATTGGGTTGTTATTGTGCTGCGATAGGCTATCGACCGAAGTCACGATCAGGAGATTTTATTGTTTATACCCTTTAACTTATGCGAAAGTTATAGAGTACGACGCGTCCCGACTCCATGCGGCACCTTTTGTCCTTGTTTGGTTGTAAGGGTGCCATATGGGTTCGAGGATGTGGCGTTATCCTATAATGGTAGCATAAGTATTACTATTATCAATCATTCTATTAACTGGATTTTTAGTCTTAACTCTTGTGCCCCTTTGGCGGTACTTGCTATTCGGGGCTGACCCCGCTGGTTTTGTTTGGCCAGATCCCGTAGCAGAGCCAGAGGACACGATCTTCCTCCCTGACATCCATGGTGCATACTAGGAGCATGGCAGTTCGGGGACTCGAGTGGGTTCCTTCTCCACCACTCCTGCTTATACTTTTGCGGCGTTTAGCCACCGGCATCTGTTAGCCGGATTACTTGATATTTTGTGTCAGTACATAATTGTAATTAAACAGACTGCAGCTGTGTATAATTTTGTACTCCTGACTCTCTGAGATAGCTAAATTATAAAGCTAGTCTCTCATGACCATTTTGATGAAGCGTCAGGGACGCCTTACTGCTTTATCTTTAATGTTCATTTATTTGCTGATGTGATTTGATTGATTGAGACATAGAACTCTGTGGGACCATAGAAGACTTGATTGTAGCATGTACCCCCTAGTCTCTCGACAGCCACGATCACCGTATGACGTTACGTACCTCATATGGAGTAGCTGGCCTAGTCCGTCTCCGTATTTCGGTACTGGGGCGTGACAAGGTTTTAGTGGTGGCCCATGCAGGTCTGATTTTCAGACTTGTGGGGTATTGCGAATTATTGGGAGTCTCAATCAAAACTTGTTCCCCTTGAAATTCTGTTTCGAATTCTCTGTCCTTGCCTTGATCTCTAACCTGACTTGCATCCTCGAAATCTTCCTCGTCCGGACTTGATAATCTTATATTCTTCTCTATAGGGGTGCTTCATTCTCAGTAGCAGGTGAGGCCCATGAGGAAGAGCAGTAAGAGCATGGCTCGACTGGGCAGCAACAGGGGAGAGAACCTTCTCCAGTGCAAGCACGAGCAGAAATGGAACCAGAGACAGTGCAGCCGCAGGTTATTGAAACTCCTGCAGCACCAGCAGCAACGGCAGTACCAGACGCCGTAGCACTCCTGGAGATCATCCGGGGGTTTCTTGTCACTAACCAACAGCAACAGACTCGACAGCAGGAGCAGAACGTGTTGCTGAACCAAGGGATTCAGTTAGCTCTTGAGAGGAGTGCCGGGGTTGACTCGGGAGCATCAAGAAGGTTCCGTCGCTTGAACCCGAGGTATTTTGATGGCACGGAGGATGCCATCACTGCGGATGCATGGATTTAAGACATCGAAGCCATTCTTGTGGCAGCCAAGGTTCCAGATGATGAGAAGGTTGATCAGGTCAAACTGGTACTTCAGGATCTTGCCCGCGACTGGTGGACATCAGAAGAAGTTGGTACAAGACGCCCTGTTCGTTGGACCACCTTCAGTGACAGATTCAAGGCCAAGTATTTTGGCGTAGTAGCTCGATATGAGCTCCAGCAGAAGTTCATCAATCTCAAGCAAGCAGGCAAGACCGTAGATGGGTATGCAGCAGAGTTCTGCAGATTGTGCCATTTCGTGCCAGCAATGGTGGCAACGGAGCCAGAGAAAGCTATGAGGTTCCAGCAGGGACTTCATTTGGAATTATTGCAGCTTGTGGAAGGACACGACTACCAGACGTTTGACGCTGTCTTGACGGCAGCCCGGAGGCACGAGCTTACCCAGCAGAGGTTGGCATCGAGGGCAGGAGGTCAGAAGAGATCTCATTCCCAGGTTGGAGGAGGAGCAATGCAGCGAACATCGGCACCAGCACCCGGTGTACGTATTCATGATGCAGGAGCGCCGCGGAGGACGGCCGTGTCAACTAATACAGCGCCAGTTCGGCATCAGCAGCCGAGAAACCAGCAACAGCGTCAGGGAGCACCCCAGGGCTGTATATTCTGTAGGAAGGCAGGGCACACGAGGGAGGTGTGCCGGTCAGCGAATGGCTTATGCTTGAGGTGTGGTAGTTCAGACCACCATATTTCCACTTGTCCTATGATGCAGAGGCCAGGAGGGCCAGCTCAGCAGTTTCCAGCATTGCCAGCTCCGGTGGCAACCCCGAGTGGAGGGCCAGTATTAGCAGTAAGGCCCCTAGCCCAGCGTCTACCAACGCAGGCTCAGATGTTCCGCCAGGCACAGAAAGCCGAAGGCCCTCAGAGGCAGCAACAGCATGGTCGAGAAAGGCCGCAACAAGGGGCTCCGCGGGGCCAGGCTCTCACATTGACCTTGGGAGAGGCTCTAGCGTCTAGTGACGTGGTGGCAGGTAAAATTCTCGTCACCTCATTTCCCGCTGTAGCATTATTTGATTCAGGCGCTACTCATTCATTCATCTCTGCACAATATGCTACACGGATTGGACTAGTGTTTGAGGCATTGCCGGAGAGGATGGATATACTCACCGGCAATGGGCTCGTAGAAGTGAGCAGAGTGTGCTTTTCATGTCCGGTAGAGGTGTGTGGGCATTTGTTGCCCGCATGATTGATTGAATTCCCTATGGAGAATTTTGATGTTGTTCTTGGCATGGACTGGTTGAGAGACAGTCATGCGACCATTAATTGTAGAGGAGGTAGGGTCATATTCAGCGTTGCTGGGATAGAGCAGTTCATCTTTACTCGAACCTTGAAGAATCAGGCCGGAGGCGTCATCTCAGCAGCAGTGTCAGAGCCAGGACAGGTTCCGAGAGTGGTCGAAGATTTTCTCGACGTCTTCTCTGATGAGCTCCCAGGGATACCCCCAGTCAGAGAGGTAGAATTTAGCATTGAGTTAAACCCTGGAACGAGGCCTATTGCAGACAGAGTTTACAGAATGTCGCCGTCAGAACAGGATAAGTTGTATCAACATGAAGAAGAGTTGAAGTCTAAGGGATTCATCCGAGACAGCCAATCGTCCTGGGCCGCGCCAGTGATTCTAGTTCCTAAGAAGGATGGGTCGACGAGGATGTGCATCGACTACCGCAAGCTGAATGCAGTAACAGTGAAGAATAAGTACCCGCTACCAAGGATTGATGACCTGTTTGACCAGTTGAGCAAGGCCAGTGTCTTTTCCAAGATCGATCTTCGGTCGGGATACTATCAAGTAAGAGTCCGGGAGCAAGACATACCGAAGACCGCATTCAGATCTAGATACGGGCATTATGAGTTTTTAGTAATGCCCTTTGGACTAACCAACGCCCCCGCAGTATTCATGGAATTAATGAACCACATCTTTCTGTCGTACTTGGATAAATTTGTGGTGGTGTTCATAGATGACATTCTTGTCTATTCCAGCAGTGAAGAAGAGCATAAGAAATATCTTAGGACTGTCTTGCAGACATTGAGGGAGCATCAACTTTATGCGAAGCTCGACAAGTGTGAATTCTGGTTAGATCATATTTCGTTCCTGGGGCATGTAATTTTTGGGGCAGGAGTGTCAGTGGATCCGAAGAAGATTGAGGCCGTAGAGCATTGGCCAGTCCCGAGAACGGTTGCAGAAGTGCGAAGTTTCTTGGGATTAGCTGGTTACTACAGAAGGTTCGTGGCGGACTTTGCCAAGATCTCTGCGCCCTTAACGCGTTTGACGCACAAGGATGTGGAGTTTGTTTGGTCAGCTAGCTGTCAGGCATTATTTGAAGAATTGAAGAAGAGGTTGATCTCAGCCCCGATCTTGACGCTTCCGGTAGGAGCGGGAGGCTTTACAGTATATTGTGACGCATCTGGGAAGGGTCTTGGATGTGTATTGATGCAGCATGGAAAGGTTATAGCATATGCGTCTCGGCAGCTTCGAGACCATGAGAAGAATTACCCGACTCACGATTTGGAGTTAGCAGCTGTGGTGTTTTCACTCAAGTTGTGGAGGCATTATTTGTACGGGGATCGGATAGAGATTTATACTGATCATAAGAGTTTGAAATACGTGTTCACGCAGCGAGATTTGAACATGAGGCAAAGAAGATGGTTAGAACTACTGAAGGATTTTGACTTAGATCTTCAGTATCATCCAGGCAAGGCGAATATAGTTGCAGATGCACTGAGTAGGAGAGACAGTGCCTTTATCTTGACCTCGCAGAAGCATATTTTAGAAGACCTTCAGAGTATGTGAATCGAAGTAGTTTTGCCAAAGGATATAGGAAGAATGACCAGTATGTAGATTTAGTCAACCTTAGTAGAGAGGATAAGGGCAGCACAAGCAGGAGATCCACATATTCAGAAGTTGCGGTCGGAGTGTGAATCAGGCCGTAGGAAGGAGTTAGTGATTCATGAAGATGGTACGCTCAGGTTTGGAAACAGACTCTGTGTACTGAGTGGAGACCTTCGGCAAGAAGTTATGTTCGAAGCTCATAGTTCTATTTACTCCATTCATCCAGGAGGAACGAAGATGTATCGAGATATCAGGTAGTTCTTTTGGTGGAATGGCATGAAAAGAGAGATAGCGAGATTTGTATCCAAGTGTCTGGTATGTCAGCAGGTGAAAGCCGAGCAGCAGAGACCAGCAGGATTGCTACAGCCGCTTCCTATCCCAGAATGGAAATGGGAGCACATCACGATGGATTTTGTGACCGGTTTACCTAGATCCCCGGCTGGCAAGAATGCAGTCTGGATAATAGTACATCGACTCACGAAGGTCGCTCATTTCCTTCCCTTCCGAGTTGGACAGACTACTGAGCAGTTAGCAGAAATGTACATGGAGCAGATAGTAAGGCAGCACGGTGTTCCAGTTAGTATAGTATCAGATCGGGATACGCGGTTTACTTCCCATTTTTGGCAGAGCTTACACCAAAGTTTGGGAACCAAGTTGAGATTCAGTACTGCTTATCATCCACAAACTGACGGGCAATCAGAAAGAACCATTCAGACGTTAGAAGATATGCTACGGGCGTGTACCTTGGATTTTGGCAGATCTTGGGAGGATCACCTTCATCTAGTAGAGTTCTCCTATAACAACAGCTATCAGGCTAGCATTCAGATGGCCCCGTTCGAAGCATTGTACGGAAGGAAGTGCAGGTCCCCTTTGGCATGGGACGACGTTGGAGAACGAAAGTTGTTGGGACCAGAGATGATCACACAGACTGTGGAGATAGTTAAGTTGGTCAGAGAGCGCCTTCGAGTTGCGCAGGACCGACATCGTCATTGGGCAGATCAGCATCGTAGGCCTCTAGAGTTCAGAGCGGGCGACCAAGTATTTCTGCAGATTTAACCTACTCGGGGTATCATCAGATTTGGAACCCGAGGAAAGCTTAGTCCAAGATACGTTGGTCCTTTTAAGATTCTCGCTCGGGTAGGCGATGTGGCTTATCGACTTGCCCTTTCGCCTTCGTTAACTGGCATACATGATGTGTTTCATGTGTCCCAGTTACGTGGGTATGTCCCGGATCCGGGTCATGTCCTCGATCATTCTGAGTTAGTCGTTGGTACCGACCTAACTTACGAGAAACAACCCGTATCTATTTTAGACCGACGAGAGAAGGTACTCAAGAATCGGACGATCAGCCTTGTCCGTGTTTCTTGGAACCATCACTCTCCGGGAGAGTCGACCTGGGAGCGCGAGGACGAGATCAGATCTCGGTATCCGTATTTGTTTGACTGATAAGGTATATTTTTTTTGTACCTTATTGACACGATTCTATGCTTATCTGCACCTGCTTGTTTTGCACCTTGTGATGTATGATAATAACTGCTATGATAGTTAACTTGTATATGATTATGCCTTGCTTGTCCTGATTTCACTATCCTGTCTTGGCTGGAATTCCGAGGACGGAATTTTTCTAAGAAGGGTAGAGATGTAACTCCCCGATCTTGGAATACGTATTTTAATACGTAAACCGATAAACCGTATTTACCTTATATTTATACTGTATTTATTATGCTGTATTTCTTCATGCATTTCCCAAAATATTCGACAAAATATTATTTCGTAATTTATTTTCTGCATTTGGGCCTACAGTTTTGGCTCATTTGGGGAACCTATTCTTGGTTCACCTTGGTTCATCATGAACCCATGGGTTCAAGATTCTATATAATAACTCAACTCATTCTCTCTCCTCTTATTTATTTTCTCTCATTTACTTTCCTCCACCAACCAAGGCAAGTACCAACTTGCTCAAGAGATGGATCCATAAATGTTGTTGATGTTTTCTTACAAAATTATTTGTCAAAATATGTTCTTCTTCTTATTCTATACTAGTTTAGAACTTGAAGTTTTTTCATTTTGAAGCTTTAATCTTTGTAGATCTAGGTTTTAACCATTTTTGGATTTTCTTGGTTTTGATCTAGCAAACTTCATTATTTTTAAGTTTTGATGGTTCCATGTTGTAGAGAATTTTGTTCTACCCCATTTTGACCTAAGGAAGTTCCGATTTGGGCTCCGGGTGAAGGTTTTGTGTAGTTTGGAAGCCTTGGTTGCTTGGCTCCTCTTCTCGGACAAGTGGAGAAGAAGAGCAGTACTTGACCGCATGAATCCTCATGCGGCAAGCCTCTGAGCCGCATGGCCTTTCCAGCCGCATGAGACTCGTTCGAGCTCAGCCGCATGGAAAGTCCTTCCTAGCCGCATAAGACTTGCTTGAGTACTTGACCGCATGAATCTTCATGCGTCAAGTAATTGAGCCGCATAGCCTTATTCAGACTCAGCCGCATGAGCCCCGGTCGCATGGACTTCATGCGGCTAGCCTTCGAGCCGCATGAGTTCTTTTGTACCCAGCCGCATATGCGCTACTGTTTTTGGGCCGCATAAGGCCCATCCATCATCCAGCCGCATATGTATCGCCCACACCAGCCGCATACGCTGACACCCCTTCATCCGCATGAACCCGCCCTTCCAGCCGCATGCGCCTTGGGGCTCTCTGAGCCGCTTGAGCGTGTAGTCCCAGCCGCATGAACCAGTATTGACCCGGCCGCATGGACTCACTCCCCTTGGGCGGCATGGACTTTTGTGCCCTATATTGTTACCTTATTATTATTATTATTATTATTATTATTATATATATATATATATATATATATATATATATATATATATATTATATGCCCATTTTATATCCTTACGCCTTTTGTCCCGAGCATGATATGAGCACTAATGTGACCCCGGAGAACAAAGTGTTCCTCCTTGATACATGTACCTGAATGTCCCAGTTCTTGTTCATGCTCGACAAATGACTCGTAACTCCACGTGGCGTATTTGCAATGATGCATTACACTAAGGAGGGTAGAACATGTTGACATACTGATTGACATGGATCCTCTTTGGGGTACTCGTACTAAAGTACGACTTTAGGAGGATAATCGTGCAGGCCACAGCATGTGAGTCCAAGATTACACCTAGGGTTAAACTAGGCAACTAAACATACTAGATGCATGGGGAGGGCACGAATCCCGATATCGTGTTACACCAGCCGCCTTAAGATACTGTCTTGACGCGCCGGCTGGTCTCCACGGATACTGTGTCATCTGCAACGAGTGGATGACTGTATCCGATTAATTCCTGCTATATATTATATGTTTTAGCAAGGTGGCCTTGCAAGGGACCTGTGCTCGATCATACCTGTCTACGCGAACCCCTGGGTTGGCTAGCCTTGCTGGAAAGATACGATCTGAGGATTTTCTAATAACATGATGCGAGGATAACCTCGTTCCACTAGAAACTCGTAGACTTGATTGGCCGTGAAAACGACTTGCTTGTATCCTATTACCTTCCGTGAGTAACTGAGGGAAGCAGACTGTCATGGTACGTGATCCAACCTATGTTCTTGTTTGATTGTTGGATTGGTTATCGTACTATGATAGGCTGTGGACCGAAGTTATGAACGGAAGACTTATTCTGTTGTGAAGTACTACTTCTGTGAATGACCGAGGAACATGGTCTATCATGGTACATGATCCAACCCATGTTCTTGTTTGATTGTTGGGTTGGTTATTGTGCTGCGATAGGCTATCGACCGAAGTCACGATCAGGAGATTTTATTGTTTATACCCTTTAACTTATGCGAAAGTTATAGAGTACGACGCGTCCCGACTCCATGCGGCACCTTTTGTCCTTGTTTGGTTGTAAGGGTGCCATATGGGTTCGAGGATGTGGCGTTACCCTATAATGGTAGCATAAGTATTACTATTATCAATCATTCTATTAACTGGGTTTTTAGTCTTAACTCTTGTGCCCCTTTGGCGGTACTTGCTATTCGGGGCTGACCCCGCTGGTTTTGTTTGGCCAGATCCCGTAGCAGAGCCAGAGGACACGATCTTCCTCCCTGACATCCATGGTGCATACTAGGAGCATGGCAGTTCGGGGACTCGAGTGGGTTCCTTCTCCACCACTCCTGCTTATACTTTTGCGGCGTTTAGCCACCGGCATCTGTTAGCCGGATTACTTGATATTTTGTGTCAGTACATAATTGTAATTAAACAGACTGCAGCTGTGTATAATTTTGTACTCCTGACTCTCTGAGATAGCTAAATTATAAAGCTAGTCTCTCATGACCATTTTGATGAAGCGTCAGGGACGCCTTACTGCTTTATCTTTAATGTTCATTTATTTGCTGATGTGATTTGATTGATTGAGACATAGAACTCTGTGGGACCATAGAAGACTTGATTGTAGCATGTACCCCCTAGTCTCTCGACAGCCACGATCGCCGTATGACGTTACGTACCTCATATGGAGTAGCTGGCCTAGTTCGTCTCCGTATTTCGGTACTGGGGCGTGACAGCTTCTTCGTTAGACGGCCTTTCGAAATTTTAGAATCGCAAAAAAATGATGTTTTGACCTCCGTTTTAGCACTTTTGCCGTTTGTCTCGGTCTTTCCGAAATTTTTCGACGAGTTTTTGAGGAGAAAACCTAGATTCGAAAGTGAGCAGCGTATGGAAGAAGATGAAATATCAAAACATTTTTTTAAGAGTAGTTTCGTGGGTGTTTTCAATAAATTAGAAGGAAGGGCAAAAAGGTCATTCGGAACCCTCTTTATATATTTTTTGCTAATTCTGGGCACGCGATGAAAGTTTCTTTTGCGGTGGGTTTTTCATAAAACTTTTTAAATTTTTGGGCATTTCATAAATTTTCCCTTTAATCATACTACTCGAGGAGTTTCCATAACTTTATTTAGCAATTTATAAGGGCACATGAAAACTTGATTAGGACTAGCCAAAAGTAATTTTTGATTTATTTACAAGTTTGCCATTGAAAAAATTACTCAGGACTAACCAACATGTGAATAGATAAGTCAACTTTTTATTTTTTTTGCTCTCCTCTCTTTCCTCACAAGAAGAACAAGAACATCAATTTTTTCAAACCTAGTTTATTTTGATTTTTTTCTCTCTTCTAATTTCTCAGATCTCTTTCTCCAAATCCTAGTTTATTTTTTTTTCTTCTTGTTTGGGCATTATGGATGAAACCCTAGTTGTAGAAGAAATTGGGTTATCAAATCTATTAATCTATTAGTCTATTAACCAATTTTTTATTAATAGAAGAATTATGCATGAAATTCTAGTTGTAGAATAAAACTATGGAAGAAACCCTAGTTGTAGAAGAATTGGGTTCATATAAGTACTGCCACAATTTCTGACAATCCTAGAAGTATTGAGGACTGCCAAAAATTGTGGCAGTCTTGAAATAGACTCGATGTACAAGAGGAATGTCACAATTGCTGGCAGTCCTAGAAGTACTGAGGACTGCCAGAAATTGTGGCAGTCCTGAAAGGGACATGCTCTACATCAGGACTGCCACAATTTCTGGCAGTCCTAGACATATTGAGGATTGCCAGAAGTTGAGGCAGTCCTTAAAGGGACTTGCTGTACAGCAAGTTCCTTTCAGGACTGCCACAATTTCTGGCAGTCCTAAAGTCGAAATTTTCGAATAAAAAAATATATTAGGGTTTATTTCAATCTTGATAATAGAGTGAAATATGCATTTTGGGGTTTATTTTCATGCATTCTTTGTGAGGAAATAAGTATTTAAGTTTTATTTCCATGCATTTTAGGGTTTATTTAATTTTTTGGGTTCCATCGAAATTGGGAATGAAAAGAAAACTAGGGTTTTGATGGAGATGGTGATGATAGAAATGGTGGAGAAGAAGAAGATGATGATGATAATGAGAAGAAAACTAGGGTTTTGATGGAGATGTGAGAATGGAAATGGTGGAGAAGAGGAAGAAGAATAAGAAGAAGAAGGGTTTTGGAAGAGAGAGAGTGAAATTTAGAAATGAGAGTGAAATTTGGGGTTTGGGGGGTGTGGGGTTTGGTCAGCCCCCTGAGTGGAATATTTGGATAGCCCGAGTAAAATCTTCTCAAACATTGGCTAGCCCTAATCCTGGCTAGCCCTGATCAAATTGTTATGTGCCCTTATAAATTGCCCTTTATTTGCTTTTGTTGTGATGACCATAGTTCGTATTACGTATTTTGGGATACATGTACGTATCTGACTCGTATTGCATGTCTCCTGGCTTGGTTCGGCTTGTTTGGGTTGGCTTGGTTCAGCTTGGGTTGCTTATTGGTTCATCATGAACTAAGGGGAGAACCCTTACCTACCACCACCATCCCCATTTATTAATCCCACTCTCTTCTCTCTCCTCATTATCACTTCAATAATTCTTCTTCTTCTTCATTTACTCCTCTCCACCTACACCCAAGAGCCCTAGGCAAGTGCAACTTGCTTCATGATGGATCTCGAGTTTTATTGTTCTATTCTCTTCTTTACATGATTATAAGCCTCTTTAGAACTTGGAGTTTTTGATTTTTATGGATAGATTCTTCTAGATCTACGTTGTAACTTAGGGTTTCATGAGTTCATGGAGTTTTTCTTGGTTTTGAGCTACTAAAACTTGTTATTTTCGAAAACTAATAGTTCCATGAGCAAGAGAACGAAATTTCGTATGAATTTGGTTTTTGATTCACCTCATTTCGAGTTAAAATGAAGTTTTTATGGCCAAAACAAGTTTTCTGAATTTTTTATGTCGGCTGAGTAAAATTTTACGCAGGGAACCCTGATATTGCGTATTTTACGCTGGATAGCATCCAGAATGTAAAATTTTACGCAGGAAACCCTGATATTGCGTATTTTACGCTGGATAGTATCCAGAATGTGAAATTTTATGCAGGGAACCCTGTTTATGCGTATTTTACGCTGGATAGTACCCAGAATGTGAAATTTTATGCTGGAACCCTTCTCTTTTGCGTATTTTACGCAGAATTAAATTTTTGGCGTAAAAAGTGCACAGAATGACTGTTTTTGCCAAGTTTAGCTATTTTTTAGCCAGAATTTCGAAAAACTTAAAACATGAAAGTTTTAGATCTTTGTCTTGCCTTTCCGAATATCTCTGGAGCACCTCATTTTGAGTTCGTATGTGGAAGTTATGCCCCTGTCTCCTGAGCCACATGATTCCTTCACAGCTCTTGCACCCTGTTTATGTTTAGTTATTGCATATATGCTCATACCAGGTTAAATGTTAATTTTAAATATGTTCCATGACATAATGGTGACCCGTTGTGGTGTACTTTTGACAAATGACATGACATGATAGTGTGTAAGCCCCCTGAATTTCTCGAATTATTTTTCGAATTTTCTAATGAATTATTTTCAATAATTCATTTCTATATAATTAATTTTGATCTTTAAATGCTCTTTACCGTGACTTGGAATTCTAGAACATCAGGGATGCCAGTCTCTGAAAACTTCCTTCTTGGAGTTTGTAGTAGACGAGATTATCTTCACAGTGATATCTCGTGTCCCACTCGAACTTGTTCCCTTGTACTCTTTTTGCTTCGCGCAAGTTCGGGTCAATTTAGACCATTTAATTATTAATTGAATTCCCACTCTTTTCCTTGATCATCATATGCACGTTACCATGACTTTTAATTTAGGAGCACTAGACCTGTCATTTTCTCGAAACCAACTTGTCATGCATGATCTACTCGAGACACTCTTTGCCCATGACCTTCGTGTCCCACTCAGACACTCCATTTTGTGCTCCAATTCCTTCGCACAACTTTCGGATCAATTTAGGCCGATTAATTATCTATCGTAATTTGTGACATGACTTCAAATTTAATTTCGGGACCCGACATCGGCCCAACCTAGTCGACCCCAAATATGGACATGGCCCACCCGAAGCCTACTACCCGCATGACGCTTCTGTCCCACTTATTTGAGTCCCCACATGCTAGTTATTTTCCCATGATTATAAATACCTAAAAATAATTTATTATTGTCTCCTGTCCGATTTTGACCCGACCCGGCTCGACCGGACCCGAGCCCGAGCTCCATGTTGCCCTTCATCATGACTGCCCACACCCCACTGATATTTTCTCTTCTCTAAATATCTCTATATATATACAAATATATATATATATAATATATAACACTCTCTCTCTACCTACACTCCACTCTCTCACTTCCCTCTCACATCACCACACCCCCTCCCATCAGCCGAACACCTCCCCCTCTCTTTCTCAAATATCTCTCTTTCTCTCTCCTTTCCACTCATTTAATACACACAGCACACACATACATATTTCTCTCTCTCACTCCTTATATTACACACACACACTTTTCTCTCCACAAACTCCACACACACAGCACCTCCCCGAGCTCACCACTGGCCGGACCTCCTTCTTTCCTGGCTGAGCCCGACCGCCGCCACCCCTGGCCGGAGCTCCGCCGTGGCCGAGCACGGCCGCACCACCACCAATCACCATCCACCACCATCAACATCATCAATCACCACCACCACTACATCTAATCTGCCACCACCTCGGCCCGCACGGCCGCCGACCGCCGTCGCCGGGCCAGGCCAGGCTGCGCCGCCCAGCCGTGCCTTCGCCGGTCGGGCCAAGCCGCACAGCCGCGCGCACGCTGCGACAGCAGCTGCTGTGCGCACCAGCGGCCGGAAATGGCCCTGGCCACACGCGCGCAGGCCACGCCGTCGGTCGCCGCCGCCGTGGCTGGCCTCCCCTGCGGTGGGCGAACACCGGCGGCCCCCCTGGGTCCACCGCTCCTTCTCCGGCACGACGTATAGGCGATTCGTGCATTTCGCACGAATTCCCGCCGTGACGCGCGCGAAATCAAGTCCGTTTTGGCGCCCCGTCGCAACGACTTCGTACCGATTTTCTGGACAATCCGACCGTTGGATCGGCGATTTCATTGCTCCGTCTCAATCTCGATATATCCATCTTCACTCCTGTCAATTTTTGTCCGTTAATTTCGTCATTTGATACCTCAAAACTGGCCACCAAGTTGACGTTTTAAATTGAACTGTTTTTGGACAGTTTCATGGAGCCGACTTCGTCAGCTCGTATCTTCGTCGTCGCAGCTCCGGTTGGCGCGCTACCAGTTCTTATGCGCAGCTGGTATAACCATCTTCTTGTCTCCTTTAGATTTCGTTTCATTTTAAGCACGTTCGGTTGGTCGAATTCGACGTCAAAGTTGGCCGTCCAAATTCTTTAATTTGCACTTGTTAAATTCCATTTTTGAACCCGGGACTCCGGATTCAAATTCTGACACCACCAGTAGACTCGTGGCATCGTTCTGGCATGTTTTCATATAAAGTTTGCTTGATTTGGAGAACGTGGGCCCTAGCACGTATTTCAGTGCAAAGCGGGTCCCACTTTCTGGGTCAACGGGTCAGTTTGAGATCGGCTCATCGGAATCCAATTCCGGATATACCGTTGAGTTCGTATCGTCATTCTGGACTCGTTGACATATAATTTTCTAGGTTTTAGTGGACATTGGTTCCGGCACGCATTTCGGTACAAGTTGGATACCAATATCCGGGTCAGCGGGTCATTTTGAGTTCGGCTCATCGGAATCCAATTCCGGATATACCGTTGAGTTCGTATCGTCATTCTGGACTCGTTGACATATAATTTGCTGAGTTTTGAGGACATTAGCTCTGACACGCTTTTCCATGCAAATCGGTTTCCAATGTCCTGGTCAACGGACCAAATTGAGATCGGGTCAACGGAATCCAATTCTGGATATACCGTTGGGTTCGTATCGTCATTCTGGATTCGTGGACATATAATTTGTTAGGTTTTGTGCACTTTTATTTTGACACGTTTTTCGGTGCAAAGTGTGTCCAACGGCGGACATCATTTTGGCCCGAAATTACCGTTTTGCCCTTGTGTCCAAATTGGACTTTTGGACAGGCTATTCTAGCTGATTTGACCATTCTGGACACGTTGGTGATATCTATTTTATCATCCGACAACATCTGTAGGTTTTTACCCTATTATTTTAATCTTTTTCCTTTTGTGGTATTTTGAGATCCGTCGATTCCAGTGATTTCACAATCACTGAAATTGATATGTTGACCCTGAAAATGTTTATAGAGACTAGCTTTGACCCTGTTGACCATGGTTGACTGCTTTGACTGAACGTCGAAGTAGAGTCAATATTTGACCTAGGTTAGACTAGTTTGACCTAGAGTTGACCATAGTTGACTAGAGTTGACCAGTTGACCAAAAGTCAACTGTAAGTCAACCATTGACCCAGTTTGACCTAGTGTGACCTATTTTAACTTAGTTGACTGAGTCTGACCTAGATTGCGTAGCTTATACTATAGAATCAAGCCTAACACTGTTGAACCCTAATTAGCTTATATATATCTTATCTTTAGGTCTGTGGCATCACTCTGAGCATCGACCCCATTTGACAGCTCAGGACCGCAGGCGAGTACATTCACTGATAGTTTTCATTGTCTTAATATCTGCTATATCCGATTCAGTCGTAGTGTCTTACTTGATATATACCGAATTCCTGTCATGAGATGTCATTCCTGGATTTCTTGGGATACTGGTACTTGCTCGATTGTTCTTGTACTTGTATTGACACCGATTCCTGAGAAGGAGTAGCTACCTTCTTAGGGAATCTCGTGCCATGACGTGTTATGTCCGGATCCGTATACTACTCGGGGATGGGGAATATTATAGATAGTGTGATCAATGCCCACCTTGAGTTACTACTTGTATCATAGCTATATCCTCACCTCACGATGGGTATAGCCTGACCTGTGCTACTACTTGCTCCATAGCTTACCATCCCGACCGGGCCGAGTCCACGTACTTGTAGTCGGTCGGCTGGAAGCCTGATCTTGATCCATACCGATCACATTATGCTATAATATTCGAGGCACATTTTATATTTACTTTATCTTATCATATATCTTGTTCTGTTCTACATACAATACTTCTCACCATGCTATGATTTCAGTTACTCACATGTTTTATATGCCTCTATGATGTACCTTGATTGGAGACTGAGTTCTGCTCGGAAGAAGGGTTACAACCCCGGTCCTTGTTTGGTTTAAGGTTTGTAACTCAGCTTTCGAACGGTTCCCAAGTCTTCATATATCTTTGTCTTGTAGTTCATTATACTGTCTCTTATAGAATTTGTCAATTCACATGGAACTACTGTTAGTGCTTGTACTTGCTCATTTTTCTGACAGGATACCGTTGATAATATTTTAGGAGTTGTTATACCATTAGTGGACTTCATGATGTTGCTAGCTGAGGTGGATCTCACTATTCTTCTATGTGAGTTGCCTGGTAGTTATCCATAGTTCGTCTTGTTTTTCCTTCTTTATTTTCCTGTCTTATGATTCACTCTAGTAGTTTCTAGTTGTTCTTGTGCTTTAGTTATCTTTCTTGTCTTATCATCCCTAGCTGTTGTGATGTGACTAGAGTATATTTATAGTTGTAGGCCTTCTAGATGTAGTGTATATTTATTGGGTACTAGACAGCGTTCTACCGCCGATACTGCGACGTAGGCTGGGCGTCGTCTACGTATTCGTATCCGTATATCCGGGTGCGGGTCGTGACGTAGTGGCCCGTCGTGGCGCACTCTTGACAGTGAATTTGACATGATATATATCTCGAATGCTGTTACGACGGCTAGCATGTCATGACAGAATTGAATGGCCTGGATACCGTGGGTGATTGTGTTTGTACAAAATGAACCAGTAATGTTTTGCATCATGTCTAGGACAGGGATCCCTGAGTACCACGGTCAGGGGCACCTACTGTAAATGGCTAAGGCTAATAACTAGAATAATTCAGTAGTCATGAAAGATTTCCCCAGTTACAGGTGATCCCGTTATCCCGGCCACCATTATTGGACTTGTAGCCTGCCGACGAGTAGGGCACATGTCTAAATTCACTAATACATGGAAGAGAACGAGGCATTGCTTAATGAATCCAAGTCGCCTGGATAACCTGGATTAGCTGCAGGGCTTGTGGCTGGAGGAATATCTCACTGCACATTGCTAGTAATTAGGCTTGTGATAACCCTAGTTAGTTAATGTAGAAAGCCGTAGTCACTGATTGGCCGTGAGCGATTGTATGGTGTAGATTCAGTGCTCGAATATTGCAAGCATGATCGCATGATTGTTGTCACGCTCCGATTCGGGGAATCGTTCGCCTCCGCTTGATTCACGCCGAATCGTTCGTTCTCGCTAAGGCGTGATGCCGTACAAGTCTGGAATTGCACTTGTACAAGGCGTGCTCGTGTTCCTTTTATAAAAGAGACATTTTGAATAGAGATTCACAGCGGTTGATAAAGAAGATTGGGCAACACAGATATGATCTGAAATAAGTTCTTTATTGATATCTTTGAAATTACATTACATAAAACATAAGGCTCTCAAACAGCCGAGATGAAATGCCAAACTTGGCTACAACTTGCAGAAATATTGAAATAAGATACAACTTGTTCCATACATCATATCCCTTTATTAATAATGCGGCAATAACCACCTTCAGCAAAATGCCTTCTTCTTCAAGTGGAAACTTCAAGAGGTACGAAGCTTCTAAAGAGTCGGACAGCAAGCCTTCAGCGTCTATGATTATCCACTAGGTTTCCCGCACCTGTGGAGACGAGGGTCAGTACATTGCCACATATGTACTGGTGAGCGGCCGTAACCAATCTCACCATAAATCAACAGTAGTAAAATTACATGAATGTTCACTATTGATTTGTATTCTTTCTATCTTGCCTTAGGGTCCATTAACAATTCATATATTTGATAAGAAATATAAGGAGCATACAGTGATGTTAGAAACATAAGCAATTCATGTTGTTCTAACATAAGCAATTCATATTGATCACCAATTTGGTGAATCTTACCCACAGTCGATAGCCATCCCTGTAAATATTTATGAATACCACTTACTCTGCCTGCATAAGACATTGTTAGCTATGCCACCTGTCTATATGAAGGTCACTGACTACACGCCATCTGGGACATCTTGGTCGGACGGCTCCCCTTCAGCGGTGGGTAGCTAGCCCATCCGGAAGGTCCCGAAAGACCGTGCTACTACTTCAGCACTGTGCTACTACTAGGCCGAATCGGTTCCGTGGCCTCGGAGTACCGTTCGAGGAACTACCTTGTATACAAGTTGTCCATGACCATGCATGCAATGCAACTTAACTAATAAGGGACATGACATGCATGATAATAGCATCTTCCACACATAGTCGTAGTTCTCATTTTATCTTGCCATTTTCCCATCTTTCCAACTTGCCATCTTACCATCTTACTTTGAGCCATAGGCTCGCATATTCGTTCATCCAATCAAGGGACTATTCATTTGTAACCCATTCTTTCGAACCGAAGTCCGATATACTTACCGCCCAATACTTGGGTCTTTGCATCACCTGTTAAACAATTCATATAGCATACGAGCATCATTCGATTTGCAACATAAGCCTAGCCATGTGATAATTTATCTTTCATTATCTTTCCCGTATTATTACTAGGCATCTTTTATTAAGCACCGAACGCAATAACAAGTCTACCATTGTTATGCGCGAAGATCAAGGATCGTCGAAGGATCAAAGCCACTCACTTGTTGGTGAATTGCCGAGAGAAAGAGGTCTTCCACGCAACGTCAAGCTCGGTTCACTGCGTTAGCACCTGCATTGGCACCAACGTTTGGTCAGCATACTTCTTCTCTTTCTTTCAGTAATTCGATATGAAATGCGTAGACAGTGAAAGTAAATTCATGAAAACATTTATCGAAAATAATCACGAAAATGCACACAAAAGCCAACAGCAAAAGCGACATCGAAAACCAGCAGGGCAACGGTCTCGGGGCAAGCGACTCTTATATAGAACTTTTCCCCCAAGACGCGCGCCACTGCATCTTGGGCATCATTTCAAAAGAGTCCAATCCATAACGAGGAAATGATCTCAATTCATTATCCCGCGATCCTGGTAAAGTTTCTCCAAGTAAAGTTTTCCAATTTTCATCCGACTCGGCCATTCGGCCGCTAGCCCACACCGTGCTCCGTAACGAATTCAGGGCATTACAATTGTCACTTTTTAACAATAAAGATCAGAGGCTAAGTTCTGTTCAGGCGAAGGGTTACAACCCCGGTCCTTGTTTGGTTTAAGGGTTGTAACCTGACTCCCGGAGCAGTTCTGTGTCATCTCTTCGTTTATTGTCTTATTGCACCCCACGTCATGCTCGTCATGTTTCACTTTACCAATAAGATTTAGAGACGAAATTCTATTCAGGTGAAGGGTTACAACCCCGGTCCTTGTTTGGTTTAAGGGTTGTGACCTGGCTACTTGAATGGTTCCCTCGTACTCTAATATGATTGTTGTTATTTTTATCATTATCAGGCTCTTTCATAATTACTTTTAATATTTGTTCTGATATGCTGGTTTTAGTTCTTAAGTGAAGTCTCCTTTGTGGTACTTGCTCTTTCTGGGATCTGACCCAGCTGGTTTTGTATGGCCAGATTTCGGAGCAGCTCCAGAGGATCTACCGACTTTCCAGCCCGATGGTGACCACCAGGCGTAACCAGGGCAACGAGTGGGTTTATTTTTGGCTTTCCCACTCTATTCTAAAATTATTATTTTGAGGCGTTTAGCCGGCGAGCACATGTTAGCTCGTATTGCATGCCTTATTTACTGTCTGCCTACGGGCTGTAGCATGATTGACAAATCCTAGGGTTGATCATGTATTACTGAACTCTTGCTAGTCCTCACATTTTGTAACGACTAGCTTCATGATCAGCTGAATATGTAATATTTGGGATGCCTTACTATTGTATATCTGGTGATCTTACATCTTATAACTTTACTTGCTTGCTTGAGATTGAGACATTTAGGCTTGTTATTGACCATAGGAGACTGATGGATTGTAGTTAAACCTTCATATATCTAGACAGCCGTGACCGTATAGTGAGGTGGATTCCATTTCATTATACGTAGCTGGCTATGTATGCCCCCGCTCTCCAGTATTCTGGTTCTGGGGCGTGACATTTGTAAAAGCTTTTTCTAAGGGTACTACCAATTTTACTTGGGACTAGCCCAAAAATATTCAAAAAATTATAAATTTGCCATCTATTTTTTTTTTACTTAGGGCTAGTCCAAAGAATGGTATAAATAATAATTTTTTATTTTCTTTTCTCTCTCCCTCTACTATTTTCTTCTCTCCCTCTACTATTTTCTTCTCTCCCTCAAGATTTCTAGGTCATAGAATTAAACCCTAGCCCAAATTTTCCCCAACCTACATTTTCTGAAGATTATGGGTGAAAATTCTAGTAATAGTATCATCGACTTCTCCCATTAATTAGTATGTCATCGAATTAATATATGTTTAGAGTTTCCAACATTAATTTCACATATAATTATTGAATTATATGTGTTTAATGTAGAAAAAAGGAACATGGAAGAACCCGGGTCATCAAATGTAGTAGACTCTCGTCCCGCTACGTCCGAATAACACATTGATGCTTTGGAAGCACTCTTGGTAACTAAATTTTAACTTTTTGTCGGGTGAAAGTCGAGTCTGTGAGACAGAGGACTGCCACCTCTCTGGCAGTCCATTTCTTAGGAGAATACTGTCACCTCTATGGTAGTCCTTTATATTACAAGGACTGCCAGGGTGTCTGCAGTCCTGCATATTGTAAGGACTGCCTTACTCTCTGCAGTCCTATTTATTTGCAACAGTTTTTATATTTGATTTGTGTAGTTGTTTAGTTTTATTAATTTTAAGTTATATTGTAGGACTTATCATCTTCCGATATTGTGTTACCTGCTCCAATTGCCGTCGATGTAGGCCATTTATTTTGAATCAATATTTGGTTTGAATCAAGCGAAGATACGCTACATTGGTGCCGAGAAGTTGGACGGAAAAACAACAAATTCTTGTGATATCCAGATCGGCCGAAAACCGCCCGGGATGACAAAATGTGGTGGTTGCATGTGAAAGAAGTGGTGTGTTCAGAAGCCATAAGAAAGATACAGTTATCCAAAGTAAAGTTTCAAAAAGAAATGTTTGAACGAGGAAATGTGGTTGTCCATTCATGATCCATATTAGAAACGAAGAAGAAGCGAAGTGGACAGTCGAAGTCAAGAATGAAATCCACAACCATGAGATTGCCGAAACACTATTGGGTCATCCATATGTCGGACGGTTGAACAATACGGAGAAGAAGATAGTCGAAGACTTGTCCACTTCCGGAGTTGCACCGAGACAAATATATTCCGTCATACGACATGAAGATGAGATGAACAAGTCTACAATGAAGTCAATATACAACGTCCTATCTACTTCGAACGCCATTCGGACAAAATTAAGAATGGCGATGCAAGAAGTGCTGAAGTTGCTTGCCGATAATCATTACGTTGAGTACCGTAGAAGACATCCCCAGAGTAATGAAGTAATTTCACTCTTTTGGGCTCATCCCGATTGCACACATTTGGCTAGGTCTTTCGTCTATGTGTTAGTCCTTGATTGTACGTACAAGACCAATAAGTTCAAGATGCCTCTCTTTCATGTTGTCGGCTTCACCTCTACCTGGAAAACATTTCAACTTGTTTTTTGCTTCGTGAAGAGTGAAAAACTTGAAGACTACACATGGGTGTTAGAGAAACATAAAATACTTTACACCGGTCATAGACAGTCGTCTGTTCTTGTTACCGACAGAGAGTATGCCCTAATTAATGTTATTCGCATTGTGTTTCCTCAAGCGAATACATTGCTATGCACTTGGCATGTCAATCGTAATATTCAATCCCAATGTAAGTTGAAGTTCGGGAAGTGTCACGCCCCAGAACCAGAATACTGGAGAGCGGGGGAATGACTCAGCCAGCTAAGTATTACGGGTAGATGAATACCGTATAATACGATCAATGCTGTCTAACCAGACGATGGGGTGCATACTACATAAGAGTCCTTCTATGGTCATTACACATCTATTGTCTCAATCATTCAAGCAAGGAAACAGAAATAGAGAACATGTAAGATAAAGCAGTAAGGCGTCCCAAACGCTCTGTCAAAATGTTCTTGATATCTGGCTTTACAAAACATAGCCAGATTGATGTAGCAAAAGTATTCACAATTGTTATCAGCTGCAGTCTGACTTTAATTACAATTATGTAAAAGTAAGTACAAGACAATCCGACTAACATGTCGGTGCCAAACGGCTAAGTATAAAGTTAGTGACAAAATGAGCGGTGAAGTAAGGAACCCACTCAAGTCCTCCTGCGATCATCCCTCTAGTGTTGACCATCCTGGAGGTAGAAGTAAGCTGGATCCTCGGGGACCGGCTCTAAATCTGGCCATGCAAAACCAGAGAGGTTAGACCTCTAATAGCAAGTACCACAAGGAAGCACGACATGAGAACTAAAACCAGTAAGGAAAAATATGACAAATAGATCTCTGCTTGCCACTAGGATTTTCATAACATCACGACACTTCGAACCAACCTTCCAACCAAACAAGGACAGAAGTTGGCCCGTCATGTCCTGACATTCTGATCATCCCAGTTAGGTAACAGAGTAGGTACAGTACACAAACAAGTCAATTTAAACGACCATTCAACTACTACGGCTTGCTACTGTGTGTTCCAAGTTATCCTGGAATTATGCAATTAGGGATTCTGTAGTTCTTACTATGTACAAGCAAGGCTAGTCTATCCAGTCAATCATGTGCGTCATGCATGAATTAGACGAGTCCTAGCAGGACGCCCGTCATCAATATACAATATACAATAATAATATAAGCAGATACTGTTCCCTGCCCGTGTGGCAGTTTTACAGTATCTGTGGGAACCAGCCGGCCCGTCGGGTACTACTTGTCCCAAGGGGGCTGCCATGTAAGAACTCGGGAATCCATTCTCTCCATGCAATCATTATTTTATTTAACTTAATAGTCCCTACGTTGAGTGAAATCCCATGCCGTGGACCATGGTCATTCAAATGGGTACTTTCGTACGGGGTACGATATGCACAACTCTACAACGATACCAGTGCGGTTAGGTTGCAGGTCTTACATAGCGTAATGCAACAATCAAATCTAACCACGGTAATCATGCCTTGACCATAAAGTACACATGCTTCTTTTGTAGAAAATAAATAAGTAAATAAATAAATAAATAGATTGAAGCCTGCATGTGCATGTATGTCAATATTCGGGATCAGCCAGTCGATTACAATAGTTCATAACATGAACGTGTCTCATTCATTCAATTCAATAAGACGACTAGCCAGTCTCTTAGTTCCAACTAGGAACGCATGATCAATTTAGTCAAGATAACCATTATTATCAATGGTGACAAGGCATGAAAGTCAATTAGTATTCAGTGGGGTCGAGTCTACAACTCTCAGGGTTTAATTCCAGTCAATCGGGGTATCTATAACTCAATTCATGACACATGGTACATCCCACGTAACAATCTATATTTAACAGAAATATCAACATATCATGATTATATCAAGTCTCATGCCAAAAGGCGTAAGGATATAAAATGGACGTTAAATATCTAATAAAATATCAATATACAGGGCTATAGAAGATCCAGGGTAAGTAGGCTACGCTCATGTCAGCCTACGCTCAAGTCAGGCTACGCTCAAGTCAGCGTACGCTCAGGTCAAGCTAGCGTATGGACTCCATACGACTCCTCACTATCCAAGTGAGCGTATGCAAGTCATAAGCTCCCAAAAGGTAGTGTATGAACTCCATACGACTCCTGACCATTCAAGTCAGCGTATGCAAGTCATACGCTCCCAAAAGGCAGCGTATGAACTCCATACGACATACGCTTCCAAAAGGTAGCGTATGCAAGACACACGCTTCCTAAAAAGGTAGCGTATGGACTCCATACTGCGCTGCGCTAAAGAGCGTGCACAGCTCAGTGACGCAAGCTAAAAAGCTAGTGTACACTGCTCACTGTTTTCTCCAAACAGCAAGAACTCCATGGTTGTACCCCAAAGCTTCAAAAAGTCCATAACTTAGTCAAAACAAGTCCAAATCTAACTTTCCAAAGGTCAAAATTAGGTAGAATAAACTTCTCTACAACATGGGACCATCAAATTTTGCAAACAAAGAAGTTTGATAGATCAAAACCACCAAACTCCAAAAATAACTAATTTCTAGATCTACGAAAATTAAGACTTCGAAATAAAAAAATGCCAAGTTCTAAACTCTTTTAGGATCACGAGAGGAAGATAAATGAACCATAAAAACATGGGTTCTCATGTGGAGCAAGTTGTACTTGCCTATGGTTTGGTAGGTGGAGAGAGTAATGAAGAAGAAGAAGAGGAGTAATGGTGAGAATGTGAGTTTATGAGGAGAGAGAAAGAGATGTAAGCTTTAAATAGAAAAGGGGTGGTAGGTGGGAGTTGGGCCGGGTTGTCCACCATGAACCCGAGAACCCAATAAGACTAAAGCAGGGAATAAAATGCAGGAATTAAAATGCAGAAACAAATTGCAGAAATATAATTGCAGAAAATAAATTAACATGAAAATTTAAAGAGCAGATTAATTGATTAACATGAAATTAAAGGAATTTAAATACAGGATAATACATGATAAATATTAAATAAATACATAATAAATACTAAATAAATACACATGAGTTGTACATGTATAAAAATATGCATTCTGGGAACGGGGAGTGACAGGAAGGTGGATGGTAAACTTGACATGGAGATTTTTGATGAATTCTATAATGACTGGAATTGTATATGGCGATCATGTACGATAGACACTTACGATGTCGCATGGTACTTGTTCAAGAAAAAGTGGAAGGCGATGGAGCCGACATGTATTTCTTACATTAAAGATACATGGCTTGAACTGCACAAAGAATAATTCGTCTTAGCATGGACGAATGTGGTGAAGAATTACGGCACGACAACTACCAACCGTGTCGAAAGAGCATACTCAGTATTAAAGAGACATCTAAGCTCATCTCTCGGCAACTTTGTCTCGGTTTGGCAAGCTATACATCTATCGGTAGACCGGACGGTGAACAAAATTAAGGGATCATTTGAGATGAGCTTAAATATTGTGAAGTATGAGCATAGAAATGAAGCACTTTTGGATGCTTTAATGCGTGTGATATCTCACAAGGCGTTGGCATTAATATTTGATGAGATTGATAGGTCAAAGTTTGTCGGGTTTGATCCCGAGGTTTGCGGATGTGTACATCGACATACACTGGGCCTCCCTTGTGCACATGAGATTAATGAATATCGTCGTCAATCCATTCATATTCCAGTAGATGCTGTCGACGAACGTTGGAGGCAGTTGTCTATAATGCCTATGGTGAACAAGGACGATAATTTCTTCTCTTTGCCACAAGTGAAACTTCTCCACACAAGGTGGTGTGCCTCAGTAGGAGCAGAACGGAAGTGCATTGAGCTTAAAATACAAAAAATTGTATGTCCGGTGACTACTAGAATGCATGAGCCGTCCGTTGTTTCCAATCCTAAAGGCAAGCATCAAACAAGATTGAGTAGTTCACAGAAAAGAAGGCTAGAGTCAACTAAGAGAGATCCATCGTCCTTTGAGCATATTGAACGAAGCTTACAGCATGCTCCGCATGCACGGAAGAGCAAGCTTGTCATTCGCCGAAAAAAGGAGAAAATGGACCTCCCAAGAGAAGATACCGCGGATAACCAAGCACTGAGTTTGTATATTGACAAATTTTAACCTGAGATTCGCAGTTACATTTTGTCTATTGTTGATGACCCGGAGGATGGCCATTGCGGATTTCATGTACTTGCAAGACATCTTGGTTATTCTGACAAAGACGGATGGAGACAGGTGAGGCAGGAGCTGTACGAGGAGTTAGAGACTCGTCTTCCATTCTACTCCCGCATTCTAAGCGAAGAAACAGTTGCAAGTTTGTTGTTAAGTATCCCTTGCACCGACAGTGTTACCGGGCCAGACCACTATATGTCCGTCCTGTACCTGCCGGTGTAACGCTCCATCCCAAAATACTTAGGACTAGGTACGTATCCATGCCAGCTGCATACATACGAAGTACACTCCAATATATGGAAATCTTGTATGTATACATAAGCTGTAAAATACAGTAGAACCATAATAACTAAATCTCATCCACTAGATAAATAGATGATATAAAAGCAACTTTAAATTTGTTATGTATACAATCGTTGGGCGGAGACAAAGTCCACTACCAACTATCTCAAATAAAATGTACAAGAAGTGATCGATAAAATAACGAGACGAACCAAGCGCAATCGTCTTCGAAAGAATGGAGAAGATCACGGCCTTGGCTAGAACACCTGCAAAGTCACAGAAGCACACACCTGGAGAGATAACCAGGTCCTCAGAGGGACGTAACAAGATACAATAAACATGCCATATAAATACTGAATATAAAATATGCCACAATCAAGGAAAGTGACAAGACAAAACTAAGGTAAACTAACCATACTAAAGTGAACATGCAGTTAAGAACAAACCTTTCATCGAATGAGCCCTGGCTGTAAATAGGATCTGGTATAGTCCCCACTTGGGCACCAGTGACCTAAGCGCATGACGTTCAAAAACGACAGTGGCCAACCTGAGAGGCTCATACCCGTATCTCCAGCGGAGCTTTCGGGTTAAAAGAGAAGTGCAATCGAAGCCCATACGACAAGGAAATGTTCTTCCCATCCAATGTACCTGTCAAGTCGCATCCACGACCATGTACCTCTACTAACTGCTAAGTCTCCTAACACGCCTCTATTAGCAGTTAGCCCTAACGCATGCACATGGGGGATCAACCCACACGCAAAAACCTCTACATGCTACTCATCTCACACATCCTCGTGGTACAACTGTGTCAAGGTATATGCAATACACTACAACGGTAGTCCTTTAACTCTAGGTCCATATGCAATCAAAGGATAAATAACAAAGTACATCTAATATCACTGAGCAGGCAGTAAATCAAGAACTAATAATAAATGAACAGTGATATGTAATAAAATGCAAACTAAAAATAAACAGTATAATGGCAAGGTATCTTGCCTGCGGGTGGTGCGAGAAGCAGCAAAATCCAACAATCAGAATCGTCAACACGAAAGTCAAAATCCACAAGAAGCTCCGGATGCTGAAACAAACATCACGAACGAGTTTGAATTAAAGATATATCTAGAAAATGCCTGTCCAAAAGTCAAATTCTGGAACAGGGGCAATATCATAATTTTGTGTCAAAACGATGTCCGCCGTTGGACCTACTTTGTACCGAAATGCGTGCCAGAACCTACGGTCTCTAAATTCGTCAAACTACATGTCTACGAATTTATTTTGATGAGATGAACCCAACGGTATGTCCAATTTTGGATTCCGGTGGGCTGTGCACAAAATCGCCCGTTGAGTGGGATTATGGACCCGCCAAAATAGCGTCCCGATCAACGATCTCAGAATCGGACCAAACTTGGCTCACAGGACCAAAAAAATATTTCGAGTCCAATGGCACAAGTTTCATCGCGATATGATGAGTGTGCACAAAGTTGTGACTTAATTTGCAAAGGGTCGATACGGGGGTATCTCGACGGATACGCACTGATTTTGTCGTGCATATGCAACAAAATCGGGTTCCGTCAGTTCCCATACGTCGACAACATTCATACGCGCCTTTCGATGCATATAGTGTGCGACCACGTCGCCCGGTTTGTCGGGGCGCACGCCGTATCGGGTGTTTTCCCACTTTTTTGAAAATAGAGTTTACAAATTTTTGGAAAACTTTAACAACGTGTAACTTTCTACACACTAGATGAAAAGTGAATCCAGAAGGTGCGTTATAATCTCGGTTATGTTGTCTTTGACTGCCTTCAATTAGTTTCTACAAAATCCTATTGTACAGAAAGAAAAGTGGCCGACAAGTTGGTATTTTACAACAGTTTTTAATAATTCAGAAAAGTGGTTTTTCTCTAACTTCGTCTCGATTTTTCGAGCAAGTTGGATGGCCATGTCGAAATCAACCTGGGGGATCTCGAAGAGGGTCATGTGAGCTTTTTACACGAATTTACGGATCTAAAACGGACTAGAATCGAGAGAGAAATCAAATGGAAAAGTTGGATACCTTAAAGTGGGAATCTGTTGTTGTTGTCGAGGGTTCCTGTCTTCTTCGCGAGCACGGCTTCGCCATGGAGTAGGGAGGAGGAAGGAGGAGAGGAAGAAGGAGGAGGAAGAGAGGATGGGGTTAGGGTTTACATTTTTTTTATCAAATATATATATATATACTATATATATATATAAAGGGTTTTGGGGGGTTTCGACCTAAAATAGGTTCGAATGCTTAGGGGGTCGGCCCCTTAATGTTGCTGTAATGCATATGGTTCGTATTACGTATTTTAGAATATGTGTACGTATTTTATCTTATATTGCATGATTTCTTGCTTAGCTTCCTTCATGGCTTGGTTTATTCTTGGTTTGGGTTCGGCTAGGTTTGGTTTTCTTTGGTTCATAATAAACCAAGGGTGAACCCCTACCTACCACCACCACTACCATTTATTAACCCCACTTCCTTCCCTCTCTTCATTACTCTTCTTCTTTCCTCCATTACTTCTTTACCTACCAGAGAGAGAGAGAGAGAGAGAGAGAGAGAGAGAGAGAGAGAGAGAGAGGTCTAGGCAAGTGCAACTTGCTTCATGGAGGAACTCCAATTTTATTACTTCATTCTCTTCCTTACAGCATTTTAACTTACTTTAATACTTGGCATTTCCACTTTCCATCGCTAGATTCTTGTAGATCTAAGTTTATTTTATTTCGGATTTCTTGGGTTTTGATCTATTTAATCTTGTTATTTCTGAGTTTTGATGGTTCTATGTTGTAGAGCATTTCATTCTGCCCCATTTTGACCTAAGGAAGTCTGGATTTGGACTTGGGATGAAGAAATTATGAGCCTTGGAACCATGAACTCCTTGGTTCTTCTTCTCGGACAAGTGAAGAAGAAGAACAGTGCTGACCGCATGAACCCCCTTAGCCGCATGGCAGCACTTGACCGCATGAACCCCCTTAGCCGCATGGCAGCACTTGACCGCATGAACCTTCATGCGGCGAGTCTTCCAGCCGCATAGGCTTCGGCATAATCCGAGCCGCATGGACTCCGTTTACCTGTAGCCGCATAGGCTCGTATTCCTTATCAGCCGTATATGCTCGTGATTATTCAGCCGCATGTGGACCCGCTTCCTTCCAGTCACTTAGGCCTTCTTCCCAGCCGCATGAATGCTCTGACTCAGTCGCATGCGCCCTCTCTTCCCGCTGGCCGCATGAGGACTGATGTCTTTAGCCGCATAGTTTCTGCCCTTGTCCTTAGCCGTATAGGTTTTCTTTTATCAGCCGCATGCGCCTGACCCTATTCAGCCGCATGGGCTGTTCTCCTTCCAGCCGCATGAGATCATTCCTGACCGTATATGCCTGAGCCGCATGGACCCGCGTCAGTCCAATCTCGTGGGTTCATATTCTTTGGCCGCATAAGCCCTTGAACCCCGAACCGCCCTAAACTGTATTAGCTTGATTTCTGAACCGCATGGACTTTGGACCCTGAGCCGCATGGCCCCTCCCTGTACCTTGCTTTAATGATTAGTTATTATTATTACTTGATTGTTACTGTTAATTCATGTATTGTAATCCCAAATCAACTTAGGTCTTCTGATTGAATGCTTGTACTATGATGCCTTGCACATGTACCCTGGATACGACAGTGACCCGTAGTGGTGCACTCTTGGCAAGTAAACATGACATGACCTGATAGTGGCCCGTCGTGGCGCACTCCTGACCAGTACACTTGACTTGATAACCTGACATGATATATCTTGATAAGCTGTTGCGACGGCTACCTGACATGACATGACCTGTATAAGTAACCTGGACACCGTAGGCGATTGTGCTTGTACAAATAATCCAGTCCTGTCTTGTATCATGTCTAGGAGGGGACTCCTGAGTACCACGGTCAGGAGTACCTACTGAAATGGACTAAGGCTAATAACTAGATTAATATATTAGTCATAAAGAGATCTCCCAGCTACAGGCAATCCCGTTACCTGGACGCGCCTGGGATCTGTAGCCTGCCGTCTAGTAGGGCACATTTCCAGCATACTATCATGTGTTGCACCCTTCAAGCTACCTAAGGGTACATGCGTTTCCTGGACGATGTACCTACCTGAATTCAACCCCTAATTTTCGACCTGGGTAACCTGGACGGTCTGCAGGGCTTGTGGCTGTGGAATAATCTCACTGCATCTTGCTAGTAACTAGGCCTGTGATAACCCTAGTTAGTTAAAGTATCAAGCCGTACTTATTGCTTGGCCGTGATTGTTGAATGAGGAATAATCTGTCTAGCCCTGATCCTGTATAAGATTGTTACATGTTCTGATTTTCTTATATTATCTTGCGAATAAATGGAAGAAACCAAGTTCGGTTCAGACGAAGGGTTACGATCCCGGTCCTTGTTTGGTTTAAGGATTGTAACCTGGTTATCTGAATGGTTCCATGGTTATCTTACCGTATATTCTCGTGATGTTATATTACCTCCAGTTTTACTGTATATTATCTTCTGTGCTAATTGCTGATTTTAGTTCCTAAGTGAAGCTTCCTTTGTGGCACTTGCTCTTTCTGGGGTCTGACCCAGCTGGTTTTATATGGCCAGATTTTGGAGCAGCTCCAGAGGATCTACCGATTTTCCAGCCCGATGGTAACCACCAGGCGTAACCAGGGCAACGAGTGGATTATTTTTGGCTCTTCCACTCTATTGTAAACATATTATTTTGAGGCGTTTAGCCGACGAGCACCTGTTTAGCTCGATTGCACTTACTTACTGTCTGCCTACGGGCTGTAACATGATTGACAGATCCTAGGGTTGATCATGTATGACTAAAACTCTTGCTAGTCCTAACATTTTGTAACGACTAACTTCATGATCAACTGAATATGTAATGTTTGGGACGCCTTACTATTGTATATTTGGTGATCTAACATCTTGTAACATTTACTTACTTGCTTGTGATTGAGACACTAGGCTTGTTCATGACCATAGGAGACTGTTGGCTTGTAGTAAACCCTCATGTATCTAGACAGCCGTGACCGTATAGCGAGGTGGGTTGCACTTCAATATACGTAGCTGGCTATGTCTGCCCCCGCTCTCCAGTATTCTGGTTCTGGGCGTGACATGGTTTAAGTGGTAGCCCATGCAGGTCTTGTAAATCAAGATATGTGAAGGTTTACCGAATAGATGTCTCAATCAGTATTCGCCCTTGATCTCTGCTCGTATCTTCCGAATCCCTGGATTCTTGTCCTGATCATATGCTTGTATCATTGATCTGTCCTGGTCCTTCCTTATTGTTCCCCATGTCGTCTTCTTCAGCGACATCATTCCTGGACCTGCCGGTCTGCAAGGCGGAGCATTTTCCGTGGATCAGCAGCAACCCGGAGATCAAGCCCAGCATTCGGGAGTAGTCTCTAGTGTCGTGCCTTCTGGCAGAGAGCCACCAGTCCAGCCAGTTCAGCCTGCCGAGCCTGATGATGGCACTTTGGTAGGACTCGTCAGGACCTTGATAGCTTCCCAAGATCGTCGAGGAGATGCCTTGTACCAGGCAGTGACGGATGCTCTGACCAGAGGAGGTCATCAGGGTAATAGCACGGCCAACAGCTTCAAGCGCTTGAACCCTTCCTTCTTCGACGGTAGTGAAGATGCTATCGCTGCAGATGCTTGGCTTCAGGACATCGAGGTGATTCTAGAAGCAGCCAGGACCCCAGAGAACGAGAAGGTAGCCGTGGTGCGCCTGCAGTTGCTAGATCTTGTCGGCAGCTGGTGGGCGGCTCAGGCCGTTGGATTAGCAGCACCCATTGCTTGGGCGGTGTTCAGAGAGAGATTCCAGACCAAGTATTTTGATGCTGTAGCTCGGTATGATCTACAGACGAGGTTCACCAATCTGAAGCAGATGGGCAGGACAAACCTTGTCACGCCCCAGAACCAGAATACTGGAGAGCGGGGGAATGACTCAGCCAGCTACGTATTACGGGTAGATGAATACCGTATAATACGATCAATGCTGTCTAACCAGACGAGGGGGTGCATACTACATAAAAGTCTTTCTATGGTCACTTCACATCTATTGTCTCAATCATTCGAACAAGGAAACAGAAATAGAGAACATGTAAGATAAAGCAGTAAGGCATCCCAAACGCTCAGTCAAAATGTTCTTGAGATCTGGCTTTACAAAACATAGCCAGATGATATAGCAAAGTGTACACAATCGTTATCAGCTGCAGTCTGACTTAATTACAATTATGTAAAAGTAAGTACAAGACAATCCGACTAACATGTCGGTGCTAAACGGCTAAGTATAAAGTAAATAGCAAAACGAGCGGTGAAGTAAGGGACCCACTCGAGTCCTCCTGCGATCATTCCTCTAGTATTGACTATTTTGGAGGTAGAAGTAAGCTGGATCCTCGGGGACCGGCTCTAAATCTGGCCATGCAAAACCAGAGAGATTAGACCTCTAATAGCAAGTACCACAAGGAAGGACGATATGAAGGACTAAACCCGTAAGTAAAAGAATATAATGATAATAGATCTCTGCTTTCTACTAGGATTCACATCACATCACGACACTTCGAACCAACCTCCCAACCAAACAAGGACAGAAGTTGGCCCGTCATGTCCTGACATTCTGATCATCCCAGTTAGGTAACAGAGTAGTGCAGTACACAAACAAATCATCTTGAACGGCCAATCAACTACTACGGCTTGCTAATGTGAGTTCCAAGTTATCTTGGAATTATGCAATAGGAATTCCTCAGTTCTTACTATGTGCGAGCAAGGCTAGTCTATCCAGTCAATAAATTGCGCCATGCATGAATTAGACGAGTTCCAGCAGGACGCCCGTCATCAATATACAATATACAATAATAATAAAAGCAGATACTGTTTCCTGCCCGTGTGGCAGATTTACAGTATCTGTGGGAACAAGCCGGTCCGTCGGGTACTACTCGTCCTAAGGGGGCTGCCATGTAAGAACTCGGAAATCCATTCTCTCCATGCCATCATTTATTTTATTTAACTTAATAGTCCCTACGTTGAGTGAAATCCTATGCCGTGGATCATGGTCATTCAAATGAGTACTTTCGTACGGGGTACGATATGCACAACTCTACAACGATACCAGTGCGGTTAGGTTGCAGGTCTTACATAGCGTAATGCAACAATCCAATCTAACCACGGTAATCATGCCTTAACCATAAAGTACACATGCTATTTTTGTAAGAGAAATAAATAACTAAATAAATAAATAAATAATTTGAAACATGCATGTGCCTGTATGCCAATATTCGGGATCGGCTAATCGAGTACGATAGTTCATTACATGAACGTGTCTCATTTATTCATTTCAATAAGACGACTAGCCAGTCTCTTAGTTCCAACTAGGAACGCATGATCAATTTAGTCAAGATACCATCGTCATCAATGGTGACAAGGCATGAAAGTCATTTAGCATTAAATGGGTCGAGTCTATAACTCTCAAGGTCAAGTTCTAGTCATACTGGGTATCCATGGATCAATCAGGACACAAGGCGCTAATACACAATCATTAGCATGCTAAGATTATCAAGTTCATAATAAGGCGTAAGGATGAAATAGGAAAATTATCATGCTACCATTAAATGAATAAATTAGAGAACAAAATAGAAACACCAAAGTCAGGAAGTCACGCCAACAAGTCTATGCTAAGGTCAATAAGTCACGCAAGAAGTCAATGCTAAGACCAACAAGTCACGCAAGAATCGTGCGCGTAAAAAGGGGTACGCCAAGTCTAGCCTGAAGGAGTGAGCGTATAAAATAATACACGCTGGCAAGCGTGAGCGTGGAAAGAAATTCACGCACACACTGGGTGAACGTGATAGGAAATCCACGCTCGTACGGAGTGGACGTGATAGGAAATTCACGCACGCATACAAAGATGTGTGCGTAACTCAAAACTCACGCACACCTGTAAAGACATGAGCGTGACTAAAATCCACACACATACGTAGAATCGTGAGCGTGACTCAAAATACACGCACGCTCATGAGAACGTTGGCGTGACTAAAAATACATGCAGCCACGTAAGAACGTGTGCGTGACTGAAAATACACGCACGCTCATGAGAACGTTAGCGTGACTGAAAATACACGCACGCTCATGAGAACGTTAGCGTGACTGAAAATACACGCACGCTCATGAGAACGTTAGCGTGACTGAAAATACACGCACGCTCATGAGAACGTTAGCGTGACTGAAAATACACGTACGCTCATGAGAACGTTAGCGTGACTAAAAATACACGCACGCTCATGAGAACGTTAGCGTGACTGAAAATACACGCACGCTCATGAGAACGTTAGCGTGACTGAAAATACATGCACGCTTATGAGAACGTTAGCGTGACTAAAAATACACGCACTCTCATGAGAACGTTAGCGTGACTAAAAATACACGCACGCTCATGAGAACGTTAGCGTGACTAAAAATACATGCAGCCACGTAAGAACGTGTGCGTGACTAAAAATACACGCAGATACGTAAGAAGGTGTGCGTGACTCAGCCTTCGTCCCAGCCAGAAAATGAAGTTCCCAGCCAGAAGACACGCTAAGTTGGTAGACCAAAACCCATGAACAGTCGAAATACACAAACTTAGATCTAGAGAAAACAAGCCACAGAAACCAAAAATGCCAAGCACTAAACTCTCTCAAGATCATGAGAGGAAGACAAATGAACCATAAAAATGGTTCTCCAAGTGGAAGCAAGAAGCAAGATGTACTTGCCTACTGCTGCTGCTGGTAGGTAGAGAGTAATGAGAGGAAGAAGAAGAAGTAATGGTGAGAATGAGAGTTATGAGGAAAGAGAAGGAGATGGTGACTTAAATAGCAAGGGGGTGGTAGGTAGGAGCTATAGGCCGGGTTGCATTCGGGTCCAACAAGGCCAACCCGAAAAGACTAACTAAAGCAGAGAATAAAATTACAGAAAAACTAAAATGCAGATAATAAATTGCAGAAAATTAATTAACATGAAAATTAAAGAGCAGCTAATTAATTAACATGAAAATTTAAAGAGCAGATAATTAATTAATATGAAATATGATAAATACAGATAATGAATTATAGGAATTTAAATACAGGATGATACATGATAAATACTAAATAATTACGTTCAAGCAATATACGTATTAAAATACGCATTCTGGGAACGGGGAGTGACAACGGTCGATGGATATGCGGCCGAGTTTTCGAGACTCAGTCGGTTTGCTCCCACCTTGGTGGCAACCGAGTATGATAGAGCCCAGCGATTTCAGCAGGGGCTTCACCTGGATATTCTATTGGCGGTTGAGCAGTTTGAGCATCAGACTTTTGATGCAGTCTTAAGAGCAGCTAGGAGGCATGAGCATACCTCCCAGAGGATTGTGGATAGGGCCGGAGGTCGGAAGAGATCCCACGGCCAGATGAATCAGTCTTCAGCCCCAGCCCCGGCAGCCAGGACTTTGACTATTGGAGCTCCGAGGCGGGCGGCCTCAGTGACGTCGGTTCAGCATTCAGCCCCGACGTACCCACAGCAGCAGAAGCAGAAGCAGGCTTCCGCAGTGGGATGTTCTCATTATGGGAAGCCAGGCCATGTAGTGGCAGAGTGTCGCAGGGTACAGGGATTGCGTCTGGCTTATGGAGCAGCAGACCATAGGGTTGGATCCTGCCCGAATAGGGGAGGTTCATCATCGTCCAACATTTCTAGCTCTTCGGAGAGAGGACCAGCTCCGATCCAGCAGCAGTAGTATCCATTGCCGAGGCCCTTGCCGCCTCAGTCCCAGGTATTCCAGCAGCAGAATCCCCAGCAGCATACTCAGGCCCAAGCCTTGAGTCAGAATAGGCAGCGAGGATTTCAGCAGAGGGGACCAGCACCCCGAGGGCATGGTCAGGCTATGGTGATGACCGCAGAGGAAGGATTGGCACCAGAAGAGGTAGTGGCAAGTACTATTCTCGTCAACTCCTTTCCAGCTTCAGCTTTATTTGATTCTGGTGCATCGCATTCTTTCATATCTGCACGATTTGCGACACGGATATGATTGGAGCCCGAGTCATTATCAGTAAGGCTCAATATACTTACTGGTAACGGACTTATAGGAGTCGATAGGGTGTTTTCCTCGTGTCGGATCATAGTTAGCGGTAAGGAATTTCCCGCTAGATTGATAGAATTCTCGATGACCGATTATGATGTGGTCCTAGGGATGGATTGGTTGAGGAACCAGTATGCTAGAAAAGACTGCCATATGGGTAGGGTTGTTTTTAGTATTCCAGGCGAGCTAGAGTTTTTATTTTCCAGAGGTGCAGTTGAGCCTTCTCCTCCAGTGTTGCGGATGGCAGTAGCAGCAGTGCAGTTGCCTCGGATAGTCGAAGAGTTTTCAGATGTTTTTCCAGAGGAGCTTTCAGGTATGCCGCCAGAGCGGGAGATCGAGTTCACTATCGACTTGATTCCCGAAACAGCCCCAGTATCAGAGAGAGTCTATAGAATGGCGCCGTCGGAGTTGGATATATTATACAAGATGATTGAAGAACTTCGAACCAAGGGATTCATTCGTGCTAGTGGATCGCCTTGGGGAGCCCCGATGCTTCTTGTGAAAAAGAAGAATGGTACATCCAGGTTATGTGTTGATTATCGTACCTTGAACTCAGTGACAATCAAGAACAGATACCCTCTTCCGAGGATAGATAACTTGTTTGATCAGCTCAAAGGGGCAGCAGTATTCTCGAAGATCGATTTACGCTCAGGATATCATCAGATCAGAGTCAGAGAGCAGGACATCCCAAAGACAGCTTTTAGATCGAGGTATGGGCATTGGGAGTTCCTTGTTATGCCCTTTGGAGCGACCAATGCGCCGGCTGTATTCATGGATCTCATGAATCGTATTTTTATTCCCTATTTGGATCAGTTCGTGATTGTGTTTTTGGATGACATCCTGGTCTATAGCCGGAGTGAAGTGGAGCATGAGCAGCATCTCCGTGTGGTTCTTCAGATTCTCAGGGAGCACCAGTTGTATGCCAAGTTCAGTAAATGCGAGTTCTGGCTCGATCGCATTTCGTACTTGGGTCACATCATCACTCGAGGAGGAGTAAAAGTGGATCCCCAGAAGATTGTGGCTATTGAGTCATGGCCAGTGCCCAACACCGTTGCAGAAGTCCGTAGTTTTCTTGGATTGGCCGGTTACTATCGACGGTTTGTTTCAAATTTTGCTCGAATTTTAGCGCCATTGACCCAATTGACCCGCAAGGAGGTACAGTTTGCTTGGACAGCAGAATGTCAGGATTCTTTTGAGAAGTTGAAACGAGGCTTGATGACGGCTCCCATTCTCGCGCTTCCAGATGGAACCGGAGGATTCTCCGTGTATTGTGATGCTTCAGGCAGAGGCTTAGGATGTATTCTGATGCATCATGGGAAGGTAATAGCTTATGCTTCACGACAACTTCGTGATCATGAGAGAAATTACCCAACCCATGACTTGGAGCTGGCAGCAGTAGTGTTTGCACTTAAGTTGTGGAGGCACTACTTGTACGGAGATAGGGTAGAGATTTTCACCGACCATAAGAGCCTGAAGTATGTTTTCATCCAGAAGGATCTTAACATGCGTCAGAGGAGGTGGCTGGAGCTTCTTGTGGATTATGATGTCAACCTACAGTATCATCCTGGGAAGGCCAATATCGTTGCAGATGCATTGAGCAGGAGAGCCGGAGTTTATTTTCTAACAGCACAACCGGAGCTGTTAGCAGATCTTCAGAAGATGGGTATTAAAGTTCTTCTCCCTTCCAGTATAGCATTGATGGCCAGCATGCAAGTTCAGTCCACTATAGTCGAGAGGATCCGGATGGCGCAGTCAGTAGATTCCAAGCTTCAGCGACTCAGGGCAGAGTGTGAGACAGGACGAAGACCAGAGTTATGCATTCATGAAGATGGTACACTTAGGCATGGTAAGCGTCTTTGTGTACCCAGTGGAGATATCAGACAAGGGATCATGGCAGAGGCCCACAGTTCGCAGTATTCCATTCATCCGGGCGGTACGAAGATGTACCGTGATATCCGTCAGTACTTTTGGTAGAATGGCATGAATAGGAAGATAGCCCGGTTTGTCTCTCGTTGTTTGGTCTGCCAACAAGTTAAGGCTGAACATCAGAGGCCCGCTGGACTTTTTCAGTCCTTGCCGATTCCAGAATGGAAGTGGAAACATGTGACCATGAATTTTGTGACCGGATTGCCTAGATCCCCAGCTGGTCGAGATGCTATTTGGGTTATAGTTGATCGGCTCACGAAGGTAGCTCACTTCCTCCCGTTCAGAGTTGGTCAGTCGACAGCTCAGTTAGCAGAGATGTACCTCAGGCAGATTGTCAGGTTGCACGGAGTTCCAGTTAGTATCACCTCGGACCGAGATTCAAGATTCACGTCGCACTTTTGGCGTATCCTGCAGAAGAGTTTGGGAACTCGTCTCCAGTTCAGTTCAGCATTTCATCCGCAGACAGATGGCCAGTCGGAACGCACAATCCAGACTCTTGAAGACATGTTGAGATCTTGCATACTTGACTTCGATGGTTCGTGGAAAGATCACTTGTACCTGGTGGAGTTCTCGTACAACAACAGTTTTCAAGCTAGTATCCAGATGGCACCGTTCGAGGCACTGTATGGAAGGAAATACAGATCCCCGTTAGCCTGGGATGATGTCGGAGAGAGGCAGATGCTCGGTCCAGAAATGATTGCCCAGACAGTTGAAGTGGTCAGAAGAGTTCGGGATCATCTTCGAGTTGCCCAAGATCGCCAGCGTCATTGGGCCGATTCTTATCGACGTCCCCTCGAGTTTTCTGTCGGCGACCATGTATTCCTAAGGATTTTGCCTAAACGTGGCGTCATTCGTTTCGGCGCACGAGAAAAGCTTAGTCCTAGGTATATTGGGCCGCTCGACATTCTGGAGCGAGTAGGAGATGTGTCCTATCGTCTCGCTCTTCCGCCGTCGCTAAGCGAGGTGCATGACGTGTTCCATGTATCCCAATTACGACGGTATATCCCGGACCCGAGCCACGTCCTGGATCATTCGGAATTGGTTGTTGGTACCCACCTTTCGTATGAGGAGAGGCCCGTATCTATATTGGACCGGAGAGAGAAGATACTCAAGAACAAGACTATCAAGTTAGTCCGAGTTGCTTGGGGTCATCACTCTTTGGGTGAGTCAACGTGGGAGCGCGAGGATGATATCCGATCGCGATATCCCGACTTGTTTGACTCGTGAGGTATAATGTCTTCCTTATGCCTCATGCCTTCGATTCCTTGCTTGAATGAGTGATTGCCTGCCTAGTTATAGCTTGCTTGTGATTAATATAGCTTGTCCTCGTCTCTCTAGCCTCTTAATTAAATTCTGAGGACGGAATTCTTTTAAGGTGGATAGAGTTGTAATACATGTGGTTCGTATCACGTATTTTGGAATACGTGTACGTATTTTATCTTGTATTGCATGATTTCTTGCTTAGCTTCCTTCATGGCTTGGTTTATTCTTGGTTTGGGTTCGACTAGGTTTAGTTTTCTTTGGTTCATAATGAACCAAGGGTGAACCCCTACCTACCACCACCACTACCATTTATTAACCCCACTTCCTTCTCTCTCTTCATTACTCTTCTTCTTTCCTCCGTTACTTTTTTACCTACCAGAGAGAGAGAGAGAGAGGTCTAGGCAAGTGCAACTTGCTTCATGGAGGAACTCCAATTTTATTGCTTCATTCTCTTCCTTACAGCATTTTAACTTACTTTAATACTTGGCATTTCCACTTTCCATGGCTAGATTCTTGTAGATCTAAGTTTATTTTATTTTTGGATTTCTTGGGTTTTGATCTATTTAATCTTGTTATTTCTGAGTTTTGATAGTTCTATGTTGTAGAGCATTCCATTCTACCCCGTTTTGACCTAAGAAAGTCTGGATTTGGACTTGGGATGAAGAAATTATGAGCCTTGGAACCATGAACTCCTTGGTTCTTCTTCTCGGACAAGTGAAGAAGAAGAACAGTGCTGACCGCATGAACCCCCTTAGCCGCATGGTAGTACTTGACCGCATGAACCTTCATGCGGCGAGTCTTCCAGCCGCATAGGCTTCGGCATAATCCGAGCCGCATGGACTCCGTTTACCTGTAGCCGCATAGGCTCGTATTCCTTATCAGCCGCATATGCTCGTGATTATTCAGCCGCATGTGGACCCACTTCCTTCCAGTCGCTTAGGCCTTCTTCCCAGCCGCATGAATGCTCTGACTCAGTCGCATGCGCCCTCTCTTTCCGCTGGCCGCATGAGGACTGATGTCTTTAGCCGCATAGTTCCTGCCCTTGTCCTTAGAAGCATAGGTTTTCCTTTATCAGTCGCATGCGCCTGACCCTATTCAGCCGCATGGGCTGTTTTCCTCCCAGCCACATGAGATCATTCCTGACCGCATATGCCTGAGCCGCATGGACCCGCGTCAGTCCAATCTCGTGGGTTCATATTCCTTGGTCGCATGGGCCCTTGAACCCCGAACCGCCCTGAACTGTATTAGCTTGATTTCTGAACCGCATGGGCTTTGGACCCTGAGCCGCATGGCCCCTCCCTGTACCTTGCTTTAATGATTAGTTATTATTATTACTTGATTGTTACTGTTAATTCATGTCTTTTAATCCCAAATCAACTTGGGTCTCCTGATTGAATGCTTGCACTATGATGCCTTGCACATGTACCCTGGACACGACAGTGACCCGTAGTGGTGCACTTTTGGCAAGTAAACATGACATGACCTGATAGTGGCCCGTCGTGGCGCACTCCTGACCAGTACACTTGACATGATAACCTGACATGATATATCTTGATAAGCTGTTACGACGGCTACCTGACATGACATGACCTGTATAAGTAACCTGGACACCGTGGGCGATTGTGCTTGTACAAATAATCCAGTCATGTCTTGCATTATGTCTAGGAGGGAACTCCTGAGTACCACGGTCAGGAGTACCTACTGAAATGGACTAAGGCTAATAACTAGATTAATACATTAGTCATAAAGAGATCTCCCAGCTACATGCAATCCCGTTACCTGGGCGCGCCTGGGATCTGTAGCCTGCCGTCGAGTAGGACACATTTCCAGCACACTGTCATGTGTTGCATCCTTCAAGCTACCTAAGGGTACATGCGTTTCCTGGACGATGTACCCACCTGAATTCAACCCCTAATTTTCGACCTGGGTAACCTGGACGGTCTGCAGGGCTTGTGGCTGTAGAATAATCTCACTGTATCTTACTAGTAACTAGGCCTGTGATAACCCTAGTTAGTTAAAGTATCAAATCGTACTTATTGCTTGGCCGTGATTGTTGAATGAGGAATAATCTGTCTAGCCCAGATCCTGTATAAGATTGTTACATGTTCTGATTTTCTTATATTATCTTGCGGATAAATGGGAGAAACCAAGTTCGGTTCAGACGAAGGGTTACGATCCCGGTCCTTGTTTGGTTTAAGGATTGTAACCTGGTTATCTGAATGGTCCCATGGTTATCTAACCGTATATCCTCGTGATGTTATATTACCTCCAGTTTTAATATATATTATCTTCTGTGCTAATTGCTGGTTTTAGTTCCTAAGTGAAGCTTCCTTTGTGGCACTTGCTCTTTCTGGGGGTTGACCCAGCTAGTTTTGTATGGTCAAATTTCGGAGCAGCTCCAGAGGATCTACCGATTTTCCGGCCCGATGGTGACCACCAGGCGTAACCAGGGCAACGAGTGGGTTATTTTTGGCTCTCTCACTCTATTGTAAACATATTCTTTTGAGACGTTTAGCCGACGAGCACCTGTTTAGCTCGATTGCACTTACTTACTGTCTGCCTACGGGCTGTAACATGATTGACAGATCCTAGGATTAATCATGTATGACTAAAACTCTTGCTAGTCCTAACATTTTGTAACGACTAGCTTCATGATCAACTGAATATGTAACGTTTGGGACGCCTTACTATTGTATATTTGGTGATCTAACATCTTGTAACATTTACTTACTTGCTTGTGATTGAGATACTAGGCTTGTTCATGACCATATGAGACTGTTGGCTTGTAGTAAACCCTCATGTATCTAGACAGCCGTGACCGTATAGCAAGGTGGGTTGCACTTCAATATACGTAGCTGGCTATGTCTGCCCCCGCTCTCCAGTATTCTGGTTCTGGGGCGTGACAGTTGCAGCTGCTTGCTGCTTATGAAGGGAGGGGGCGCACCAATGTGCTGCTGCTAGCGGCTTCTTTTGTTTGTGAGGTTGGTGGTCGGCTGGTGGTGGGGCCGACCACTCCACCATTATTTTTTTTTCTTTCTTTCTTATCTAAATCCTTTTCAAAAATCTTTTTAAATATATATAACTATATATATGTATATGTATATATCACCATAATCTATTAAAATTCAATAACAATTTAAATGACACATATCCAATATTTAATATATTTAAACATATATATATATAAATATATAAATTCAATTCACAATAAATCAACGATAAATAATAATAATATCTTAATAGAATAAACATGTTTAATAAATCTCCACAAAATAAATTTAATAACAATAAATTAATATATCTTTCCAGTGGGTGAACCAATGCCACACACCCTTATCCGGGTCCAAAAATCTACAATCTTGTTAATATATTATTTAATAAAAATACCAATAGTTGTACATATAATTAAATAATAAAAAGAAATCGTACATAAAGTTCTAAAATAATTTAGAAAATATTTGTACATATATAAAATATGTCTACATGGCCACATTTGGTCACACGACCTGCTTACATGGACTAAAATTTGGTTCGGGCCCTGTTCGGGCTGAATTGGCCAAACCGGGTCATACAAAATAAATAAATAAAACCATCAATTGTATAAATTCATTTTTAAGTCTAATAAAATAATAATAAAAAATAATAATAAAATAGGGGTTTTATATCCTACCCAACTTACAAGAATTTTGTCCTCGAAATTTAGGATTAATAGGGTAGATAGGGTTGAGGGATAGGAAGAGTCCGTCAATACCAAAATGCAATTAAATTTTTGGAGGAGGCGATAAAACGGTGTTCAACACCACCATGCAATAGAAAATTGTGGAGTCGATATATACAAAAAAATATATCATGGTTATGGAATTGAATAAGGATTGCTAATGAAGGTAACAAAATTTTGAATATCCAATTTTAGAGAACAGTAAGGAATTGAGTCGGCCAAAGAGAATAAATTAGACATTTAGGAGCTGTGATTCCTTATGGGAGAACTAGATACTAATCGCCTTGGTCGAGGGTTTGATAAAGTGATGATTATAATCACTTTTGTGCATTCAAGTATGATTAGAAGGACACGAAAATAATTCTAGGGTTGAAGAAATGAGGAGTAGTTTAGGCGAGGATACAGCCACATGAGTCGGTCGGTGGCTATCTACATTTGTGTATAAATAACTGATAGGAAAACGAAAGGTGATATCTTGCATCTATCTATCATGCACAGTGCCTGGCCTTTCTAATATAAGTAAAGTAAAAATAATAAAGAGTTCAAGGACGATGCTATCGAGTACGAATACGTAGTTCATAGGTGACGGAAATAATTCAAATGAGAGTTGTCAATGCTGTCACGGATGAGACTCTAAGGCAAGTTTACTATGTCTCCATCCACGTAGAATAATATGTGATAAGCGAACCATAGTGCAATAGGTTGATCAGACCATCATGCACCGGTTCTGATTAGACAATATGTTAGTGGGTGCACCCAATAAAATATGTCATGATCAAGCTTGATAACGAAATAAGCTTGCAAAACTGAAGCTACGTTAGCAGCATGAAATAGTAAAAATATGAGTAAGGGAGGTACTGATGAAGGAAATTTTAAATAGTCCAAGATCTTTTAAAATCAAGGCTCGCCCGAAGTTTGGGCCTATACAGTTGTCCTAGTGTTTCTTCATTTATGGCTTGGTAGACTAGATAAGGTAGGGTCCTTTGAATTTATAGTCTAAGTGAACTTACCAATGTGGTTCACAAAAAAAAAGGTTTGTTAGGTGGTGAGGTATTCTACCCAACTTACAAGAGTTAATCTAATCGTATCATGGGACAATGGGTCAAGCAATCGAGATAAAGTACAAATTCAAACATTTAAGGAATTTAGTAGAACACAATCACATATCGGTCGAAAGAATTGAGTCGAGATGGAATCCCTATCCGTGGTCAAAAATATATCGGTATCATGGTAAAGATTATAGTTTGGCCATTTTAACCATAAGGTCGTATCAAGAAATAAGATACAAGGAGATGGGTTTTGGTGGGACATGATATGTCTACAGGAAGGTGGGCTTGTCTAGGTCTTATATGTGAAATTTGTTGGGAGGAAAAGTGTAGTGTTGTACTCCAAATATACAAGTCACGGTAGGGGACGCCAGAAGATCAAAAATAGAAAGTGGGAGTTCACGAGGTGATAATTAATGCACAACATAAAGAAGATCAAGTTAAAGCATGAAATAAAATTAATTAAAGAATCCATAAAAATAATTTAGGAACACAATTTCGGAGAGAAGATAGTCTCCTAGATGAATACATTTAAGGAACCATTAAATCATTATTCAAATTGCAAGTGGGTTAGATGGTCGCAATTAAAAGATCTAGAATAGAAGGAAGGTCCAGTAAGCCGAGGTGGAAATATAGTCACATAGTTGAGTAGATGACTAACAACACTTGTGTATAAACTACTATCATGGTCATGAGTGACATGGCAATTAGTGTGGAATACTTCTAACTCATTAGGACTACCTTTTTGGCCTACCATTAATATTTTAACTCGTGTTTCCTCCAACAATTACTGAATAAATATATAAAAAAAATTAACCACCAAAATTTGTACTCACTCCAAGTCGTTCAAATTCATCATAAAAAAATTTAAATCACTCTCATAAATCTCAAAGCAAAATTTTATCATGTTACTACTAACCTTTTCCAAAATTTACGTTTAAATTCAACTATTTAACTCAAGAGTTCATAATTTACGAATCCATAAAAATTTCACAATCAATCAAAATTTTAACACTCTAAAATTTTTAAATAACTCCTAATAAAACTCTTAGCATATTAAAAGCAATCTCAAAAATTAAGCTCAATGCTCTCATAAATTTTAACTTCTATTCATGCTAAGTTATTCCAACAAAATCACAACTTTTAAATGGTAACTTCCTTTAACCAATCAAAATAACTTTCCATCACATCCTTTGAAATTCTCCCAAAATTTTAATATTAGCAATCTCACATTAAACTAAATTTTCAAATAATCTTATCAGTCAAAATATATATATATATATATATATATATATATATATATATATATATATATATATATATATATATATATATTTTACCAAAATCTAAATAGATTTGTAATCCTCAATCATAGGACACCATTTAAAATAAAAATTTCTCAAAAATTGTTTTCATAACTTTCAAATATTTTAACCTAAAATTTGCCATCATTACTTCCACTTAAAATTCAAAATTTATTAAACACAAAAATTGCAAGTTGTATGACTCAAATTTAAATAATTCCTATGGCCATTTTTAAAAGCTAAGATCATTTTCAAACCAAATTTATAACTGTTCAAAGGTGTATAACTATAATCCAATAAATCATAAACATCAAAACTCGAAATCAAATAAATTTTATATTTTTTCAAAGATGTATATCTATCACCCAAAACTCATAAATATCACAACTCGAAAAGCAAATAAATTTTATACTTGTGCAAAGATGTATAGCTATAACCCAATAAATTATAAATATCAAATCTCAAAAAGTCAATCAATTTCTTAAACCAAGTATGAAATTCTATAAATCCTCTAGTGTTTACTATTTAGAAATCTCAAGATAAAAGCCTTCCTTGGTAGTATCCTACTTTACAAATTACTAATCATTAATTCACACAAAAAGCCCCTTTTTAACTCAATTAGTCTTGAATGTATTCCAATTGCCAATATAACCATTCTAACCATGTGTTTGACCTATGAGCATATACTAGTGTAGTCATCTTCCTAGTTGACACTAAGCACGAAAATATGAATCGACGGTAGAAAGGAATCAAGCAAGATGCAGTTCAAGGAAGTCGAACGAGAGTTCGAAATTTGAAGCCAAGAAAAGAGGTCAAGCTGTATGGATGAGATTCATAGATTCTAATCCTATGTTGCAGGCTCACATCGGTACAATTACGTAACCGAAATGACAAACTTGACCTGCATGGGCCACCACAAAAACATGTAACGCTCCAGTCCCAAAATACTTAGGACTAGGTACGTATCCATGCCAGCTGCATACATACGAAGTACACTCCAATATATGGAAATCTTGTATGTATACATAAGCTGTAAAATACAGTAGAACCATAATAACTAAATCTCATCCACTAGATAAATAGATGACATAAAAGCAACTTTGAATTTGTTATGTATACAATCGTTGGGCGGAGACAAAGTCCACTACCAACTATCTCAAATAAAATGTACAAGAAGTGATCGATAAAATAACGAGACGAACCAAGCGCAATCGTCTTCGAAAGAATGGAGAAGATCACGGCCTTGGCTAGAACACCTGCAAAGTCACAGAAGCACACACCTGGAGAGATAACCAGGTCCTCAGAGGGACGTAACAAGATACAATAAACATGCCATATAAATACTGAATATAAAATATGCCACAATCAAGGAAAGTGACAAGACAAAACTAAGGTAAACTAACCATACTAAAGTGAACATGCAGTTAAGAACAAACATTTTGTCGCATGAGCCCTGACTGTAATGGGATCTGGTATAGTCCCCACTTGGGCACCAGTGACCTAAGCGCATGACGTTCAAAAACGACAGTGGCCAACCTGAGAGGCTCATACCCGTATCTCCAGCGGAGCTTCCAGATTAAAAGGGAAGTGCAATCGAAGCCCATACGACAAGGAAATGTTCTCTCCATCCAATGTACATGTCAAGTCGCATCCACGACCATGTACCTCTACTAACTGCTAAGTCTCCTAACACGCCTCTATTAGCAGTTAGCCCTAACGCATGCACATGAGAGATCAGCCCACACGCAAGAACCTCTACATGCTACTCATCTCACACATCTTCGTGGTACAACTGTGTCAAGGTATATGCAATACACTACAACGATAGTCCCTTAACTCTAGGTCCATATGCAATCAAAGGATAAATAACAAAGTACATCTAATATCACTGAGCAGGCAGTAAATCAAGAACTAGAAATAAATGAACAGTGATATGTAATAAAATACAAACAAAAAATAAACAGTATAATGGCAAGGTATCTTGCCTGCGGGTGGTGCGAGAAGCAGCAAAATCCAACAATCAGAATCGTCAACACGAAAGTCAAAATCCACAAGAAGCTCCGGATGCTGAAACAAACATCACGAACGAGTTTGGAATAAAAGATATGCCTAGGAAACGCCTGTCCAAAAGTCAAATTCTGGAACAGGGGCAATATCGTAATTTCGGGTCAAAACGATATCCGCCGTTGGACCCGCTTTGCACCGAAATGCGTGCCAGAACCTACGGTCTCTAAATCTGTCAAACTACATGTCTACGGATTTGTTTTGATGAGACGAACCCAACGGTATGTCCAATTTTGGATTCCGGTGGGCTGTGCACAAAATCGTCCGTCGAGTGGGATTGTGGGCCCGCCAAAATAGCGTCCCGATCAACGATCTCAGAATCGGACCAAACTTGGCTCACAGGACCAAAAAAATATTTCAAGTCCAATGGCGCAAGTTTCATCGCGATATGATGAGTGTGCACAAAGTTGTGACTTAATTTGCAAAGGGTCGATATGGGGGTATCTCGACGGATACGTACTGATTTCGTCGTGCATATGCAACGAAATCGGGTTCCGTCAGTTCCCATACGTCGACAACATCCATACGCGTCTGTCGATGCATATAGTGCGCGACCACGTCGCCCGGTTTGTCGGGGCACACGCCGTATCGGGTGTTTTCCCACTTTTTTGAAAACAGAATTTACAAATTTTTGGAAAACTTTAACAACGTGTAACTTTCTACACACTAGATGAAAAGTGAATCCAGAAGGTGCGTTACAATCTCGGTTATGTTGTCTTTGACTGCCTGCAATTAGTTTCTACAAAATCCTATTGTACAGAAAGAAAAGTGGCCGACAAGTTAGTGTTTTACAACAGTTTTTAATAATTCAGAAAAGTGGTTTTTCTCCAACTTCGTCTCAATTTTTCGAGCAAGTTGGATGGCCATGTCGAAATCCACCTGGGGGATCGCGAAGAGGGTCATGTGGGCTTTCTACACGAATTTATGGATCTAAAAACGGACTAGAATCGAGAGAGAAATCAAATGGAAAAGTTGGGTACCTTAAAGTGGGAATCTGTTGTTGTTGTCGAGGGTTCCTGTCTTCTTCGCGAGCACGGCTTCGCCATGGAGTGGGAAGGAGGAAGGAGGAGAGGAAGAAGGAGGAGGAAGAGAGGATGGGGTTAGGGTTAACGTTTTTTTTTATATCAAATATATATATACTATATATATATATATATAAAGGGTTTTGGGGGTTTCGACCTAAAATAGGTTCGAATGCTTAGGGGGTCGGCCCCTTAATGTTGCAGCTGCTTGCTGCTTATGAAGGGAGGGGGGCGCACAATGTGCTGCTGCTAGCGGCTTCTTTTGCTTGTGAGGTTTGTGGTCGGCTGGTGGTGGGGCCGACCACTCCACCATTATTTTTTTTCTTTCTTATCTAAATCCTTTTCAAAAATCTTTTTAAATATATATATATATATATGTATATGTATATATCACCATATTCTATTAAAATTCAATAACAATTTAAATGACACATATCCAATATTTAATATATTTAAACACACACACACACACACACACACACACACAGATATATATATATATATATATATATATATATATATATATATATATATATATATATATATATATATATATATATATATATATATATATATATATATATATATATATATATATATATATATTCAATTCACAATAAATCAACGATAAATAATAATAATATCTTAATAGAATAAACATGTTTAATAAATCTTCACAAAATAAATTTAATAACAATAAATTAATATATCGTTCCAGTGGGTGAACCAATGCCGCACACCCTTATCCGGGTCCAAAAATCTACAATCTTGTAAATATATTATTTAATAAAAATACCAATAGTTGTAGATATAATTAAATAATAAAAAGAAATCGTACATAAAGTTCTAAAATAATTTAGAAAATATTTGTACATATATAAAATATGTCTACATGGCCACATTTGGTCACACTACCTGCTTACATGGGCTAAAATTTGGTTCGGGCCCTATTCGGGCTGAATTGGCCAAACCGGGTCATACAAAAAAATAAAAAATAAAACCATCAATTGTATAAATTCATTTTTAAGTCTAATAAAATAATAAAAAATAATAATAATAAAATAGGGGTTTTACAGCCGGTTATTTATTTGCTAATAGGTACATAATACCTGTTGTACTTATTTTGTCGGGTATTAGCAATACATTCTTTCCAATGTGCGCTCTTCTGGCGGAGCACAGACGATCTAACCTATGTACTATAGGTCAAATCGGGAAACACTTCGTCCTACTTGAAACTCACTGTACAGAGAGTTTTACAGATTGACACACAAGCATATCAAATAATACCAAACATACCCAAACGTATCCAAATATCATCAAACATACCAAAACGTATCCAAATGACACCAAACATATCAAAATAACACATAAGACATCCAAATATGCAATCATACGAAATAATATCCAAAATTATATAACATACATGTCCACATCCAAACATTTCCAAATAAAAACATCCAAATATCCAAAATGTATATTCCAAACACAGAACATCCAAATATCTAACTTAAATAACTAGTTATTATGACGGGCCTTGGTGTGCGCCTCCAGATTTTGCATAAAAGGAAATTCTACAATGTCGTCGATGCGCTCCATGTTACAATGACCCCTCCCCTTCACTTTCCAACCGAACCCAACCCCTCTCCCCTTTCCCCTGTCGGCTCACCACTCCCCGCCCTACCCCCTGCCCCCTTCAACCACCCTCGACCCCCCCGTTGCCCTACCGTTGTCCCCGCTCCCCCTCCCTACCCCGGCTGCACCACTGCCCCCTTCTCCGGGCGCGCGCGGTGACTGGAGGGGGGACGGGTGGCCGGAGGGGGACGGAATGGGGGCGGGCAGTGACTGGTTGGGAGGGGGCGAGTGTCTATGAGGGTCAGGAGGGGGCACGCAGGGTGGGGGTGGTGGAGGGGAGGGGGGGCCCGGGGGGGGTGGGGGCGACGGGGGGTAGGGGGAGGGGTGGGAGATGTGTAGTTTTAAGTTTAGATGAGAGATATTTTTGTCCAAATTTTTTTCAGATTATCAAGTTGTTACAAAAAAAAGTTTAGGATATAAAGTTGAAAAACAGGAGTAGTTGAGGGTGTCAAGTTACAATTAAGCCATATATATATATATATATATATATATATATATATATATATATATATAAAGTTGAAAAACAGGAATAGTTGAGGGTATCAAGTTGAAAAACAGATATATATATATATATAAATATATATATATATCTGTTTTTCAACTTTATATATATATAAATATATATATATATATATATATATATATATATATATATATATATATATATATATATATATATATATATATATATATATATATATATAAAGTTGAAAAACAGGAATAGTTGAGGGTATCAAGTTACAATTAAGCCATATATATATATATATACATGTCTCTTGTGATTAGTGATATATGTATATTTAGCATACAAATATGCATTTGTGTAAGGGGAAAAATGTATTCCTGATATATGTAGTGCCCCGTCCCGCAAAGTCAATCGAAGGAATCGAAAAAAATAAAATAAAATAAAATAAAATAATATATATATATATATATATATATATATATATATATATATATATATATATATATATATACATGTCTCTTGTGATTAGTGATATATGTATATTTAGCATACAAATATGCATTTGTGTAAGGGAGAAAAGTGTATTCCTGATATATGTAGTGCCCTGTCCCGCAAAGTCAATCGGAGGAATCGAAACGCCGACGGCGTTCGGACTTAGCCTTGCAACGGCTGCTCGAAGACTCGCTCAGTCGAGGCGACTCCTCGCTCATGTGGGGTAGTTTCGGTGAACTTGCCTCATCTTAGCCTTCACATAATAAATTGCACGTTTTCAACTTTCACAAGTTAGGCTTGTTAATAAAAGAGACGTATCTACATAGCTAAGGAAATAATCCTGACGGGTCGGAATGTGTTAGAACATGAAAAATTCCCATGGTCTTCTTAGAAGTTTACTCAGCGTGCTTTCAAAATGACACTCGGTCCTTCGTCCCGTGACTTGGGAGAAGGATAGTTGGTATTCGCCACAAAGCTGGGATTAGCCTGAGTTATAGGCATCGCCCGTGTATATGCTTGACAAGCATGCACGGTTCCGTCGTCCAAGGCTTGGCATAGACTTCGCCTGTCCCGTGGTTTAAGTCGTATTGCACGACTTGTGGCTTAAGTCTAGGCACCCAAAGAGCTTGGTTGTTCAAGTTGAGAACGTGCACGTCACGTTCTCTCGATGCAAAGCTTGGCGTAGCCTTTGCTCGTCCAGTCGTTATCCGAATAAGTTAGACAAGAGTTGTGCTGGGCTATCGAAGTCATAGCAAGCACTGTCCCCTGTTTCATGTGGTTGCCAAGTCACATAGTCCTACGATCTTAAGGCTCGTCATATAAGTATGTGACTTGAGCGATAGCGTCGCCTAGAGAACAAGGTCTGTCTAAGGCACGAGCCACGGTTGGTTTAGTGAAAAAGTATGCCACGAACAAGGGAAATCTACGCGATTGGTTGTCGCCGAGATCGATCCTGCTACTTGGGAGTCTCGATAAGGAAGCACGCGAGATCGGTCCCGCTACTTGGGAGTCTCAATAAGGAAGTACGCGAGATCGATCCCGCTACTTGGGAGTCTCGATAAGGAAGTCCACGCGACTGGTTGTCGCCGAGATCGGTCCCGCTACTTGGGAGTCTCGATAGGAAGTTGGAAAGCATGGTCAAGAATAAGGAAGCACGCGAGATCGGTCCTGCTACTTGGGAGTCTCGATAAGGAAGTACGCGAGATCGGTCCCGCTACTTGGGAGTCTTGATAAGAAAGTACACGAGATCGGTCCCGCTACTTGGGAGTCTCGATAAGTCTCGATAAGGAAGTGCACGAGATCGGTCCCGCTACTTGGGAGTCTCGATAAGAAAGTCCACGCAACTGGTTGTCGTCGAGATCGGTCCTGCTACTTGGGAGTCTCGATAGGAAGTTGGAAAGCATGGTCAAGAATAAGAAAGGACTTGGTAGATCGAGTTGAGTCTTGTATGGTCATTGGACAACTCGCGCGCAAGGTAAAATTCTTCGAACGATCCCGAGGCGTCGGGTTCGTGTCGACCTAGGAGGAATTACAGATATTATACGGCCTTTATCGATGAACCGTTACAATATATGTTACGGGTCATTCGGTAGGAGCTCGTACCTCGCCATGCGGATGGTCACCGTATGCAAAGATACATGATAGCTTGACATTGCTAGTGACCACTCATATAGATGTGTCAGCATAAGAGCGCCTATCCGCGTGTATGCCTTTGGATTGCGTCGAGTACTAGCAGGTTATGAGTTGGGTTAACAAGTTATGTTTATTGCAAACGCTAACCTTGAATCGGCACGAGTTAGGTGTGCACGGTTGCATCACCATTCTGGAGCCTAAGATTTGGCTATAGCAAGGACACGTGCTTCGGCATGAATGTGGCGTCGTCTCGAGTTAAGTCAGGAAGGGCCGTAAGGCAAGTTGGTTAAGTCTGGTTGATCCTTGGGAGGCACGGCCTCGATCTTAAAGCACGATCAAGTCTATTGGCACGACCAGCACGAGTCGTCCCTTTGACGTCATTGGCACGCGAGTGGTCTAGAGGCACATAGAACAAGTGGAAGTCTTGGCACGGTCGAGTTGCATAAGTTTCTACTCGGCGAGGCACTGCCTCGAATATATTAAAGCCACGAATAGAGTATAGCACGTCGACCCTATCATTGCGTTACCAAGTATAGGCCAATGCATCTTTGTCCTAAAACTAATCCTAAGGCAAGACTAGCAGGACCATCAAAAAGGGATTAAGCTGCACAAAGTAAATGAACGTATCAGTTTTGTATGGGTGGGCGAGGAGCTCACTCCACCAGTACAGTTGAGTACTGACACCCACACAGTTTTTATGTGCAGGCATTGGTGGAAGCTCGTGGCGTGGTGCTCACTTGGATGCGTCGAGGCACGGAGTTCCTTGGCGATTCGAAGCATGCGACCGCATGGAGTCAAGACTTATACGGGACATATTGTATGGACATTGTCTTCCGAAGCATCCGCTGGCTCAAGTATTGTATCGAGAGATGAGAAAGAGCAAAGTGACTTGTAAAATGAGAGAAAAGTGAGCTTGAGAGACTTATAATCATGGCCTTGCGCCCCATTGTAATCTTATTGTTAAATATCAATAAAGAGCACTTTTGAATAACTTGTGTTTTGCTTCTAAATTTTTGCTGCATGTTCAATATTTTTGCTTGGGACTTCTCTGCGACGACCCCGTCGCAGCCGCTATAATCGACCGTTATGAAACTGCCTTGCACAAGCACAATCTAGGCTTGTGCGGCATCACGCGTTAGCAAGGACGATCGCTCCTACGGGAGCGGGGTGAGACAATATATGGGTTAAACCCTTGGTTGAGTGTGGGTAAGAATATATAGGAAATTGGGGTATTAAGTAACATATAAGATATATGACATATAGGGTATCCTAGTATCATATATAGCTATAATAACCTAGATATTTAGGATAAGGGTGGGGTCCAGTACTCTAGAATTGGACACATACAACCTAGAAATGGTTAAGTTGACCAAGTTTGACTAGATTACCTAGAGTTGACCTAGAATTGATCATTTGACCTAGAATTGGACTAGTATGACTTGTTTTTAATACCAAACATGATATTGATACAATATTCCCTATTTAGGTCTTCGAGGCATCGTATCAGACGTCGTTGTCACGACCCGTATCCGGAGTAAGGGCACGAGTACGAGACAACGTCCCAACCTACGTCACAGAAACGACGTAGAATGCTGTCTAGATCTACTATCTAACAATAGTTATAATATCAAAAAACCTGTCGAGAAAGATCAACTCTGAACGGAGGACAAGCAATGACAATATAATATACTCAATCACAAACTCTAAGAAAGATAGATGATACTGAAAGATAAAGACAACAAGATATGAAAAATATCATCCAGAAGATCCAACACAGAAATAATACAAGTCCAGAGTCAACAATCTTGAATACAAATACTAAAATAATAACAAGCCAAAATGTAATCTGGAGACAAAGTCCAGTACCAAACTAATCTAGCTAAGCTACTCCAATGCCTCATCGGCTAGAGCAAACCCTTGTTGAACTAGGGTCTCCAAGTCTAAGCCAACTATGTCATGGGAACCGTAGTAGGTAGGACACTCCTCTTTGCCATAATCTGTAAAATTTTGTCAACATATCCAGTCAGGATGGAATGAGCACAAATCTCCAATAACAGTTCTAGTTAGACGATATTAAAAATATAGCAGTAAATAGAGAGAATATACAAGGTAAAGTGGCTACGCACATGAATCATGGTAAGGCATGTCAAGACTGTAAATAAATGTAAGAACAAGAGAACAGTATTAGGAAAACTACAATCTATGTGAGTTTAGCACTAGTTTCAACATGTGATCGGCTTAGGAACTTGCACAGAAAGAATGGTCTGGCTAATCATACGTGCAGTGTATGATTAACACTCACATGGAACAATATCTTGCACATGAAGGATTTGATCACATATCTACGCAAATACCCCCGCCCCCGACTAGTATAGTGGATCCAACCATGAAACGTCATGACACGTATTCTCTGAGAAGGTCGCGAGCCTCTACAGGAATCGCGTCTATACAATGCACAAGGAACAAGGAAAAACTTGCACATGATATACCAAGGAATACAAAGAATAACATCTCAGGACGGGATCCAGACAAATACCAATCCGTATGAACAATGTGACAAGAGAACAAGAATATCTACACTAAATATAAGAAACATAGACGATATCATAAAATAGAAATACTATCAGAGAATGTACTCGTCTGAGATTCGATGGAAATGTAAAAAGTATAATCTGGCTCAGAGTGAAGTCACAGACCTAAAGATGAGATATACATGAGTTAAATAGGGTTTAACAATATAAGACATGATTTCTAGTGCAGGCTATGCAAATTTAGGTCAAACTCAGTCAAACTAAGTCACACCAAGTCATATTAGGTCACACTAACTCAAACAAGGTCAAATAAAGTCAAACTAGATCAAACCGCTTGCGTACGCACGCATGTTCTATAGACACGCACCCGTGCGTATGCACACACGTGTTCTTTAGTCGCGCGCGAGCGCATACGCGCCCGTCCGCGACATAGAACACACATGTACATACCCACGCCACGTGCGGGCACCCGTCCGCGACATAGAACACCCGTGTGCATGAGGACAACCCCCTAAATATATGCTTGAGCTCCCTAAAAGGGGTTGCCCTCCCTCTGAGCCTTCCTGCCAGTAACTGTGCTACTCGCACGTACGCACAAGGGTCGTTTGATTGAAAATGAAGATGTTGAAGCATGGATTAAGCATGGATTTCAATGAATTCATTTCCAACTCAAACCCTAAATAGCGCACACAGTTACTCTGACAGTATAGGACGTCGGTCGGTATAGCGTAGCGGTATTCCTATGTTGACCGCCAGCAAGTTATACGTATATAACTTTCTGATCACTGCCCATATGGATCCACCATTCACCGAAGTTATGGTAAGAGTTCCCAACGAATGATTTACTCGTTCTAGTGGTAAGAGAGTCAAACCGAGGAATTTACTCGTTCAATTCGGGAGTAGGTAGAATTTCGGTGTATCACCATACGACTTTTCTGAGTAGGGATAGTTTTACAAAGTGAAGTAAGGGGAGGAGCGAGACTCATGGCAGGGTAGGACAGTACTGCAAGCTAGTGGTACCCAAGGGACGAGGAACATCCGAGCGAAACGAGAGTAGTCTCCGAAGCCAAACCATCACCGAAGGGGATGAAGGAGGGCCCCAGAAGCAAGGAATCATGAACGAGGTACGAGTGGAGTAAGAGGGAAGCTGGAGGGGAGTGAAGAGCTGAAAGTCGAACGTGCTCCCTCTACCACTAGCTGGAACATACTGTCCTACCCGGACAGGAGTCGAGCGACGGGTGCAAGCACCTGCTGCTAAACAAATACAGCTAATGCAGCGAGCCCCACCCCGGCGACCCATGCTAGCTCCACGCGGTAAGAAGTCTGAAAAGTCTTAATAGAGCCAGGTAGCCAAGCTAATCCGATTAGGAAGGCATGCTTTTTATGATGGATGCACCGGAGATGGCAATACCATATTTCTAAAGATAACCAGAGGCGCCCTACGGAAGGAAAGAAATAGTATAGAGTCAGTCTAAATTTCACCAGGAATACTAGACATGCTACTCTCAACAAAGGAAGGCAACTAGAGGGATCCGACCATCAATGTTCGTTCCGGCGGACCAATAGATAACATGATCCATTTTCTTTCCCTCTACTGGTCCGAATGAAGACGACTGGCCCAGACAATCTACTCACCTCACCGGGGGATTAAAAACAAATGCCTGGTCTTGTTTCAATTGTATTTCTTCGGTTGAGTTCGTTCTTTTATTCAAATACATCCCATTCCAGGTTAGCTCTTTGCTCGGGATGCATGGGCTGGGCGTTCGTCCTTCATTCCCATCCTTTATTTCATGTAAATAGAGACTTCCCCTTCCACTCTTCAATATAAGAAACCTCTATCGATCATATCACATCTGTTTGCATCGTCAGTCGTATTTCTTTAGTAAGAGGACGTGTTAAAGAAATAAATATAATAGATCTCAGACGAACCACGTGCATTTGATTTCATAGGGACTAAAACTGGAATGACACCTTCCTTTAAATAAGGAATTTTTGGAATATGCCAGAAAAAAAAATAGAAGAGCGAGGCGGACATGAGGAGAGCAAAAGCTCCAGGATGAATATGTCCTAGATTTTCGGATTCATTCTCGTCCTGATCCACCATTGACATTTTCGAAACCTACAAAAACATTAACGGAGAGGGCTCATAATGATCTTTGAGAAGATCATAAGGTGCTGAAGTGGCTGGAGGGGATAGGGGGATCCATAGGTTTTTGTCACCCCCAGTTTTCAAGAACAGGAGTATTTGGTCATTTTTCACTTTAGAATAATTTTAGAATTATTTTATTATTTATGATATTATTTTGGGATTATTTGAGTCGGGTTCGAATTTCAACTCAATTCGACTTGTATCGGGGACCCGAGGTAGCTTTGACTCTAGTGGGACCCACTCATTAGTTAGACATGGCCCACATAACACTATTTAAGTTAGTATGTTAGACTAAATATTCATGACTAAGTTTGGTTTAATTAGAGACTTAAACTAGACTAAATTAGCCTCAAACTAAAACCTATTCTTAATTTAAATCAATAGGACAAGTGGGGGGTATTTTAGACTTTAGCAAATGAGGACACCTAGTCTAGTCTTGGCCAGCCATATAGAGGGATAGGAATGAGCATTATTCATTTGTTCTCATCCATAAAAACTCTCTCTCTTGTTCTTTCCTAAATTAGAGAGGAGCCTCCATTGATTCCACCTCAAAATCAATCCATTTCTTTATCAATCCTCTTATTTTCTTCTTTATTTCAATCAAGTGGAGAAGCTAGCTAGTTTGGGAAGTTTTGGATCTTGTTTGTGTCCTTTTGGAGATCTTTTCGTGTCGGTGTCGTATCTGGAGGAGTTTTTTTGTATTTGATCTCCCAGAAGGTAAAATCTCCCCACTATTTCACTCCTACATGCATATAGGACCATTTTGAATCTATAGGAATGACCCCTATGGTTATGTCTCCATTTGTGTCCATTTCGGATCCATTTAGAGATCATTAGGATGTGTCCTTGTTGAGTTTTGTGTCCAAGTGAGAAACCCTCAATTTTGGACACATCTTGTGTTTGAGATTTTGTGTGAATGATTTATTTCCTATTTAATCTCAGATTTTAGATGCTAGAATGTTGTTCCTCATGTATCACATTGTATCTTAATGTATCATATTATATATATATATATATATATATATATATATATATATATATATATATATATATATATATATATATATATATATATATATATTATGGTTATATATTTAAGTTTGTGTATGTGTGTGTGTCTCTCTCTCTCTCTCTATATATATATATTGTGTGTGAGTGTGGTTTATATTGTTCATTTTTTTTAGGTGTGTGTGGATATATATATATATATATATATATATATAAATATATATATATATATATATATATATATATATATATATATATATATATGAGGAAGGATAGGCATCCCCACAATTTTTGCATCTCCATGCATCCCCATGTTCACATCCGTTGGATGTGCTTTAAGTCATCTAATCTTAACCATTGGTAAATCAACGGTTAAGATTAGATGACTTAAAGTACCATCCAACGGTGCAAATAGAGGGGATGCATGGGGATGCAAAAAGTGTGGGGATCTTGATCCTTCCTCTATATATATATATATATATATATATATATATATATATATATATATATATATATCCTTCAACATACCCATTCACTCTTATATATATATATATATATATATATATATATATATATATATATATATATATATATATATATATATATATATATATATATATATATATATATATATATAGGTGTGTGTGTGTCTTGAGAGTATTAGAGTGAATGGGTATCTTGAGGGATATATATATATATATATATATATATATATATATATATATATATATATATATATATATATATATATATATATATATAATGTGATAGGTAGATAGTAGATAGATAGTTGGATGAATAGAGAGTGATAGAGAGAGTGTTAGAGAGGGAGGTGAGCAGTGAAGGAAGGGGGGAGCTGCTGTTTTGACAGCAGCAGGAACCATATCGAGCTGCTGTCCTCAGGACAGCAGCAGTCCCTATAAATGCAGCAGCTGCAGTAGCAGTGTGGGGGCTGCAGGGCAGTCCCCATGACCCCATAGCAGTCCCCCTTATTCACTCATTCATCCATTATTCACCTATTCATCCCTTCATCCATTCATCCAGCCATCTATACATCCATATCCCCATTTACCATCAGCCATTCATTCATCCATTCAGCCCTCCCCCATCTATTCACCTATGCAGCTATCCATCCATTCATCCATTATTCCCCCATTCATCCAGCCACCATTTATTCATCCATTCATGCATAATTCAGCCCCCTTCCTGTCATTATTCAGCCATTCCATTCCCATATTCAGCCATCCATCCATTCCTCCCAAAGTCATTCACCCATTCATCCATTATTCACTCACTCATTCATCCATCTATTCATCCATTCATACACCCATTCATTCATAAATTCAGTCACACATTCCTCCAGTCCATTTCAGTCCCTTAACCCCTTTGTGATATGTGTGTGTGTGTGAATGCCTATGAGAGATTTAATAGGAGGATAATATGTTAGAGGATATTGCTAGATAGGATAATTGGTTAGTAAGGCATGTTAGATGTTAGTTCATAGGTTAGTTCCTATGATAGTGTTAGCCTATATATTAGAGTTAGATTTAGAGTTAGTTTTGATTAGAATAGTATTGGTTAGAAGTTAGATGGAGAGTGAGTATTGTTGAGAGTTAGAATGTTAGAAGTTATAAGGTAACAGATATAGCTAGTTAAGGTAATTAGCTAACTATAAGGTATGTGATTTAAGGTTTAAGAAATAAGTAGAATTTGGTTCCCTTGGTTGGTAATGGTCAGAAATAGTGCTCTTAGACTAGTTTTGACCTCGGTTGACCGTTTTGACCAAAAGTCAACAAAAGTCAACCGAAAGTCAAACTTAGCCTAAAAGTGACTAGAATTGACCCGAAACCAAACCAGAGTTGACCAGTTGACTGAAAGTCAACAGTTGGTCAACATTAGCCTAGTTTTACCTAGGGTTGACCTAAAGTTGACCAGGGTTGACCAGTTGACCAAAAGTCAACTGTAAGTCAACCTTTGACCTAGTATGACCCAGTTTGACCTAGTATGACCTAGTGTGACCCAGTTTGACCTAGTTTAACTTAGACTTGCATATCATGACTTAAATTAGTTTCTCTTTCATTATTAAATCCTGTTTTGACTTGTAGTATCTCATCTTTAGGTCTGTGATTACTCTGAGCATCTGTTCACCTTATCAACTCAGGACCACAGGCGAGTACATTCACTGATAGTTTTCATTGTCTTGATATCTGCTATATCCGATTCAGTTGTAGTGTCTTACTTAATTTCCAGACACGATAGTTCACGGACTAGTATATGTTGGATCATGACATGAGATGTTGTTCCTAGATTTTCTTGGTATATTAGTACATTTCCTATCTTGTTCCCTGTACTTGTATAGATATCGATTCCTAAAGGGACTTGCTACCCTCTTATGGAATCCTATGTCATGACGTGTCATGTCCGGATCCATTATACTATTCGGGAATGGGGAATTATTAGGGGCTATGTGATCAAAGCCACCATGTCACTATATTCTTGTGCTTGTGCCACTCTCACCTCACGTAGGGTGTAGCGAGATCTTATTTCATGTGCTCGTTATCCAGGTTGGCCGGCATGACCCTTTCCAGTAATTTTCATGTGATTGTCGGGCCAAGTGGATAGCATGTCCTGTAACTTTTCCAAGCCGATCACATAACGCTCTAATAATTCAAGGCACATTTTATATTTATTTTATCACATTATATATCCTGCTCAGTTCTACATTTAGTACTTTTCTTACCATGCTATGATATTCATTACTCACATGTTCTACATGCTCTTATGCTAAACCTTGATTGGAGGCTAAGTTCTGTTCGAAAGAAGGGTTACAATCCTGGTCCTTGTTTGGTTTACGGGTTATAACTCGGCTTCCGAATAACTCCCAAGTCATCTTATATCTTTGTCTTATATTTCATTATAATTGTCTCTTATAGAATTTGTCAATTCATATGGAATAGTGTTTGTACTTGTTCATTTTTCTGACATGATACCGTTGATATATTATATATGACTCTGAGGCAGACTGCTCGACCTACTATGGGGTCGAGATAGATGGAGACTTAGTCCAGGACTGTGGCCTGTTAGTTGAGCTACTAGACTTTGCACACCCAGAGTAGTATAGCTTAGTTAGGTTTGCCTGGACTGTGATCTATCTAGTATTTTTAGACTGTAGTATTCTATATTATATTTTGTGACTCTGTGATATTGTTTATATCTCTGGGCTTGTGTTGGATCCTGAACTCATTTTCTATTTTCACATCTATCATATTTCTATTCCGTGCTATCTACCTTAGTTTTATCTTGTGATTGAGTTATGCCATATTATATTCCTCCGTGCGGAGATGACAGGTACCTTTATACTATTTAGTTGTAGCATTTACAGACGACCTATACAGCGTTCTACCGCCGATTATACGGCGTAGGCTGGACGTACCCACGTGCTCGTGCCCCTAATCAGGGTGTGGGTCGTGACAGTTTTTGTGAAAGGGATGCTCTTATCATGCATGTTATTGCTGATATGATAAGAAAAACCTTTCTTCGGGCGCCTCTATTTGATTGATGTCGATTCATCCACACTTCCATTCTTGCAGAGGAAAGCTAACTGCTTGCTGGCTGGGAACTGTATGAACGGTAACGTCCACGTACGGCTCCGTGAGATGGTGGACATAAATGGCCCTGTTGTACCTTACTCCCATCTTCAACGGGGTCAAATCTAAGTCAAATACCCTATTTCTAACCATTACCTACCAAGATATCCTAATACCCTATCCATATTAGTATCCCAATACCAATACCTTGGTTGGAAGTCAATAACTTAACTTAGGTAAACCATATACCTTAAATCCAATACCCTTCCTAGATATCTAGTATCTACTCTAAACTACTAGCTAACCATATATTAGCAATCTAATCCTTATCTACCTAGGTAAACCCCTTATCTTGAAGGTAAACCCATTACCTTGAAGGTAAACCCAATACCTTACCTTATACTAAGGTAAACCTCATTTACCTTGATAAGGTAAACCAAAACTCTAAGATACCATATTAGTATCCTAAGATACCACTCTAGCATCTAACTTCTAACTGTCACGACCCGCTACCCAAATTGTTGGGCCAGGCCGAGTCATGCCCAGCCTACGTTGAGATATAATGTAGTAAGCTGTTCTAAAGACAACATGATAAGACTAAATGTACTAACAGTTCTATAAGTGAAGAAGAATCATAAATGCTCCAAACACAAAAGTCATCGTATATAGTAAACGTCCAAGTACAAGTAAACTGAAATATAAAACTGGATACATGTCCAGTTACAAAATGATATAGTCTAATACATGTCTACTCTCAAAAGTCTAAGTAAACAAAAGACAACTAGGCGAGGTTCCCTGCAGGAACATCCTCGTAAAGCAGAGCCGGGTCCTCGGCAGTAATCCCATAATATGTGTCGCAGAGTAACTCCTCCTCAGTAAGGACACCTACAACGTTATCCTGTCAGGACGGGAGCAAGTACTAAATCTAGCAAACTAGCATATGAAACATAGAAATGAACATGAGAGGAATAACTGGAAAGCATGGCATCACATAGTCTATCATGGCAAGGACACATATGTCATAGAGACAGATGTATATGTAATGTTTAAAACTGTAGCAGGTACGTGATCGGTCAATAGATATACAATGTACTGAGGCACAATGTAAATAAAATGTACATACGTACAAGTGAAAACAAGCGATAGATGTACATACGTACAAATACAGCTGGTGTACCTACGACAAGGTATACATAAAATGTCAACCTTGCTCGGTACGTACGTACGAGTAAGGGGGCATGATCACGTACGCTACTAACAGTTTTTCCATAACCCATATTCTAATCATGTGAGAGATACATCAAGACTGTTCTAAGCATGGTAGTAACTGAAAGTACAATATGTAGAGACCTAACTTGCTACCCCAAGGATCAGCATTTAACATGGTGGGGTTTGCAGTTCATTTATGTGACAATATGTAAAGTTCGTAGAAAGTACTTGCCTCTAGTAAAGCAAAACAAAACAAGCTGCGATAACAATGCTATGGATGCCCAGTAACTCGTCGCTGTAGAAGTAAATACAACAACTTAGTTTTACACTAAGCTAAAACACTAGAACACTAATTGGTGAAACACAACTTGTGATTGAGCACCTAGCCAAAATGATGATTTTTGGCATAGGAGACCAATGTGGGGTGATACACTACGTTAACTAACTTTCTAGGGTCTTTACACTAGTGAGGGATGGGGTTCAACACGGCTAAAACTCCAAATAACACAAAAAGCTACAAGTCGTAATTAATCAATAAATAAATCAAAAGACCATTGTGTTCTAACAATTTTTGATGTAGACAAAAAGCCTAGTTTTGCTTAAAGTAAAGTACCAAAGTGATCCTTGCTAATTATAGAAATTTATTATAATTTTTCTGGAATTTATTAACCAGTACAAGTATTTTATAAAAATCAGTTTTTCCTAAGTATACAGAAAATGAGTTTTGGTTTCATATGCCAAACTAGGGGTAAAACAGTAAATTAAATACTACAAAAATTATACTAAATTAGCCAACTTATCATAGTATCTAAAAACTATTTTTTCATAATTTTAGCAGTACTTTAAGTATTTTTAGAAAATCAAAAATAGCATTGCACACAATAATTAATTATCTGCGTATTTTGTCCATGTATATAATTTGAACCAAAGTTCAAATACAGGACCCAAGGCCATGAATCAAGTCCAATATGACTTGTACAGGTCTTGAATGTGTGAAAACATATTTGGGCCCAAATACCCATGCTAGGCTTGGACACCAAATGGTTGCAGTAATTTAAATTTACAGAAAATACAAAGTGGTAGAAATAAATATTATTATTTTAATATGGTAAAATTATGCATAGTGAAAATATACATACATGTGTTTAAAAGTACATATATATATATTTATAAGGAAAATACTTAATTTATGAAGTATATATATATATATATATATATATATATATATATATATATATATATATATATATATATATATATATACAAATATGTATATATATATAAGGAAATATTAATTATAAAGTGTATACATAATAAATAATATATATACACATGAAAATATATATATACATATATGTATATAAATATAAACATATATATAATATTACTAACCATGAAATATACACACAAGAAAATATATACATATATACATATATGTACATAAATACATATATATATATATATATATATATATATATATATATATATATATATATATATATATATATATATATATATATATATATATATATATATATATATATATATATATATATATATATATATATATATATATGTATTTATGTACATATATGTATATATGTATATATTTTCTTGTGTGTATATTTTCATGGTTAGTAAATACTTCATTTTAGTACTTTGTAAATATATATATATATATATATATATATATATATATATATATATATATATATATATATATATATATATATATATATATATTTACAAAGTACTAAAATGAAGTATATATATATATAATATATATATATATATATATATATATATATATATATATATATATATATATATAAATAGCATATATATATATACATAAAATAGTATGTATAATAATACATATATACATATATACAAATATATGTATACATATATATATATATATATATATAATTATATATAAAAACAAAAAGAAAAAGAAAAAGGAAAAGGAAAAGAAAAAGAAAAGAAACAACAGCAGGGGGGGGGGCTCGAACTCGGCCCAGCGAGGGGTCGGGTCTCGGGTGCGGTCGGGCTGGCAGGGGGTCGGCCCGTGCCTTGTGTTAGAGTTAGGGCTTTAGTTAATTTTATTTAGGTTTTGATTAACATAAACATAAAAAAAAAATAATAAACACGATCATGTGTCCGGACAGTTAGGGACACAGGTATTTACGTGTCTGGGCTAGCACGACACGCACGAGTCGATTCACCGTGTCCAGACCTATAGCTAGGTTCCCCGTGTCCATGCGAACGTCGTGCGTGAGTTCGAGACACGCACGACACGAACTCAGGTCTGTTACCTGCGTGTCCGACTTTGGGGGAAGCTTTCGAAGGCGGAGACGGCGGCTAGGGGCGTCGGGACGGTGGCGGAGCGGTGGCGATCGACGCGTCGCGGCGTGGCGAGCTCGTCGGCGGTGGTTAGGGGTGGTGGCACTCGGCGTGGGGGCTGGACGAGGAGTTCGTCGGGGTTAGGGTTTTGGCTAGGGTTTTCGGGGAAGAACGAGGCTGTGGTCGGCGGTGGATGGTCGGGGAGTCTAGGGTTGGGTCTGGGGAGAGAGAGGGGTTTATTTATAGGGGTTTAGGGCGGTGGAACGGCCGAGAAAGGCGGAAAAGATCGGGGTCGGTCGTCGTCGGCGTGGCAGTCGGCCAGCCGAGTCGTCGGGGGCAGGTAAGCAAAATTGCATAAAGGCCCCTAGTTTTTTTGGAAGTTACTAATTGGTGCCAACCCTAACTGAATGCAAATTATAATTTGTACAAACAATTCATAATTTGCAAACTGCTATAAAACAATTGTAAAAATTACAAAACCACATTAAAACAATTTTAAAAATTGTAAATTGATATAAAAATAATTATACTTATTACAAAACTGTATTAAAACATTTCTAAAAATTACAAAATGATATTTAAACAATTTAGAAATTTACATATAGATATTTTTAGTATTTAAAACTCATTTAAAAATCATTTAAAAATTCTAAAAAAATTTCTAAAAATCTAATTAATTATTTTAAGGCTAAAAATAACATTAAAAATTAATAAACACTAATTAAATAAATTTTGAAAAACAGGGGCTTACAAGTCTTCCCTCCTTGAAAAATTTCGTCCTCGAAATTCACAAGGATTGAAGACCCGACAATATTCTAACATAGCAAGTATTGCAATCAAATGACTAAGGCTACGATCGAAACTAACCTCTAAGGTATCAAGCGGGAACGGGTGGTTCCCTCGCAGCGGTTGGATCGAACAAGTAAGGGTATCTCTCCCTCATGTCCGACTCCCTCTCCCAAGTAGATTCACCTGGGGAGTGACGGCTCCAAGCTACTCGCACTAGGGGTATAACCTTGTTCCTCAGCCTTTTCTCTCTCCGGTCTAATATCTCCACTGGCTGCTCAGAAACTGTAAGGCTCGGTCCGACCTCCAACTCTGAATGATCTAGCACATGACTGGGGTCTGAAACATATCTCCTCAGCTGAGATACGTGAAAGACATCGTAAACTCCTGCTAGGTTGGGTGGAAGTGCAACCCTGTAAGCTACCTCTCCGATCCTGCCGAGTATCTCGAACGGCCCGATGTATCTGGGGCTCAGCTTCCCTCCTCGTCCGAACCGGATCGTCCCTCTAGTAGGTGATATCTTCACTAGCACCATATCACCGTCTGCGAACTCCATCGGTCTGCGACTAGCATCAGCCCAGTGTTTCTGCCTATCCTGAGCTACTCTGAGCCTGTCTCTGATCATCCCGACTTTCTCTGCTGCATCCGTGATCATCTCTGGCCCAAGCATAACTCTGTCTCCGACATCATCCCAAAAGAGCGGTGTCCGGCATCGTCGTCCATAAAGCGTCTCGAAAGGAGATATACCAATACTGGCCTGGTAGCTGTTGTTGTATGAAAACTCTACCAAGTGCAGATGGCTCTCCCATGATCCTCCGAAGTCCAGCACGCAAGTCCTCAGCATATCCTCCAGCGTCTGTATCGTCCTCTCGGACTGCCCATCTGTCTGCGGGTGATACGCCATATGAACTTGAGCCTACTGCCCAACTCCTCCTGCAAGCTCCTCCAGTAGTGGGATATGAATCTGCTGTCTCTGTCTGAAACGATGCTCACCGGCACTCCGTGTAGGCGAACTATCTGCTGCATGTATAGCTCTGCCAACTTTTCGGTGGAAAGCCCCACCTTGAAGGGTATGAAGTGCGCACACTTCGTCAGCCTGTCTACGATGACCCAAATGGCATCCTTTCCTCCTTGGGAACGAGGAAGCCCTGAAACGAAGTCCATCATAATATGTTCCCACTTCCACTCGGGAATGGGTAATGGCTGCAACAAACCAGCTGGCCTCTGGTGCTCCGCCTTGACCTGCTGGCAAACTAGGCATCTCGAAATAAAACGTGATACATCCCTCTTCATCCCGTGCCACCAAAGATGTTCCCGCAAGTTACGGTACATCTTGTTAGCACCAGGATGAATAGAATATCTCGATCGGTGTGCCTCCTGCAAAACTGCCTCTACCAGCTCTCCCTTCGGCACGCACAATCGGCTGCCATGCCTTAGGGATCCATCCTCTGCTATAGTGAAGTCATCCAGCAATCCAGCTAATGCCTGGGGTCGAAGTCTGCGAAGGCTCTTATCTGTAGACTGTGCCTCCCGGATCTGCTCCATCAAACCTGACTGAATGTCAAGCGCCATCATCTGTATCACTGATCCTGGCCGAACTAGCTCGATACCGAGCTTCTCCAGATCCTCCCATAAATGCCGAACAATCATCAGGTACCATGCCATCGGATGCCTGCTCAGCGCATCCGCCACCACATTTGCCTTCCCGGGGTGATACTGTAAATCGATGTCGAAGTCCTTCATCAACTCCAACCATCGTCTTTGCCTCATGTTCAGCTCTTTTTGCGTGAACACATACTTCAAGCTTTTGTGGTCAGTAAAGATTTCCACACGCTCTCCGTATAAGTAATGTTTCCATAACTTGAGTGCAAAGATCACCGCAGCTAACTCTAGGTCATGGGTAGGATAATTTCTCTCATGAGTCCGCAATTGCCTAGATGCATAAGCAATCACTTTCCCATGCTGCTGTAGGACACATCCTAGCCCCTTTCCAGAAGCATCACTGTAAATGGTAAAACCTCCAGAACCTGAAGGTAAAGTCATAACTGGAGCGGTCGTCAGCCTCCTCTTCAGCTCCTCAAATGCCGCCTGGCAGTCCTCTGACCAGATGTACTCTGTGTCCTTCCGCATCAGCTTCGTCATGGGTTCAGCTATCCTAGCAAGTCCTGGACGAACTTTCTATAATAGCCTGCTAAACCCAGAAAACTCCTGATCTCTGAAACTGACGTCGGAGCCTTCCACGTCTCAACTGCAGCAATCTTTCTGGGATCCACCGAGATTCCATCTCCAGTGACTACATGGCCGAGAAACTCCACTCGGTCTAAAAAGAACTCGCACTTCGATAATTTGGCAAACAATCTCTCCTGCCTCAGAATCCCCAAAACTATCCGCAAGTGCTCTGCATGCTCCTCCGGCGTCTTCGAGTATATCAGGATGTCGTCGATAAACACCACGACGAACTTATCCAGATACTGGTGAAATATCTTATTCATCAAGTTCATAAAGACAGCTGGCGTATTTGTGAGACCAAATGGCATCACCAGAAACTCGTACTGCCCGTATTTCGTGTTGAATGCCGTCTTCTGGATGTCTGCTGGCCTAACCTTCACCTGGTGGTACCCGGATCTCAAGTCTATCCTGGAAAACATCTTCGCCCCATTCAGCTGGTCGAACAAATCATCTATCCTGGGCAGAGGATATTTGTTCTTGATAGTGATGGCATTCAAGGCCCGATAGTCAATACACAACCGGACTGTACCATCCTTCTTAGGCACAAAGAGCACTGGCGCTCCCCATGGAGAAGCACTGGATCGAATGAAACCCTTTTTCAACAGGTCATCAATCTGCTTTTTCATCTCTATGGCCTCCTTGGGATTCACTCTATAGCAAGCCCGGGATACTGGTGATGAACCCGGCACTAAATCTATAGTGAACTCCACATCTCTGTCAGGCGGAAGTCCTGGAAGATCCTCTGGGAATACATCCATAAACTCCCTAATGATAGGGTGTGGCGGTGCTGCGTCCCCAACTGTCGCACAACAGTTCGGCTCTAGGCTGATCTCCGGCCCTGTCCTCCTGACACTGAATGGTGCTGTGCCTGGGGGACTGAACAAAATACTACCCTCATGACAGTCTAGAGATGTATGGGCATAGCTAAGCCAGTCCATCCCCAATATGATATCATAACCGGGAAGTGGCATCACAAAGAATCGCCCCCTGAACTCTCTCCCGGCTATAAAAATAGAACATCTATAGATAGATCTAATAGGCACTGGTCCTCCTCCCGTCATCACTCTACTAATCTCCGCAGTAGGTGTAGCTACTAGATGATGTTTATGCATAAACTCTAATGATAGAAAGCTATGAGATGCACCAGAATCAAACAAACATACAGCTAGAAAAGTAAGCAAATAAACATGACCTGTGATGACGTCAGCTAAGTAATCCGGCTCCGAAACCTGCTCCGACTCCGGCTCAATGGCTAGACTATAAACCTTCCCCTGAGGTCCCTTCTGCTGCTGCAGATGCTGCCCAAACCTCTGCTGCTGAGTCAGAAGCGGCCCTCTAGGTCCCTTGGCTACTGGGCATTCCCGTATCATGTGGGTGGCAGACCCACAAACTAAGCACTGCTTCAGCCTCTTCCTGCAGATGGAGTACTCGTGCCCTGGTCTTCCGCAGAAAGAACATATAGCTCCCTTCTGCTGCTGCCGGGGTCCCGGGGATCGAACTGGCGGGGTCGGGTGATGTGGTGTAGGGGGACGGTAAGTCTGCTGGGGTGGCGTCGGTGCTCTCTGCTGGAAAGCCTGATGCTTGGACGGTCCCTCATAATGTACAGAAGCCGGCCTCTTGCATGACAGAAGACGCTCCTCGATGCTCCGGGCTAACTCTAGGCTCTGGTAGTAGTCAGTCGTACCGTTCGCCACTATAAGAATGCCAATGTCTGGAACTAGACCATGGCAAAACCTACGGGTCATCTCCTCTGGATCAACAACCAGACTAGGAGCGAAACGGCTCAGGCGACTAAACTCTGCCGCATACTCGTCAACAGAACGGTTCCCCTGCTGGATGTTCTGGAATCGTAGCCCCATGGCTACTCTAGCAGTGGTCGAGAAGAATTTCTTCTTGAACTGGGTCTTGAACTGGTCCCAGGTGGCTCTACCTCTCGCGAACAACAGCTTATTCCGGAACCAGACTCCTGCTAAGTCTATCAGCAGAAATTCCGCTGCCTCGACCTGGAGGTCATCCGGCATCCTAACTCCCAGAAGCTTCCTCTCTACTGAATCTAGCCAGTCATCAGCTACTACTATGCCCTCAGTCCCTGAGAACTCCTTGGGATTCAGACCCATGAAGTCCTTGATCGTCCCCGCTTTCTGCCGTAGCTCTACAGGTGGTGGGACCACGGGACGTCCCTCAGAACGCTCCATGCTCTGGCGGAGTAGGGTAGTCTGCTCCTGATGGGTTGTTAGGAACCCCTGGATCAGTGTGAGCAGCTGGTTCCCGTCGAGTGTGACGGAAGCCTGGGTGGGTATAGTGATAGGGGTGGTGGAAGTATCGGGGCATGCTGGGACTGGGATGTGGAAGGTGGTATCTGGGTCTGTGGATCTGTGGAGTGGGGGAATGTGGTAGGTGGCGATGTATCAGTCAACTGGTCAGCTGACTGGATATGGAGGGCCCCATTCTCGGGGGTAACATACTGGGATGAACGAGTAAGCACCATCTAAATTACACATAAAAAGACTTATAAGGACTTGTTTAAAGTAAGCAATCATATGCAAGAAAATCTAATTATAATAGCAAACATGTGATGTATTTCCTATGTTGTAATCCTAGCATTCCTCTAGGTGTTCTAAGCGTCTTTCCTAATGTTGTCTAATTATCTTAAGTTCCTAATTGCAGGCATGTTTGGTACAATAACGTAACCAAACAGTTTAGACGGGACCTGCATGGGCCACCACTAAAAACATGTCACGACCCGCTACCCAAATTGTTGGGCCAGGCCGAGTCATACCCAGCCTACGTTGAGATATAACGTAGTAAGCTGTTCTAAAGACAACAGGATAAGACTAAATGTACTAACAGTTCTATAAGTGAAGAAGAATCATAAATGCTCCAAACACAAAAGTTATCGTATATAATAAACGTCCAAGTACAAGTAAACTGAAATATAAAACTGGATACATGTCCAGTTACAAAATGATATAGTCTAATACATGTCTACTCTCAAAAGTCTAAGTAAACAAAAGACAACTAGGCGAGGTTCCCTGCAGGAACATCCTCGTAAAGCAGAGCCGGGTCCTCGGCAGTAATCCCATAATATGTGTCGCAGAGTAACTCTTCCTCAGTAAGGACACCTACAACGTTATCCGGTCAGGACGGGAGCAAGTACTAAATCTAGCAAACTAGCATATGAAACATGGAAATGAACATAAGAGGAATAACTGGAAAGCATGGCATCACATAGTCTATCATGGCAAGGACACATATGTCATAGAGACAGATGTATATGTTATGTTTAAAACTGTAGCAGGTACGTGATCGGTCAATAGATGTACAATGTACTGAGGCACAATGTAAATAAAATGTACATATGTACAAGTAAAAACAAGCGATAGATGTACATACGTACAAATACAGCTGGTGCGCCTACGACAAGGTATACATAAAATGTCAACCTTGCTCGGTACGTACGTACGAGTAAGGGGGTATGATCACGTACGCTACTAACAGTTTCCCCATAACCCATATTCTAATCATGTGAGAGATACACCAAGACTGTTCTAAGCATGGTAGTAACTGAAAGTACAACATGTAGAGATCTAACTTGCTACCCCAAGGATCAGCATTTAACATGGTGGGGTTTGCAGTTCATTTATGTGACAATATGTAAAGTTCGTAGAAAGTACTTGCCTCTAGCAAAGCAAAACAAAACAAGCTGTGATAACAATGCTATGGATGCCCGGTAACTCGTCGCTGTAGAAGTAAATACAATAACTTAGTTTTACACTAAGCTAAAATACTAGAACACTAATTGGTGAAACACAACTTGTGATTGGGCACCTAGCCAAAATAATGATTTTTGGCATAGGAGACCAATGTGGGGTGACACACTACGTTAACTAAATTTCTAGGGTCTTTACACTAGTGAGGGATGGGGTTCAACACGGCTAAAACTCCAAATAACACAAAAAGCTACAAGTCGTAATTAATCAATAAATAAATCAAAAGACCATTGTGTTCTAAACAATTTTTGATGTAGACAAAAAGCCTAGTTTTACTTAAAGTAAAGTACCAAAGTGATCCTTGCTAATTATAGAAATTTATTATAATTTTTCTGGAATTTATTAACCAGTACAAGTATTTTATAAAAATCAGTTTTCCTAAGTATACAGAAAATGAGTTTTGGTTTCATATGCCAAACTAGGGGTAAAACAGTAAATTAAATACTAAAAAAAATATACTAAATTAGCCAACTTATCATAGTATCTAAAAACTATTTTTCCATAATTTTAGCAGTACTTTAAGTATTTTTAGAAAATCAAAAACAGCATTGCACGCAATAATTAATTATCTGCGTATTTGTCCATGTATATAATTTGAACCAAAGTTCAAATACAGGACCCAAGGCCATGAATCAAGTCCAATATGGCTTGTACAGGTCTTGAATGTGTGAAAACACATTTGGGCCCAAATACCCATGCTAGGCTTGGACACCAAATGGTTGCAGTAATTTAAATTTACAGAAAATACAAAGTGGTAGAAATAAATATTATTATTTTAATATGGTAAAATTATGCATAGTAAAAATATACATACATGTGTTTAAAAGTACATATATATATATATTATAAGGAAAATACTTAATTTATGAAGTATATATATATATATATATATATATATATATATATATATATATATATATATATATATATATACAAATATGTATATATATATAAGGAAATATTTAATTATAAAGTGTATACATAATAAATAATATATATATACACATGAAAATATATATATACATATATGTATATAAATATAAACATATATATAATATTTACTAACCATGAAAATATACACACAAGAAAATATATACATATATACATATATGTACATAAATACATATATATACATACATAAAAAAAAAAAAAAATTCATATTTACAAAGTACTAAAATGAAGTATATATATATATATATATATATATATATATATATATATATATATATATATATATATATATATATATATATATATATATATATATATATATATATATATATATATATATATATATATGTATACATATATTTGTATATATGTATATATGTATTATTATACATACTATTTATGTATTATTATACATATATTTTATGTTTATATATATATATATATATATATATATATATATATATATATATATATATATAATTATATATAAAAACAAAAAGAAAAGAAAAAGGAAAAGGAAAAGAAAAAGAAAAGAAACAACAGCGGGGGGGGGGGGGAGGGGAGGGGGGCTCGAACTCGGCCCAGCAGGGGGTCGGGTCTCGGGTGCGGTCGGGCTGGCTAGGGGGTCGGCCCGTGCCTTGTGTTAGAGTTAGGGCTTTAGTTAATTTTATTAGGTTTTGATTAACATAAACATAAAAAAAAATAATAAACACGATCCTGTGTCCGGACAGTTAGGAACACAGGTATTTACGTGTCTGGGCTAGCACGACACGCACGAGTCGATTCACCCGTGTCCAGACCTATAGCTAGGTTCCCCGTGTCCAGGCGAACGTCGTGCGTGAGTTTGAGACACGCACGACACGAACTCAGGTCTGTTACCTGCGTGTCCGACTTTGGGGGAAGCTTTCGAAGGCGGAGACGGCGGCTAGGGGCGTCGGGACGGTGGCGGAGCGGTGGCGATCGACGCGTCGCGGCGTGGCGATCTCGTCGACGGTGGTTAGGGGTGGTGGCACTCGGCGTGGGGGCTGGACGAGGAGTTCGTCGGGGTTAGGGTTTCGGCTAGGGTTTTCGGGGAAGAACGAGGCTGTGGTCGGCGGTGGATGGTCGGGGAGTCTAGGGTTTGGGTCTGGGGAGAGAGAGGGGTTTATTTATAGGGGTTTAGGGCGGTGGAACGGCCGAGAAAGGCGGAAAAGATCGGGGTCGGTCGTCGTCGGCGTGGCAGTCGGCCAGCCGAGTCGTCGGGGGCAGGTAAGCAAAATTGCATAAAGGCCCCTAATTTTTTGGAAGTTACTAATTGGTGCCAACCCTAACTGAATGCAAATTATAATTTGTACAAACAATTCATAATTTGCAAACTGCTATAAAAACAATTGTAAAAATTACAAAACCACATTAAAACAATTTTAAAAATTGTAAATTGATATAAAAACAATTCTACTTATTACAAAACTGTATTAAAACATTTCTAAAAATTACAAAATGATATTTAAACAATTTAGAAAATTACATATAGATATTTTTAGTATTTAAAACTCATTTAAAAAATCATTTAAAAATTCTAAAAAAATTCCTAAAAATCTAATTAATTATTTTAAGGCTAAAAATAACATTAAAAATTAATAAACACTAATTAAATAAATTTTGAAAAACAGGGGCTTACACTAACTACTATCTATCTTAGAAGCTAACATATGACAACTCTAACTAACTAGCTATCTTAATAACATATCCTATTGTCTAACTAACAATACCTTATCTAACATATATCTATATCCTAAGATACTAACATACTACTCTAAACATAACCTTCAACCCATGATACTAACATCTACCAACATATACATATATACACTAACATATCGAACTTATATAATATACCTTAACTTATAACCATCTAACACAACACATATCCTAACTAACACTCTAACTTACAACATATCCTAATATCTATTTCTAACACAATCATCTAGAAACTAACATACTTACTAACATAGACTAGCTAATCCTCTATCTAATCAAGGCAAACTAACACACCCTATAACTTAACTCTAATATATGAATGTCTAACTCTAACATATGAAATCTATACCTATATCTAACTTATGAAATCTAACTAACTAAATACTCACACACAATCTAATTTCTAACAATCAAACTAACATACTAGATATCTAACTATCCAAGAGATCTAACTTATCTAACCATTCAACTAACAAACTAACTAATCTAACTTAAACCTCTCTCACACACACACAAGGGACAAAGGCTAGAAAAATGGGACAAGTGGGGGGGGGGGGCTGAAATGAGGAAATGGGATAATGAAATGGAAAGTAGGGCAAAGGCTAAGGAAAATGGGCTACAAAAGGGGCAAATGTGGCTGCCCCTGTTTCCACAGCTGCTGCTACAGTACTGCTGTAACAGTGCTGCTGCTAAGCCTCAATGGGGCTGCTGTAGAGCAGCCATCTGCTGCCTTTGCTACTGCTATGGCAGCTACTGCTGCTGGCTGCTGTGGGGGCAGCAGCTCCCCCTCCCCTCTCTTCTCCACTCCTCTATCCATTTAGCTACCTATCTATCTATCCATCTTGCTATCCCCCCACAACCACACACACATATAAATATTCAAATCCTCCCTCTCTACCAACACACACACACACACACAAGCACTCACACTATATATATCAAAACCCCCTCTACTTACAACCACACACACTCACACACTCTCACCACTACTCATACACTCACACACTCTCATCCACACTAGCACATATACATCCTCCACAACAAACAAACACAATCTATCCCCCACTCTCACTACACCATATATATATAACCAACAATACAAAATCAGTCCAACATATAATAATATGCACCAAAATGACATGTAGAGACTCAAACTTGACATGTAGACTAAATCACTTAGATCCAACCATAGGTACCCAAATGAAAACAAGTCTAACCATCCTAACCGTAGTTAATCTACCCTATAACAAGTCTAAAACTGAAATTAAAAGCCAAATTAGCCTATTGGGCATAAAACCAAACACATGGTGTACCTCTAATGAAAATCTCTCCATGGGGACACAAAAACTACTCCAACTTCCTAGAGAGGACTCAAATGAGCCTCTAAATGGTTCCTAATGGTGATACATGCATGGGAGTGGTCCTAATAAATGCAAATTTAACTAAAATGGAAGAGAAATTGAAATAGAGAGATGGTTATACCTATTGGGAGTTGGATCCCAATGATACACTCAAATAGACACGGTTCCGACACGAAAACTCCTCCAAATTGGACACCCTTCCCTGCTCCTTGCTAGCACCTCCTCCTTGATGGATTAAAAAAAAAGGATGAAGAATGGGTTGATTTGAGAGATCAAAACTGTCACGCCCCGCTCCCGTAGGAGCGATCGTCCTCGCTAAGGCGTGATGCCGTACGAGCCTAGATTGCGCTCGTGCAAGGCGGGTTCCATAACGGCCGATTCCAGCGGCTGCGACGGGGTCGTCGTACAGAAGTCCCAAGCAGAAACATTGAATAATAGCAGCAAAAATTTAGAACAAAACACAAGTCATTGCAAAACACTCTTTTATTGATATTGAAACAAGGTTACAATGGGGCGCAAGGCCAAGATTACAAGTCTCTCAAGCTCACTCAAGCTCACATTACAAGTTCACTCAGCTCTCTCTCATCTCTCAATACATGTCTCGAACCAGCGGAAGCTTCGGAAGGCGATGTCCATACATTATGTCCCGTATAAGTCTTTACTATATGCGGTCACACGCTTCGAATCGCCAAGGAACTCCGTACCTCGACGCATCCAGCGAGCTCTGCACCACGAGCTTCTACCTGTGCCTGCACATAAAAAATTATGTGGGTGTCATTACTCAACTGTACTGGTGGAATGAGCTTCTCGCCCACCCATACAAACCCAACACGTTTGATTTACTTTTGTGCAACTTAGTCCCCTTTATGATTGTCTTTCTACTCTTGCCTTAGGATCAGTTTTAGGACCGACGCCTTGGCTATTTTGTGTCTTTAGACCATCCCGTGCTTGCAACATTCAACATTAACCTATCGAGTCGTGTTTGCCTTACGGCCATAATCAGAGACACAACTACGCGATGAGGCTCCATTTTCGTGTGACCGTGCTTCAAATCCTTTGTGCCATGCCTCGTAACTATGTGCGACTCAACCATATCGTCGCCTCGCGGCCCTTGCTACTTTGATCACCAACTGACCCAATCAAGACTTGTGAATCTTAATGTCACTCAAACAACTTTGCCTTGTGGTGGTTTCCTGACTTAAACTCAACCAACTCAACCATAACCATGTAACTTATACGCCAAAAACATATGACTCGATGCCACATCTCGTGCTGAAGCACGACGCCTATGTTGAAACCCAATCTTAGGCCCAAACTCTGTGTTCTAATTGTACACACCTTCAACTCAACTCAATCCAAAGGCATACACGCGGATAGCCGCTATTTGCCGACATCTATATGAACTTGGCCACTAGCATCACAAGCTATACCTTGACGTATGGTTTTGTTAATCGGGATCCTTTCGACGCAAGTAGCTAGCTCCGTCGCAAGTCCCCGCTTAATCTGTGCCAAAACCTTACGCACGACTATACCCTGTTTCCTCCTAGGCCGAGTCGGTCCCATGGCCCAGGGTTGCTGCTCGAGGATTCATCGCCCTTGTCGACAAGTTATCAAATGACCATGCAAGACTCGACACAAACTGACGTCTCGCACAGTCATTCCTCTACCAAAGCCAAGACTTCTATCCTTGAGACCCCTCGACGACCCACGGTCGTGAGCATTCCTTCCTTGAGAACCCTCGACGACCCACGGTCGCGAGCATTCTTTCCTTGAGATCCTTCGACGACCCACGGTCGCGAGCATTCTTTCCTTGTTACCCTATCATTTGGTTCAACTCATGAACGCCTATTTGATAGTCCTTTCTCAAAACTCACTTTGAATCAATTGTAGTCCTTGCCTTAAACACTAATCCCGTGCATCGTGCCTTAAGCCAATCGTGCTCTACGCGACACTCCTGCCCAAGTCGACGGGCCTTGAGATCGTGGGACTACTTAACTTGGACGAACCGCGAAAGAGCGGGACAGTGCTTGTAATGTCTTAGGTCGACCGGCATAACTTTGCCTAACTTCACCAAGCCTACAACTTAACTCAAGGGACGAGCAAAGGCTATGCCAAGCCTTGCATCATGGAAGCGTGCATGCTTGATCGAGCATTTACGCGGGCGACGCCTATAACTTAGGCTACATTCATAACTTTGCCTACTCAACCAACTTTCCTTCTCCTAAGCCACGGGACGAAGGATCGAGTGTCATTTTCAAAGCACGCCGTACACTAACTCTAAGCCGACCGTTGAACCTTTCCATATTCTAACTCATTTCGACCCGTCGGGATTATTCCCTTAGCTATGTGGATTCGTCTCTTTTATTATCAAGCCTACTTGTGCAAGTTTAAAACACACGATTTATTATGTGAAGGCTAAGATGAGGCAAGTTCACCGAAACTATCCCACCTGAGCGAGCGGTCGCCTCGATCGAGCGATGTCTTCGAGTAGTCGTTGCAAGGCTAAGTCCGAACGCCGTCGGCATTTCGATTCTTCCGATTGACTGAGCGGGACGGGGCACTACAAAAACCTAGAGGGAAGCTCTCAAGTTTTGGGGAAGAACAAAATGGAATGAAAACAGACAAGTAGTTGAAATAAAATGAGGAGAACCCCCCTATGGTGTGGTCGGCCAAGTATATCCCTAATGGGCCTTTTTGAAATGTCTACAATGCTCCCAACTAGCCTTCTATGGTTCAACTTAAGTCATGTCAAGGTTTGCGGTCAAAAGCGTCAAGTTCTAATCTCTAAATGAACCAACCTAGTCATGTGGGATTAGCCTAATTACACTAGACTAATTAGTGGGATTTGTGGACCATGTCTAACTAATCTTTGGATCCCGACTAGAGTCTAAGCTACCCGGGTCACTAACACAAGTCAAAACTAGACGAAAATCAAACCCGACTAAACTAAACCCCAAAATACAATATTAATAAATAAAAATCACCAAAAATATAGGAAACTAGAAAATGACAAAAATACCCTCAATTTGAAAACAAGCAGTTATAGTCGTTGATACTTCACACCAGTTTGCAGGCGAGTACATTATCTGATAGTTTTTATTAGTTTATTTCTACTATAATTCTTGTATTTAGCGATGTTATATTTGATTCTCGACACGTTGGTCACATGGATTGGTATTTCTGGATCCCGTCATGAGATATTACCATGGCTATCGTATTGACATCGTACACGACATGTTCATTAGACATTGTACATGATTGTATTATAAAATATTGCTCGTGTATAGTAACGTGACATGGTTGGATCCACTGTACTAGTTGGGACAGGAGAAATTCTAGTAAGAGATGTGATCAAATCCCTATTGTAATTGTAGACATTATAAGTGTTAATCGTACACCTCACGCATGATTAACCAGGCCACTTAGCTATTGTATAAGTTCCCAAGCCGATCACATCTCGAGACTAGTATTCCAAATACATATTATTTATAGTATTTATTGTTCCCGTCATATTTCCTGGACTATACTTATATGTTCTGTCTATTTAATTCTATTCCTATACATTGTGCGCTTCACATCTTTTATTCTTTATAGTACCTATTGCTAGATTACGTTTTCATATTGGTAGTTCTATTCTTCATCATTTATCGTACTCTCTATTTGCAGTTTTATAGTTTTTGTCAATTAACTGAAACTGCTGTTAGTGGTGTGCTCGCTCCAATCCTGATTGGATAACATTTTTCAGATGACGGTTGCCCTACCTTTTACGGCCATGGGATGTAGTAGGCGTGGGTCGGGAGGCTCAGTTTCAGGAGGATTTATAGCTCAGGCTGAGGAGGCTTATTTAGCGACTCTGTTAAGATAGATTTGTGCTGGATTTGTCTCCAGTTAGACTCTTGGTTTGTTATTTATTTTGAGACTTATTCTGTGTTAGATAACTCTTAGACTCTTCTGGATTTGTAATATTCTTATGTTAAATTTTTTGATATTTCATATCTTGTTGTCTTTATCTTTTCGTACCATTTATCTTCTTTATAGTATTGTGATTGAGTATGGATATATTGTCATTACTTGTCCTCCGTTTGGAGTTGACAATCTCGACATGTTATGATATTTATATTGCTTGTTAGTTTAGTAAACCTAGACAGTGTTCTACCACCGATGCTGCGGCATAGACTGGACGCTGTTACGCACTTGTGTCCCTATACCGGGTGCAGGTCGTGACAATATATATACTCTAAGTGTGTGTATATACACACACACACACACACACACACACACACACACACACACACACACACACACACACACACACACTCTAAATATATATATTTAGAGTATATAATATAGGGCACTCGTGCCATATATATATATATATATATATATATATATATATATATATATATATATATATATATATATAGAGGTAAGTATAATTTCATCCATATAGGATTAATACAGATAGCACTAAAATCCTTAACTCTTCAAGGGTTAAATGCATCATTATTGACATCTCTACGAGATGGTAGATGTTTGAATTGGGCACAATCCCTAATGGGAGTAATGGCGAACAAGCCTTTGCCATGGCCCAGTCTACTTCAATGTTTATCCAAATTTAAGTCTATCATTAACAGATGCAAATCTGTTCAAATCAGTGTCTTTAAATCTAAAGATATATGGTTATAATTTTCTTCCTGGATCTGAAACTATAGCAATAATCTATAGAGTTCATTTCAAGGTTTTGAATACTCTAGCCCCAAAAGCTAGACATTTAACCAAACCAGGACAAACTACCTTAGTGGAGACAAATCTCTTAACAACTAAGGTAGCTACTAATAGAATAATTAAATGGAAAGAAATAAACTTTTCAGAAGAATGGACTCTGAATATGGCTGTTCCTCCTAAGCCCATAATGGATACGGAGATAGATCAGATTATTCAGACTCCAGATGGAGACGTGGAAGTAAGATTTACTCCACAAATCAAAGCTAGAATTTTTACATCATCTAGCTGTTCTAAGAGATTTATATCTGATAAATTAATATCAGATAAAGTTTCTGAACCTGAATCTTCTAGTAAAAGAAGATAATAAAGTAGAAAAACTTCGAATAAATGATTCTAATATAGTTCATCCAATATATAAACCTCAGTCGTCTAAATTAGATGATGAACCGACAATGTCGAAAATGGATTTCAGTCTTTCTTAATGGATATAGCTGAATATTCAGGAATTATAAGCTTCCTAAATAGGAAGTTTTATAGTAAAAAAAATAATGAGTTTAGACAATGATATGAAAATACCAATCATAAGGTGCAAAGAGCACTATTTAAGGTGAAATATCACCAACATATAAATGAAACCAAAAAGATTAAATGGTTTCATGAATGGTTTATGGAGCAATATGTAAATAATAAACTAAGACAAATAAATGTCTTAGAAGAAAAACATAAATTATGGACTAAAAAAAAGGATTAAAAATAAAATCTTTATATCCTCCAAACGATCACATAAAGGTTTCTATTCAGAATAGTGCTGATTTAGAAGCTAATTCTTTCTACAAAATAATTGAGCATAAAAAAGAAACAATAAAAGAAATGCAAAAAATTATTTTGCAAAATAATTATACAAATACTTATATACAGATTATGGGTTAGCAGTTAACGAGAATTGAAACTGCTACTCAACAATTACTCATAAAATTAGAAAAAAATAAAAGGAATAGAGCTGAATGAAAGCCCTATAATTAAACCAAAAATCGAGACAACTAATGTCTCGATAAAACCTTCAATGGAGGTTTCAGGATATAAAATTAAATCAAAAACAGAATTCACTAAAGAAGATCTAAAAGATGTAGTAGAACTAGGGGTGAGCAACGGTTCGGTTCGGTTCAAACCGAACCGATTAGACGAAAACCGAAGTAACCGAAAACCGATTTTTGAAAAATCGAAAACCGAACCGTATTCCAAGAAACCGAAATGAACCAAACCGAATTTAAATAGTTCGGTTTTCGGTTCGATTCGGTTCTTTGGGCCCAACTGGGCCGGATTTTCTAAACCCAAATTCAATTTTTTTGTAATGGCCTTACCATTTGGTAAAAAAAAATTGTAATGGCTGATGGTGTATGTGCCATATCACGCCAAATGGCATCATTTAGAAAATGCCACTGACATCTTTCTCTTCTACCAAGACCAACATCTTTCTCTTCTACCAAGACCAAAACTCACACAGGAAGGAGAACATTGTGTTCAATTCAAACAAACAAACAAAAAACACTGAAGAAAGAAAGAAACAGACTATAAGAAGTGGTTTGTGACAAAAAAAAATGTCGATGTTTCAACAATCGAGTGTTTGTCTACACATTTGAAAAGCAAAAACACAAAAGAAACACACATGCAATATGTTTCCAGAATATCATGACTTCAAAGACTCAAGAAAAAATATCCAGTTGTTCTGTAGCAACATAGAGGGAGGGATGAAGCTTGAATCCGTACCTTCACCACAGAATCACCAGGAACAACAGTCCGAACCAGACCCTTGCGCTCGCTCCCCACTCGTACACCTTCACCACCAACTGCTTGAACTCGAACTTGAAGAATATCGCCACCGTCGTCAGCGTCTTTCCCCTCATCAAGCCCCTGCTCATCAGCGGTTGGGGGAGGAGTGGCAGCGCGACCAAAAGCTCTTGTAGCACAAGGTATGAGAGGACCTGCTCCTTCTCCAGTGAGAGGGCGATGGCGACGGTGTGGATGGCGATGGGGAGGGAAGAGAGGTGGTTGGACGGAGGGGATTTTGAGGGGTGGATTCTGTTCCGTCCAGAGACGTAGTGGAGAATGGGGAGAGAAAGAGAGGCGACAGAAGAGAGAGAGTGGGCCGGTTAGGTTTTTTCCCCTTCTCTTTTATATAAGCTGAAGGGCAAAAATATAAACGTAAACTGATCGGTTTTCGGTTCGGGTCGGGTTCATAAACCCAAATCCAAAAACCGACCCGAAAACCGTTTTATTCAAAAGTCAAAACCGAAATTCGAACCGATTTTTTAAAAACCGAACCGAACTTCAATTTCGGTCCGGTTCGGTTCGGTTTACGGGTGAAAACCGTTTAATGCTCACCCTAAGTAGAACAATTTAGAAAAACTAATATTAACGTACTCCAAAATGAGTTGGAATATGAAAGCCTTAAAGAAAAATTCTTAAATTATAAACCAAAATAAAATCCTTCTAAAATAAATATGCTAGAAGGAGAATCTTCGATTCAATGCTGCCAAGAAACCTCTGATTCTGAGGCATCAAATTCTTCAGATGAAGAACAACTCAATTCAATACAGATTGAGAAAATAAATAATTCTATAAGTTCAAAATGAGGTGAACTCAGAAAGAATTAATACTGTCAAATATGACAAACCAAATTTAATAAAATATTATTACAAAAGACCATCCTCCGTAGATGTTCTATATGAAGAAAATGATTCTATTATTCAGAATCATTATTGCAGTGGAGAAATCTATGAATGAAATATAGACGGTCTTTCAGACAAACAAATTAATGATCAATTGCATAGAATGTTAATGTACTCTAATATAGCTAAAGCTGCTGGAAATTCTGATAAGCAAATTGCTTTATTTATTACTAATGGTTCTACTGGCATCCTAAAAGGATGGTGGGATAATTGTTTAACCCAGGAACAAAAAATGGAAATATTGGAAACCACTAAGATCGAAAATGATCATAAGCTGCCTGATGTTGTGTATACTTTAATGGTTAATATATTTGAACATTTTACAGGACAAATTTCAGATGTGGGGAGAATTAGGACCCTCTTACATAATCTGAGATGTCCAATACTTACTCATTTTAGATGGTACAAAGGTACTTTCTTAAATAGAGTTATGCAATTAGATGATGCTAATTCATCACATTGGAAGTCTAAATTTATTGATGGACTACCAAATCTCTTTGCTGAGAAAATAAGACAAAGAATGAGAGATAAAAATGATAATAATTCCATATGAAAAATATACCTATGGAGCACTAATAAATTCGTGCGTCCAAGGGGGATTAGCTCTTTGTAATGATTTAAAATTAAAAAATCAGTTAAAATCCCAAAGGCTTTCAGAAAGAAAGCAATTAAGAGAATTTTGCAGTCAATTTGCTGTAAACAGTTATAAGCCTCCTGATAAGAAAGGAAATGCTAGAAGAGAATATAGAGAAAAGGAAAATAAGCCCTATTACAAAAGAAAAAAGAAAAGAATTTGTTTTCAAAATTTTAAAGGAAAAGATAGAAGCCAATAAAAGAGATCTTCTCAAAAAAGGAAAGCCTCTAAAGAAATAAAATGTTATAAATGTGGCAAATTAGGCTATTATGCTAATAGGTATTATACAAAAAAAAAGAAGAAATAGAAGACGAAGGACTTAAAAGAACCTTGTATAAAATGTTGATAAATTATGATGAAGAATTAGGTTCATCAGATGAATCAACTGATGATAATTCAATTAATATGTGTGAATGTGAGAGTAATTGTAGTTGTGAAGAATGTTCCAATGAACATGATATAGACTACTACAAGTCTATAGTAGAAATGAATGGTTTGTCAATAAATGTATTGACAACTCAAGATAAAAGAGAGAATAGAATCTCTAATGTCTACTGAAATCAATAGGACAGCAAGAGAAAAGTTAATTAATTTCTTAAATATAGAAGAGAAATCAAAGAATAATGATTCTCCTAATAAAGGAGAAGAATCATATACTATGGCTAAAGTACTTCGAAGATACAAAAGTAAAGAAGTTAAGCCAGTAACAATACAAGATCTCAAGAATGAGATTAAAGTATTGAAGAAATAAATAAAAGAATTAAAATCTCAAGATGAGATTACACGAATAAGGCTATCTAATTTAGAAAAGATAGCTCAAAAAATAGGAATTCCCAAGGAAAAGGGAGAAAGTTCTAATAGGAGTAGTACTAATTCTTCAGCAAAAGAAGAAGAGAAAGAGCTTGAATCACAAGCTGCTTTAGGGAAAATAGATCTTTTTATAACCAAAAAAATGGTATATATAAATAGATTTACTCATTAATAATGAGTATTATATATCTAATTTAATTGCACTAGTAGATATTGGTGCAGATTTGAATTGTGTTAAAGAAGGTGTTGTTCCAATAAGATATTGTGAATACACTACCCAAACTCTTAGTGCTGCTAATAATAGAGCACTAACGACACCATATAAGGTTACAAATGTTAATGTCTATAAAGATTCAATAGTTATTCCACTACAATTTATTGTAGTAAAAGAAATATCTCAGCATGTTATTCTGGAAACTCTTTTCCTAGAAAAACTAATGCCAATTAAAAATATTACTACCTATGGTATCTCTACCGTGTATAAAGGTAAAGAGATAACCTTTGAATTCATTCGCGATCTAATGATCAAAATACTAAATGAAATTACAGAAATCAATTTGAAAGAAAATCAAATAAATTTCCATAGGGAGGAGATAATACAGATTCAAATATCTGAACAATTAAAGAAGATGGAAGTACAAGAAAAAATAAAACAAATAGAAGAAGAATTTAAACTACAAACATGTAGTAATGTCCCTAATGCCTTTTGGGATAGAAAATAACATATTTTACTTCCTTATGTGGATAACTTTAATGAGAAAGATATCCCTACAAAGGCTAAACCGTGCCAGATGAATCAGCAATATCTGAAATATGTAAAAAAGAAATTCAAGACTTAATAGATAAGAAATTAATAAGAAAATCTTATTCTCCTTGGAGCTGTACAGCATTTTACGTTATGAATAATGTTGAAAGAGAAAGAGGAGTACCAAGATTGGTAATTAATTATAAACATCTTAATAAGGTATTAAAATGTATTAGATATCCAATCCCTAATAAGAGGGATTTGCTTAACAGGATTGTTAGAACAAGAATATTTTCTAAATTTGATTTAAAATCAGGCTACTGACAAATTCAAATAGCTGAGCAGGATAGATATAAGACTGCTTTTACAGTACCGTTTGTGCATTATGAATGGAATGTAATGCCATTCGGATTAAGGAATGCTTCGTCTGAATTTCAGAATATAATGAATGAAATATTAATTCAGTACTCTGAATTTATATTGTCATACATAGATGATATATTAATTTTCTAATTCGATTGATGAACATTTTAAAAACTTGAAAATATTCAAGCTTCTAGTTATCAAGAATGGGCTGGTAATATCAGCACCAAAGATGAAATTATTTCAAACATAAATAAGATTTTTAGGACATAATATTGCCAATAGGACAATAATTCCTATTGATAGAAGTATTAAATTTGCTTCTAAATTTTCTGATGAAATAACTGACAATAAGCACTTACAAAGATTTCTAGGAGCACTTAATTATGTGTCTGAATTTTATAAAAAATATAAAATAAGATACAAAATTTTTGTATCAAAGGTTGAAGAAAATCCTCCTACTTGGACAGAAGAACATACCAAGGCAGTTAGGATAATAAAGCAAAAGATTAAAATTTTACCTTATCTACATTTGGCAAAAGTAGCATGGTTCAAAATAGTTGAAACCGATGCCAATGATATAGGGTATGGTGGTATTTTGAAACAAAGAAATCCTGAGACTAATAAGGAAGTCTTAGTTCGATTTTGCCCGGAGAAATGGAATGGTACCCAAATAAATTATTCTACAATTAAGAAAGAAAATCTTTCTATTATTAAATGCATACATAAATTTCAGGATAATTTATTAAATCAAAAGTTTTTGCTTAGAATAGATTGTAGCTCTGCAAAAACTATTTTGGAAAAGGATGTTAAAAATTTAGCATCTAAGCAAATATTTGCTAGATGGCAAGCAGAATTAGCTATCTTTGATTTTGATATTGAATATATTAGAGGGAATGAAAATAATCTTCCTGATTTTTTAACCCGTGAATTTTTGCAGAATGGACAGAAGGGATAAAGGGAAGCAGCCATGGGAGAAGCCCATGGATAGAAGAGCACGAAGACTGGACCGAATTCCAGTAAGAAGAAATATTACTGCCTCTGTTACAGATGGTGAAAAGGAGAAAATCTTCTATAAAGAAGCTGCTGAATCAGCAGATATGAAATCAATTTATACTCAGAAAATAAGATCTGAGGATGTCATATGTCTAGATCAACAGGATCTACTAATGATTAATGATCCCTGGAAAATAATAAAAAAATATTTTGAGCGAAATATGTTTCCAATGAAATATAGATCTAGAACCCATTACGAAGGGATGCTGCCAGCTACAAAAATAGCATAGATTGAGCACTTTCGGCAGAATCTGAAAGACTTTCTCAGTGAAATAGTTTATAGTAAAATTACTGTATTTAATGTTATCACTCCTTAATCTTGGGGTTTGCATCCAAATTTGGAACGAATGAGTGTATCAATGGATAACTCATATTCCATTAAATTCACATACTGGGATTATATTGATGCCTTCTATAATGTGTTCTACTATGAGAATGAGAAGAAGAAGCACTCATGGTTTATTAAAATTTTCCTAAAATTTTTGGAGCATGAGATACCAGCATGGTTCCATAAATGGTGGATTTATTTTGGTGCCTATTTAGAAATTTTATCTCCTCCAATACTTCAGGCCTTCGAAGAATGGGTCGACAAGGCAGCAATCTGCCAGCAAAATAAGAATTACTACGAAAAAGAGACAATAATTGTAATGACCCGCTCCGCACGGTGCATTATGCTGAGTCGTTGACTCGAATAGTCGCGTTGACTCGAGTAAGTATCGATGTGAATCGATACAAGAGTTACCTTGTCCCGAGAAACGCATCGAATCTGATCGATGCAAAGAGTTACGTTGACCCGAGGAACGCATCGAGTAAGATCGATGCAAGTGTTAAGTTGGCCCGAGAGAAAGCATTGAGTCGGTTCGAAGATTCTACGAAATCGAATCGACGCAAGGCACAAGTTCGATTCAAACGAATTATTGATTTTAGTTGGTTTCGTGTGCAGGCTATACGTTTACACTGAAATATAAGAGGTCAGCATTTTGTCTTATTTACAACGGGGTCCGCAAAACTAAATCACCGCCTCGCAACGGACTGAGGCATAGGCTCAGTAAGCCAAATTAGTTGTATAATTCAATGAAGCACGAAGTGCTCGAATGGCTAAGTCAGAAGAGTTGGCCGCATAACAAGTTATGAAATCGAGCCACATCGGCTAAGCAAAATGACAAGGCATATCGGCTTAAGGTGGGGGGGGGGGGGGGCTTTTACTTCTCTTTCCTACTCCTTCATGCCTAAGTAAAATATATCGTTGTATGTTAAGTTAACCTATCGAGATCAAGGGCGTGGCTCGATCGAAGAGATGAACATAGTGCATGTCAAATACTAGATAGAACAATTGAAATGAAACGTACATCAAATGTACGAGTCGCTATAGAACATTGAATATCGCAAAGGCGAGTGCCTCGGTGCGCAAGTCATAAGAACATGGGATAACTGTATCGACAAGTGCCTCAACGCACAAGTCATTTTGTGCCCCCGCGCACGAGTTAGTATGCTAGAACATTGAAAGACTATATCGGCGCGAGTGCCTCAGTGTACGAGCTATAGAACATTGAATACCCTATCGAGACGTGCCTCAGTTGCATGAGTCGGAGGGAAGGAACATACATTGAACACTAAGGCATAGAACATGGAATTACGGTATCGAGGCGTACATCACATATACGACTCGAAGAATATAGAACAATCGTGTCAAGGCATGCATACGTGCACGAGAATCATAAAAGATGGCTTCGTTGCGAAGAGAACAGTTGTGGCATGAATGTGACGGAACTGTCAGATGTGACATGATGCCTCAAAAATGTTCGGGACCTTTGGGTCGTTCGTTTGACGAACATTGAGTTGGGGCATGGTGTCATTGGACATTGAAATGAAGAATAAAGTGAGAATACATTGAAAGAATAAAGAAATGCGAGATGACGTAAAGTCTGAGTTTCAGACTCAAGACTATGTTTGGTTGTATGAGTTTGATGTGCACGTTGCATGTTCGAATGGACTTGAGATATTGCATGTGCACGGGTGGGATATGAATTCCCTCGAACGAGTTATATTTGCCGGGGTACCGGGACTGTTCGGCCTAGGAGGGATGAATAATCATTATTGGTGCTCCTCTTTTGGGTATGACTTACGATCTGTTACTGATGTGATAAGCCATAATTGATGGTAAGTTCGATGTCCTTCGGATACTGGGCCAGCAAACCCGTACAGGGAGGACGCCGAATTATCCAGTTTGAGACAAGAAAAGAAAAGATAAACAAGTTAGTCCATTCCGGCACGGATACGCCAATGACCTTCATATAGTTAAGGAACGGTAGGCCGAAAGTGCAGGAACACAGAGCTCCTGCACAGAGCACTTATAACATGACAGGGAAGGAATGAGGCGTATTCACCTTGCATCGGTACAAGGGCGAGTACGTCAATGTTTGGTAAGAAGTCACGAAACAACACGAGATTGCTATTGGTTGCCTGCTTGCTTATGCGAATCGCAATAACATGCTTGCCATGATATCATGCTTTACTACTTTCGAATATGCCATGAAACAGATCCTAAGGAGAACATAGAAAGATAACTAAATTGTATGTTGCATGAATCAATATATAACAAATGACGACTTATTTAAGTGGGTTTTTGATCAGTACAGCGAGGACGAAAGTACTAATCCTCCACTAGTTTGCTAGCAGGTTCAGAGAATGGTCTGCTTGCGGTGGAGTTTCGCTTGATCGCGCTGAGGCATGGAATGCCATAGCGTTTGAAGCGTGCGATCGCATTGACGCTCGGACTTGCAACAGGATTGATGCGGCCGAGATATAGAAGGCATGCTGTATGAAACAGTGAAATCCTTTGCGGGCAAGAGAGAACTCGAGTGTTGTAGCCAATCTGGCCAATTCAGTTGGGCTATTGATAGCCTTTGTAATCTCAGTTCATTTATCAATAAGAGAATTGTTTTGTATACTCTGTTTTCTTCCGTTGCTAATATCAAATCAAAGATAACCATTTGAGAATTTATCATCTTGCCTTGTACGAATACAACTCCAGACTCGTATGGCATCATGCCCCAGCGAGGACGATGATTCGAATAAATCGATGCGATGACGAGCGATTTTTCGGATCGGGACGTGACAGTAATGTACTTTTTCGTAGCAAATAATATTCCCCATATAATGAAATGGACCTTCAAATGTGAAGAAGGAGAATTTGAAATTTTAATGCCGAGCAGAAAATTCCTAATTAAATGGTAGAATAGAATAGATGAAGCAGAGAAAATTGTAGAAATAAAGAAAGCCCATGCAGATGAAGCAAAAGAAGCCCAGCAAATGCATGAAATAAAGAATACTTCGACAATCGAGGAAAGTCCATTGAAGAGATATATAGATTCTTTAATTAGAAAGAATCCAAAAATTTCTCCAAAAGAATTAAAACTTCAATGCATGAAATATATGACATCTCAAATATGGATGCCTTGTTTGATATTGCTGATGATGAGTCCATGCAGTCCAATCATTCATCCAGAGCAAATATTGAATAATTTTCATATGACAATAATGATGAAGATAAGATTGTGATAGAATCGTCCATGTCAAAGAGCTGTGCACCTAGGCGGCGACCTAGGAATAGTGAAGATGATAATTAAGAGGCAGATGTGCGGTGCAGAAATAAAAAGGAATGGAAAGAAGATAACCATAAATAAAGTTAATTGTGGTAGGGCCAACAGTACAATCAGGCCTAACAACTTTTTTAAAGTAGGAATCTACTTTATGAAAGGTAAAGTAATGTGACATAAAGATGAGAACACGTATGTCCTTCAATAAGACTACGTGTATCTAATATGATGGTGACTAAGGCGGTTCGCGGGACAGCTGGAGGTTCTCTACCGATTGCTGGCATTCACTTTAGTCTCTTTTTTGTGTTATAAATAGAGGCTCAGAGCCTCAGTGATGTATCTTATTCTTTCTTTGAGTGTTTTGTGTACTCTGGTGTGCTTGTAAAAGTTTCTACTACTATCAATAAAAGTTTATGTGCTTCCTTTCAATTATTGCTCTGCTGAAATTCGATCCTTTTAGACCCTTTTGTCTAATTTTGTATATATATATATATATATATATATATATATATATATATATATATATATATATATATATATATATATATATATATAAAACATATATATATATATATATATATATATATATATATATATATATATATATATATATATATATATATATATATATATATATATGTTTTATATATATATATATATATATATATATATATATATATATATATATATATATATATATATATTGTGTGTGTGTGTGTGTGTGTGTGTGTGTGTGTACCATGATTATCCATTGGCCTAACTATACTATAGTGACAAAATAATTTAGGCCATGTCATATATGTTTAGGTATTTGAATTCCAAACTTAATTAATAATATTAAGACATGAATATTAGCAATAATAGCAATAAAATAAGGGGGTTTATATCCACTTGGGTTGGGTAGTTTGGGTTAGGTTTGGACTTGGAGTGATCGTGACTAAAGTTTAAGTCATTTATGATCATTGATGAAATAATCGCATGCGGGAGCTCAATTGGATGGCACACGCGTGGAATGTGTGTAGTAGGCTCAAAATATGTCAAAATCATATATTAGATCGATTATGTTGGATCGATGTCGAGCCCCAAAATTAAATTAGAAGTTAGGACACAGTGCCCACTCACGCAGAAGAATCCAGCGGGGAAGCCCACACCGCGCTACTTGCACGGAAGCGAGCGCATACCGATGCAATGAAGCGCAAAAGTGCTACTTTGCGCCCTTTACCCACGCCCTCGTCGGGACTTAGCTCATAAGGAAAATCCCAAAAAAAATAAATGACAAAAAACATAAATGTTTCTTGGCTTTCATGATCCTTGCCTTTAGGAAAATAGCCCACCATACCAACCACACGTGCAACTACTCCCAATGTGCACAAGTCAACAAAAAATGAATCTTATATTGAAATACGCACTTAGATTGCCACATGGATGTGAGACTATTTTCTAGAATTCAAGATTAAAACCCCAACATATAAAGATTTTACACTACTCTAAAACACATGGTTCAAAAACTAGCTACTCTGAAACTAAGGTGAACCTTCGATTTAATCGATTTAACCGAATCAAAATTGTCGAAACTGAATAAACTGAAATTCTAAAAATCCAAAATCAAAACCGAACCGAAATTAGACATAAACGAAACCGAATAATCAAATCGGTTTATTCGATTGGTATTTCTATTATTTAATAGATCAGACCCAAAGTTGAAACATATTTCAATTATACTATACGTTGTAATTTTTATACACACATTTATTATATTTTAAAATTGTACTCAAAACATGATTAGTTGTCAAATTATTAAAGTTGGACTTCAAACTAGGGGTGAGCATTGTTCGATTTTGGACCGAAAATCAAACTGAACCGATCGAATAAGAGATTCGGTTCGATTTAAAAAAAAATCTTTTCAGTTTTGAAAATACTAAGATTTTCATTCGATTTCGGGTTTGGATTTCGGTCCAAAACCGAATAAGACTTGTACAATTATGTATATACCCTCAATTTTATGCATATTTTGTGATTAAAAATGTGTATATTTTGAAAACAATAATTCTATGTGTTTATTTTGAAGTCGAACTTTGATAGTTTAACAACTAATCTATTATGCGCAACTTTAAAATTCAACAAATGTGTTTATAAAATTATATCTTTTTAATATTTTTTAACCATGATTCTAACTTTGGATCGAACCCATTAAACAATACAAATTGTCCGACCGAACAAACCAAATAAACCGAATTAGTTATTCGATTCAGGTTCAATTTCGGTTTTAGCTTATTCGGTTCGATTTCTGTTTTATATTTTTAGAATTTCGATTTTTTAACTATTTCGTTTCGGTTTACTGAATGCTCACCCCCACTTCAAGCACACAAATTAAATTATTGTTTTCAAAATTTACACATTTTTAATCATAAAACATGCTTAAAATTGATAATATTTACATAAGTTTTAGGGATATTTAGACTTTGGGTCTCAAATAAGTTCTGAAATTTGTGCTTGAATCTCCATATTATACATAATTAGTATTTGGGTCTCAAAAGTGTCACAAAAAATAATTAGTGACACTTTTGAGACCCACACACTAATTATGTATAATATGTAGACCCAAACACTAATTTTGAAACTTATTTGAGACCCAAAGTCTAAATATCCCTAAATTTTATTTGTTTTCCAGTTCTGGACCGAAACCGAAATTCAAACCAATTTTTTTTTTTCCAAACCGAACCCATCTCTTATTCGGTTCAGTTCGATTTTCGATCGAAAACCGAATAATGCTCACCCTATCCGCAACCACCTCTTTGTGCCTTCCCAGAGTGTAATATTGGAACATAGAAGATATTTCCCCTTGCACAAGCTGATGATTCTTAAAACACAACCATTAGTTACAACAATCCAATGCAAGTGAAGGGTGAAAACTAATACTCCCGTTTAAAAATACAAATCAAGGCAAAATAGCAATTTTCGGTTCCGAAGCTCATATACATACTACTGGCTCTTGAATTGGATTTGTTGCTCAGTCTTGGCTTGTGAACCACCACAGCAACACCTGCAGAACATTATCATACCCATCTCTATCATCTTAAGTCTCAGTCTCACTACAACAATGTGCTTTGGATATACAGATGCATGATTCCTTCCAGAAGAAGAAAAAAACTGCAGTTCAAACAATAAACAACAGTAGAAAACATAGATTCAAAGCTCAAGACAAAGATGTCTTCTGTATGTAGATATTACCAACAAATGTAAACCCCCCACAGCCACAAAGATCTTGCAGGACCGAAATTACGACATTCTTTTTGCATCTTCTACTCGAGGTCTGAAGAGCCAGCCCTCACAGAGTGCAACCATCTGCATAAAACACGATCCTACCTCCATTGTTCCGATATCTTCTATTACATGTGCATACTTTAACCAATCGACGAAAGACCCAAATTACCAGCTCCAGTGATGGGAAACGACGCCTTGAGACTTGAGGCATCCGATTCTGATTCCAAACATGAAGAAAAATCAGGAGCAGTTACTTTGCATCAGAAAGCAACCTTATTTCCTTCCAGAGAACAGAACCAGGATGGAGGGACGACACCCTCTGAGTCAGATGAAACAGGAATTTTACTCATAGCTCGTTGGTACCATCAAAGCTACCAAACTCGTTTGATCTCTTTCTCTCTCTCCAGTTCTCTCCCCACACCTTGGCCTCTGCGATTGCTCTCTCCCTATCAAGATCTCGGTTGAAATGCTTTGGTGTTTCCCTTGCTCTACCTAAGTGGGCCGGACTGTCGCGACGGGAGTCTTGACTCTCCAATTCATCCAAGTCCCACTTCCTTCCAGACCCACTGCCTACATCCCCTCTGCCAACTTCTGCCCCAAAGTTCACTCCCTTGAAGGGGTCCTTCTGCCTGAAGTCTGGAGAATTCTTGTGTGGTGAGTGGACCTTTCGATCTTCTCTTAACCTAGGAGTAGATGGACCGACCCTGCTACTTTGAGCTGAATTTGGATCATAGCTTTGTGAAGCTAAATATGAAAGCGCGGTGACAACGTCTCCTATAAGAGGTCGAGTTGCTGCTTGTTCTTGCAAACACATGGCTGCAACAGCTAGAGCTTGGTACAGGCCTCTCACAGGATAACGGCCATGTAGCAACGGATCTGCCATTTTGGGAAACTTTCTTCGATCTTTGAACAGAGGTCGAGCCTGCATATCAGGATCAAAATATAATGGTAGTGAAGGCCAAGTCAGCAAACAGAAAACCATGCCCATAATTTTGTGATATCTAGCACATGTGAGAATTATGTGAGAAAATTCTAAGTATCACTACTCAAATGACATTTCAAACAACTGCACTTCAAGTATTTTATTGTGCAAATATCCTTGGATAATATAACCATAATTAGACAAACTTGTAAAATGTAAATGCAAAATGTGAATTACTGGCACACTGTTGAATGTTAGACTTGCATTTGAGATCGATAGGTAGTAAATTGAATTTATATACAAATTCATGATACTTGGCTGGATGAGGTTTGTGGGGAAAACAATTTACATATGAATGATGATTTTTTTTGATGAAGTTAGCTTCGAAGGGCTAGCATTAAATCACGTCAGGTTCAAGTTCTTCCATGCCTGAACTTGAAGAGTTACATCAGGTCTGGCAATTTATACCTATCTTACCCTTATCTCCTGGATGGTTGCACTTCTGATCAGAACTGGGATCTCTATTACTGTTGAGTTTTAGTGTCAGACATACAATGTTAAAGCCCCTCCTCTCCCTGATACTCGTCGGGTTCTGGTTCCAACTACGGCCAGGGTCTTCATCAGGTAATGGTTTTCAAATCCTTAAAGATAGATTTTATGTTTTACCATGACAGCTACTATGTCATTCACAGTAGTAAACAGTACATAAAACTTTGACAACTCATTTTTGATGATCTTGATGGGTACTGAGATAGGTAAATGTATTTTACATCAGACTAGGTAAATAGTAAAAATAACAAACCAGAATATTCTAGCATGGTCATTTGGAATTTCTCAAAATTAAATTTTTTTAATGAGAAATGGCTACAATGAGTTGGGCGGTTTGTGCTGAGAAATTTCTCAAACAGTACATAGTTTCCAGTGAGATGCTGTTTATTCACTCACTTTCCTGATAAGTGCATATTTTTGCAAAAAAGTTTGAAACATCTACTTCCAAATATTTCATCGAAACAGGATATGCAAACTAGCCCAGAACAGAGTTCTGCAACAGCACCAAGTTTGCACTTCATTTGTGATAAAAATAAAAACTAAGTACACTTACGGGTTTAACTAAAAGGGCCACTTAGTGGATAAATATCAGATATAGGTATTACTGTATTCATAATTTCATATATAACCAAAAGGGCCACTTACATGGCATACATATATGGATATGAATTCAGTCACTTAAACCAATGCCAACTTTTGACTAAATGGCATGTTAATTTGGCTTAAATATGGATAGAGATCTGATTACTAGATAATACTAAGAATTTATAGAGAGACTTAAGTTTTATATTTCGTTACACCCTGACCCATGTGTCAGGACATGACCCACGCATAGGCTTCATGTGCATCCAACTCACCAAAATGGTTATCATTGATGTACACACGAGACTTGAAGTCCCAAACAATACATATATAAGCAAATCAAACTATCTCATATTCAAGGTGGGCTTAAATTTAGTGTCTCACAATCTCCCCCACACAAAAATGTGATACCCGAACATTGGGACTAATGTGGGGTTTCACAATCTCCTCTAACTTTATATCCATAGTGACTAAATCTAGGGTGGTTTCACAATATTCCCACTCAAAGACGCAACGTCCTTGAACATCAGGAATAGATCTAGGAATTCACAAACTCACCCACTCAAAGACGTGACGTTCATGTCGTAGCCAGTACATCTAGCCCAATCTCACCCTGCTCACCCTGGAGGATACAAATCTGCTAGGTAGCTTTGATACCATTTGTCACATCCTGACCGACGGTCCCATCAGTTGGGACATGACCTTAGAAACCAGAAACTCTTAGAAGGTCAATGAATCACAGTAAGAACCTCGATTCGACGGTTCTTACTTGGAAGCTCGTTGGGAGCTCGTTTCTCCGGCGACGGAAGCGCGTTTCTCTGACGACATGAGCGCTTCCCATAATATGATCATAATTTTAAAAGGAGGCATAAATTTTGGAAAAAAGTTATAAGATTTTTAATACATGTTTATTAAAGTAGCAATAAACTATAGATTATTTACCTTGAGATCAAAAAAATCAACATGCAAATGATCTTTCTGTAACTTTGAACTGAACTTTATAAATTCTAATAAATATTAATATATTTATAAGTTGATAACAATAATTAATAAACGTACATTTTTTTAGCGCACGCTCCCATCTTTAGACTCTTCTAACTAGTCACGTTCCCCTGCTCCCGTCCCCGCTTCCGCTTCTGGCTTCTAAGGACATGACCGATGCATAAACCTCATATGCATCCAACACTTGGCTCGCCAAAATGGTTTACCCGAATATCACACACGAGACTCAAAGCTCAAATATCAAACTAATCGAACTCTTATCTCATATCCGGTGTGGGATTGAATATGTGATTTCATATATATATATATATATATATATATATATATATATATATAGCTGAAGTGGCTGAGGTGAGAAGCATTCGGCCCATCTACCCGAGTTCGAGCCGTGGTAGGAGCAAATAATTTCCTCTATTTAATAAAATGGTGGAACGGGGGGCAATGGGCCTCGGGTGGCAGCGGAGCGGAGCGGACCTTCGGAACGGTGGTGCAACATGCCTTGGCCGGATGGTGCAGCGGCCCTTCAGGTCAGGTTAAGCCCCTGTCCTTCAGGTCGGGTGTCGGACCGGGTGGTGCAGCAGGGCAAGACCTTCGGACGGGAGCGAACCTTCGAGCCGGTTGTTGGCCATTCAGCCAATAATTGTAACACACTTACCTTCTTCATATATATTTTTTTATTTTTTTATTTTTTCTTCATATATATATATATATATATATATATATATATATATATATTTGGAATAATGGTAGATTTATTCCTCGCACATAGCGGTAAAGGTATTACAATACATAATAGCACATCATCTCATGCCCCATAAATAATATTATGGTGCCAATACAGATACATCGAATTCTATGTTATGTAGAATTCCAATAGTAGGGGTAGTCAAGCCTTCGAATATACGCATGTTCCGCTCCTTCCAGACGTGCCAAATGGAAGCGGCCAGACGAACTCTGGCTCTTCTGGCCCACCCCGGATCCCGGCCTCTGTGGTCTCGAATCCAGCTAAGGATACTCCTGATGTCTCGATCCACACCAACACCCCCTCTCAGCTGCACGCACTACTCAATCCATATGTACCAGGTCGTCGGACAAACAAAGAAGAGATGCCCCATAGATTCGTCCTCCCCATGACAAAGCACACACTTGGCATCTGGAATCTGCATCCCAAACCTGAGGAGTCCGTCTCTCGTCATCAGTCTGCCTCGCAGAAGTCTATATGCACATAGTTGCATTTTACGGACAATCCCCTTGCCCCAAATGAAGTCCACCTCCTCAACCCGGTCATGGTGAGTCCGAACCAAGTCATAACAGCTACGGAAGCAGAATAGACCTGACCCGTCCCCCGACCCAGGGCCGGCCCAGCTCCAGGAGTCCTCATGCTGGCTATCATCTATAGTAATAAGACGAATTTCCTCGGCTAGCTGAGCTGTGTAAGGATATCCTTCTGGCCTCCATATCCCATCTCTGATGATCCGACTGCATGTGAGCCCCATGTCCGCTTCTCTGTCCAGCTGTCCGCCCAGTATCTCCAGTAAGGATCTGGAACCCAACCAAGGATCAAGCCAGAGATCAGTGGTCGTCCCATCTTTCATGTTCCTGCAAATAGCGGTCTTGAGCACCGGCCGACACCTCAGAATGGCCTTAAATGTGACCGAGAAATTATTGTCTATCCTGCAGGCCCAGAAGTTTGTCCGCCTGAGGTATCTGTTCGCCATCCATTCCGTCCAGAGCTAACCCCCTTGATGAATCTCCAGGCCATCTTCACACCAGCTGCCTTCCTGACCGCATGTAGAGGTCGTAGCCCCACTCCCCCCTCCTCCCTAGGACGACATAACTGGTCCCAGGAAATTGCATGCATCCCTCCCCTCCAGATGAAGTCCGCACAGATGGACTCCACTTTCCGAATAGTGGCCGACGGGATCTGGATAGACTGGAGCCAGAACATCGTGATGCCAGCAATAACTGATCTCACCAACTCAATCCGACCGCCAAAAGATAGACCCGCAGCCCGCCAGCCCTCCACTCTCCTCTGAGCAAAACCCACCAGGCTGTGACAGTCCTGCTCTCTGGCGTAGTTGGCCGTCAACGGGACCCCAGGTATTTCACTGGGAGCTCACCTTTTTCTACTCCCAGAGCGAAGGCTCTCTCCTCCTGAAGCGTGCATCTGGAACTGAAGTAGACTCTGCTTTTCTCCCTATTTTACTGAAGTCCGGATAGCCTCCCGAACTCCTCCATGATGTCACATAGCGCTCTCATGCCCCGCATGGAAGGCTGGAGGAGCACCAATAGGTCATCCGCATAAATCAGATGTGAAACCACAGGTCTCACCAACCGAAAAAGGGGAACGATCTTCTTGCTATGCACCTCCATGTCAATCATGCATGTGAAATACTCCATCACCAAGGTAAACAAGTACGGAGAGAGGGGATCACCCTGCCTCAGCCCCCGATTGCTCCTGAAGTAGCCATGAGGCGTGCCCTGGATGAGGACAGAGAAAGTAGGGGAGCAAATGCACTCCCTCACCCTCGCAACCCACCTCTCGTCGAACCCCATGGCGAGCATCAAGTGGCATAGGAAGTCCCGGTTGACCGTATCATAGGCTTTCCGTAGATCCAGCTTCACACACGCCTTCATCCCCCCAGGTTTGCTGAACTCCCTCACCATCTCATGTGCAAGTAAGCTGTGCTCCGCTATCGATCGTCCCCTGATGAAAGCTGTCTGATTTTGGGACACCAACCCCTGCATAATCCCCTTCATACGCCTGCACATAAGATGTGTAATAATCTTATAAAGAAAGTTACAACAAGCTATGGGTCTAAAGTCAGCAAGCGAGGTAGCGCCCTCCTTCTTAGGAACCAGAGTCAAGAACGTGTGGTTCATCTCCTTTAGAAGTCTGCCCTCCGCGAAGAACTCCTGGACCGCCTCCAAAACATAGTACTTAAGCACACCCCAGTGTCGCTTAAAGAACCCTGAAGAGAAGCCATTAGGCCCGGGAGCTTTGTGAGGATTAGCCTTCATCACAATGTCTTCCACCTCCTCCAATCTCACAGGGGTCAATAGCAGGCTATTACCTTGGTGCGTCACCAACCTTTTTGTGACAAGGCCGGGGAACGTACTGGTATAATCCGTCTGCTGATATAAGTCTGAATAATATCTGACGGCCTCCTCCTGGATCTCCACCGGGTCCCCAACCAGGCGCCCCTCGCCATTCAGGAGTCTGGGGATGTTGTTCCGGTGCTGACGAGTGCGGATCACATCATAGAAGAACTTGGTGCAACGGTCACCATCCTTTAGCCAAGTGCATTTAGCCCTCTGTGCCGTACTGATCTCCTCCTGTAACCTCATGATGCTGACCTCCTCTATCAGAGTCTTCTCCCTAGCCGCCAACTCCCCATCCAGGATGTCAGCCTGAAGAGCCTCCTGGGTATCCCCAAGCTCGGCTTCCTTTTCCGCCAGAGAGGTCCGCGGTTAGGGGTGAGCATTCGGTTTATTCGGTTCCAACCGAACCGAATAAGCAAAAACCGAATTGGACCGAAACCGAATAAGCAAAACCGAAACCGAACCGAATTGGTCAATAACCGAACCGAACCGTTAAATCGGTTCGGTTTTCGGTTTATTCGGTTTTTGATTTTTTTGTTGTTGTTGTTAATATATATAATAACTAAATATACCTAGATATATTCAGTATATACCTATAACATATACCTATATATATTTAGTATATACCTATAATTAACACGCACGCACACACACACACACACACATATATACCAGTGGTTAAGAGAGATGCATGCGGCTCGAGTGATCAGGAGTTCGAATCCCAGTGGGAGCGATTCCAGAAACAATTTACCTGGTTCCATATATATATATATATATATATATATATATTTGGAATAAGGGTGAATTTATTCCTCGCATATAGCGGAAAAGGTATTAGAGTACAACATCACAACTTTCCATGCCCCAATAAACTATTATGGGGCCATTACAGATACATCGAATTCTATATTATGTAGAATTCCAATAGGGGGGTAGTCAAGCCCTCAAAGATACGTCTGTTCCGCTCCTTCCAGATGTGCCAAACAGACGCAGCAAGACGGACTCTGGCTCTTCTAGCCCACCTGGGATCCCGTCCTCTGTGATCTCGGATCCAGCTGAGGATGCTCCGAATGTCTCGGTCCATCCCCACTCCTCTCAGCTGTGCACATTGCTCAGTCCAAATGTGCCAGGTCACCGGGCAACCAAAGAAGAGATGCCCCATGGATTCATCTGCATCAGTACATAGCACACATTTGACATCCGGAATCTGCATCCCAAACCGGAGGAGTCTGTCTCTCGTCATCAATCTACCCCGGAGGAGGCGATAAGCACATAGTTGCATTTTCCGTGCAACTTCCTTGTCCCAAATGAAGTCCACCTCCTCAGCCTGGTCGTGGTGGGTCCGAACCAAATCATAGCAGCTACGAAAGCAGAATAGACCTGAACCTCCCCCCGTACCTGGGCCGGCCCAGCTCCATGAATCCTCCGTCTGGTTAGCGTCTATGGGAATGAGGTGAATCTCGGCTGCAAGCTGGCCAGTAAAAGGGTATCCCTCTGGCCTCCAAACTCCGTCCCTAATGATCCGGCTGCATGTGAGCCCCCTTCTCGCTTCCCTGTCCAGCTGTCCTCCCAATATCTCGAGCAGGAATCTGGAACCCAACCAAGGGTCAAGCCAAAGGTCGGTAGTCGTCCCATCCTTCATGCGCCTGCAGATAGCTGTCTGGAGTACCGGTCTACATCTCAGGATGGCCTTGAATGTGACCGAGAAATTGTTGTCTATCCTGCAGGACCAGAAGTTGGTCCTCCGTAAGTATCTGTTAGCCATCCAGTCCGCCCAGAGCGACCCCCCTTAATGAATTTCCAGGCCATCTTCACACAAGCTGCCTTCCGAACCGCATGAAGAGGCCTCAACCCAACTCCTCCTTCCTCCCGAGGCCGACATAACTGATCCCAAGATATCGCATGTATCCCTCCCCTCCAGATGAAGTTAGCGCAAATAGCCTCCACCTTCCGAATAGTAGATGTAGGGATCTGGATCGACTGGAGCCAGAACATAGTGATGCCCGCAATGACCGACCGCACCAACTCAATCCGTCCCCCAAATGAAAGCCCCGCCGCTTGCCAGCCCTCCACTCTCTTCAGAGCAAAGTCCACCAAGCTATGACAATCCTGCTCTCGGGCATAGTTGACCGTAAGCGGGAACCCCAGGTATTTCACTGGAAGCTCGCCTCTGTCCACACCTAAGGCGAAGGCTCTCTCCTCCTGAAGTGTACACCGGGAGCTGAAGTAGACTCTGCTCTTCTCCCGGTTTAACTGGAGCCCTGATAGCCGCCCGAACTCCTCCATAATGTCAGAGAGCGCTCTCATTCCCCTCATGGAAGGCTGGAGTAGCACCAATAAATCATCAGCATAAATCAAATGAGATACAACAGGACTCACCAACCGGAAGAGGGGAACAATCCTCCCGCTATGCACTGCTATATCCATCATACTCGTGAAGTACTCCATCACCAAGGTAAAGAGATACGGGGAGAGGGGGTCACCCTGCCTCAACCCCCTGTTGCTACTAAAATAACCATGTGGCGTGCCCTGGATGAGGACAGAGAAGGTAGGGGAGCAGATGCACTCCCTCACCCTCGCAACCCATCTCTCGTCAAACCCCATGGCAAGCATCAAGTGGCACAGGAAGTCCCGATTGACCGTGTCATACGCTTTCCGAAGGTCAAGCTTCACACAAGCCTTCATCCCCCCCGGTTTGCTGAACTCCCGCACCATCTCGTGAGCAAGCAGACTGTCCTCCGCTATCGACCGACCCTTGATGAACGCTGCTTGGTTCTGGGACACTAGACCCTGCATAATCCCCTCCATACGCCTGCACATAAGATGAGTGATAATCTTGTAAAGGAAATTACAGCAAGCTATGGGTCTAAAGTCTGCAAGTGAGGTCGCTCCTTCCTTCTTAGGAACCAGAGTCAGGAACGTATGGTTCATCTCCTTCAGCAGCCGGCCCTCAACAAAGAACTCCTGGACAGCTGCCAGAACAGGTGCCTTAAGCACACCCCAGTGCCGCTTAAAGAACCCCGCAGAGAAGCCATCAGGCCCAGGAGCTTTGTTGGGATTAGCCTTTTTCACAATATCTTCCACCTCCTCCATCCTCACCGGTGCCAAAAGTAGACTGTTCCCATGTCGGGACACCAGTCTCTTCGTAACCAGGGCCGGGAACATGCTGGAGTAGTCCGTCTGCTGATATAAGTCAGTGTAGAATCTGACGGCCTCCTCCTGGATCTCCACCGGGTCTCCAACAAGACGTCCCTCAGCATTCAGAAGTCTGGGGATGCTGTTCCGATGCTGACGGGTGCGGATCACATCATAAAAGAATTTGGTGCAGCGGTCTCCATCTTTGAGCCAGGTGCATTTAGCCCTCTGCGCCGCACTGATCTCCTCCTGAAGTCTCATGATGCTAACCTCCTCAATCAGGGTCTTCTCCTTAGCCGCCAGTTCCCCATTCATAATGTCAGATTGGAGGGCCACCTGAGTGACCCGCAGCTCTTCTTCCTTCTCAGCCAGGGTAGTCCGCGGTCTCGTCTTCACCCACCCCCTGATAGCCCTCTTGAGTTGTTTGAGCTTGTGAACTATGCGAAATTGGGCCGTGCCATCCCGAAAGTGCTGCATCTCTCTCATAACTACCTCCTCATAACCTGGTGAAAGGTACCAGCTGTTTTTGTACCGGAACGACCTCGCCCGCAGAGCGGGTCTCTCACATAGGCCCACCCGGATAGGAGAATGATCGCTAGTACCCGCTGCCAGACCTTCCGCCACCGAGTTCGGGAAACACCTGAACCACTCGCTGTTGCCCAAGGCCCGATCCAGCTGACAAGCAATACGATTCTGAGTAGCCTTGTTGTGCCATGTCCAAATATGTCCAGTTCGCTCCAGCCCCCGCATGCCAGACATAAGGCACCTCTGGAAGTCATATAAAATCGGATCCGGTACAGGCCGGCCCCCAACCTTCTCCTGACGAAGCAACATAGCATTGAAGTCCCCCATGATGAGTAGGGGAAGATGCATGTTGTCCGCCATCCGACCCATAAGCACTATATCCTCCCACAGAGCCTCCCGGAGTCTCCGGTCGTTGTGCCCATAAACAGCACCCAGGATGAATCTGAATCCACCTTTATTCTCAAAAGTAACACCGATGAGTTGCTCAGACTTGTGAATCTGGACCCCCACCCAACCACCTGTGTTCCACCTAACCCAGATCCTTGCCATACCGCAAAGATCTAAGTTATGGATGTGATCCCAGGTTGCCGGAGTCCGACGAGAGAGCATAGCGGCCCCTCGAATCTTCGTCTCCAGCAGAATAGCAATATCACATGCCTCTCTCCTCAGCACCCCTCTGATCTCCCTCCATCGGCCAATGGAACACCCCCCCTAATGTTCCATGCTAGGACCGACATCTAAATAAAAGATGTTGGGTCCCCCTGTAACTCCTCTGGATCGACACTCGAGGGAAGTGTCTCATCCGTCTGCTCCAGAACTGCATCTACCATTGAGGAAGGGGCAAGATGAGCCTGAATCCGGCTAAGAGTAAGTGTCCAGTCGGGATTGGGCTCGGTCTGATCATCCACCTCCCTCATCTGAGGAATATCCTCCAGAGTGGCAGGGACGTGTCTCTTCCTGCTGGTGTAAACCATAAGTGCCGTGGAGGCCTCCGCCCCCCTCTGACTACTCTCCGCCGCACTCATCCCCCTGGTCATCATAGTCCTCCGAGGCCTGAACGGGACCAGCGCACCCTGCATGCTCTCCTGTCTCGATGTCAAACCTGTCTCCAGTCTCCTATCAATCTCCATAACTGTGTCTTCCTCCATGTGTCTCTCTGGCGCCGTCTCCTCAGGCGAGTGACTAGGGGCCGCCTCCCTCTCTGGTGCCTCCGTCTGAACCGTCTCCGGCCGGGATGCCTCTGTCTGGCCCGCCTGTGGCCTGGCGGACTCTTTTCCCTTATAGTTGCACGCACTGGTAATGTGTCCAAAGCACTCGCAATTCGAACACATGGGTGGGACCCAATCATACTCCACAACCTGCGTCAGAACCTCTCCAGATGGAACCTGATACTCGAGCATGCTCGGGAGCTCCGAACCTGCCTTGATCTCCACAAAGACTCTGGCGTACATTATTCTAGTTCGGAAAGTAGTGGCCTCATCTGCCTTGATCGGCTTCCCCACGAGGCTGGCGAGTCTCATGAGAAGCGGGATGCTCCAATATTGGACAGGGAATTCTGGGAACCGGATCCAGACGGGGATGGCATTCAACACTTCCTTCTCACACCTCAGCTCCGGTGTCCATTCTTTCAGAATAATGAGTCTCCCATCGAACGACCATGGCCCTCCCTGAACAATCCTGGTCACATCCTCCGCCAGCCCAAACTTGACATAGTAGAATCCATTCTCCCGGGAGAAGAATTCCATGCTGCCCTTAGGCCTCCAGACTCTCTCCGCATAACCCCTGATTTGTCCAAAGAACGGCTTATTCCCTAACACATATAGCACTAAGGTGTTCTTCCAGAAATCGACGACCTTTGCTATTTCCTCTGCGGGAAAGTAAGCCCTGTGTCCTCCACCAACCGCCATCGGGGTAACATATTCCATAGACATCGGACTCTGCGACTCCACTGGGGTGCAGACCTCCTTCCAAGACCTAGGCCTCTGCACCGCAGAGGGGGTCCTGGTTGGAGGAGTCGCAGTAGCCGGGGCTTGTCTACCAGCATCAACTACAACACCCTTTCCCTTCTCCGCCGCCGTCGCCTTTGGCCGCCACCCAGACACTGTGCGAACCATATTCCCCCCTCGGCGATGCGGATCAGCAGTACCTCTTAGGGGTCGGCTCCCAGAAGTCCCTTGGTTCTGAACCCCCCGTCGTCCTCCGGCCCGACGTCTCACCACCGTCTGCCAGCCTGCCTCTCCAGTCCCGTCCGCCCCCATAGTAGACCCCGACCCGAATTCGAAAGTCGGTGCCGGACCTGTACTCACTCCGATAAATCCAACCGACCCCCTCCCACCGTGGAGCGCCCCGCCGCCGCTGCCCGACCCCCCGCCCTCCGCCTGGGGGGGTCTCCCTGCTGCCGCCGCCGCTAGGGCGGGCCGCCCCCTCCCTGCCGGTGTCGCCCGACCCCCCCCCTCCGCCTGGGGGGGTCTCCCCGCAGCCGCCGCCTCCTGGGAGGTCCGCCCCCTCCCCACTGGGTTCGCCCGACCCCCCTCCTCCGCCTTTGCCTCCGCCACCGCCTGGAGGGGTGGCACCCCCCCTTCTAGGGTCGCCCGACCCCCCTCCACCGCCTGGGGGGGTCGCCCCCCCTCCGCCGCCCTTCGTCAAGAGCCGCCCGCCCCCCCCCTTCCCACCTTTCCGCCGGCCATCAAGGGGGTCGGGGGGGCGGGGGGGAGGAGCCGTCGCCGCCGTCGCGAGCAGGTACTTGGATGCCCTAGCAGAGCTAGGGTCGGGATCTCGATCGGGAGCCATTATCCACATATATATATATATATATATATATATATATATATATATATATATATATATATATATATAAACTAAATTTTCTTATTCGGTTTTCGGTTTTGGACCGAAACCGAATCCCTAAACCGAAACCGAATAAGAAAATTTAGTATTTTCAAAACCGAAATCGAACCGAATTTATTTAAAACCGAACCGAATTTCTTATTCGGTTCGGTTCGATTCGGTTTTCGGTCCAAAACCGAATAATGCTCACCCCTATCCGCAGTCTCATCTTCACCCAACTCCTGAGCACTCGCTTGATCTGCTTGAGTTTATGAACCATGCGGAACTGAGTTGTGCCATCCCGGAAGTGCTACATCTCTCCCGTAACCACCTCCTCATATCCAGCCGATAGGTACCAGCTATTATACCGAAACGGCCTCGCCCACAAAGTAGGTCTCTCACAAAGACCAACTCGGATAGGGGAGTGGTCACTAGTACCAGCCGCAAGACCTTCCGCCACCGAATTAGGAAAGCACCGGAACCAATCACTATTGCCCAAGGCCCGATCCAACTGACAAGCAATTCGATTATTTGTGGCCTTGTTGTGCCAGGTCCAGATATGGCCAGCTCTCTCCAACCCCCGCAACCTAGAGAGGAGCAGACATCTCTGGAAGTCATATAAAATCGAATTCGGGACAGGTCGGCCCCCCATCTTCTCTTGGCGAAGCAGCATAGCATTGAAATCCCCCATGATAAGCAGAGGAAGATGCATGTTGTCCGCCATATGCCCCAGGCGCACAATGTCCTCCCACAAGGACTCCCGGAGTCTACGATCATTGTGCCCGTATACGGCACCCAGGATGAAATGGAACCCACCTTTGTTCTCAAAAGAGATGCCAATAAGTTGTTCCGATTTCTGAAGCTGTACCCCCTCCCAGCTATCTCGGTTCCACCTAACCCAGATCCTAGCCATATCGCATAGATCTAAGTTGTGAAGGTGGTCCCAGTTTGCCGGAGTCCTACGCGAGAGCATCGCGGCCCCTCTGATCTTCGTCTCCAGCAAAATAGCAATGTCACAAGCCTCTCTCCTCAGCACTCCTCCAATCTCTCTCCAGCGCCCAATGGAACACCCCCCAATGTTCCATGCTAGGACCGACATTAATTAATAGATGTCGGGTCCCCCTGAAACTCTACTGGATCAACACTCGGGGGGAGTGCCTCATCCGCCTGGTCAATATCTGCATCCACCATAGAGGACGGAGCCAGATGTGCCTGGATCATGCTGAGTGTAGGAGCCCAGTCAGGATTAGCCTCTGTCTGGTCATCCTGATCCCGAGCCTGTGGGATATCCTCCCGCGTGGCCGGTGCACGTCTTTTCCTGCTGGTGTAGACCATGATCTCCTTGGAGGTTTTCGTCTCCTTCTGACTACTGCCAACTGCACTCATACCCCTGGTCACCATGCTCCTCGGAGGCTGGAACGGGACCAGGGCGCCCTGCGTACTCTCCTGTCTCTGCTGTGAGCCAGTCTCTAGCCTCCTGTCGACCTCCATCACCGTGTCCTCCTCCATGTGTCTGTCCGTCGACGTCTCCCCAGGTAGGTGCCTGGGAGCTGTCTCCATCCCGGGTGCCTCCGTCTGAGCCGCCGGTGGCCTGACAGCCTCCGTCCCCTTATACTTACACACACTAGTAGCATGCCCAAAGCACTCACAGAAGGAGCACATGGGAGGAACCCAGTCATATTCCACCGACTGTGTTAGTACCTCCCCGGACGGAACCTGGTATTCAAGCATACTCGGTAGTTCCGAACCCTCCTTGATCTCTACAAAGACCCTGGCATACATCAGTCTGGAGCAGAAAGCAGTAGCCTCATCTGCCTTGATCGGTTTCCCCACGAGGCTGGCGAGTCTCGTAAGAAGCGAGATGCTCCAATACTTCACTGAAAACTCTGGGAATCTGATCCAGATGGGGATAGCATTCAGCACCTCCTTCTCACACCTCAACTCCGGTGTCCATTCCTTCAATATGATGAGTCTCCCATCAAATGACCATGGCCCTCCCTGCAAAATCCTGATCACATCCTCCGCTAGCCCAAACTTGACATAGTAAAACCCATTCTCCCGGGAGAAGAATTCCATGCTGCCTTTGGGTCTCCAGACTCTCTCCGCATAACCCCGGATTTGGCCATAGAACGGCTTGTTCCCTAACACATATAGCACCAAGGTGTTCTTCCAGAAGTCAGATACCTCCTGAGCCCTCCTCCAACCGCCATCGGTGTAACATATTCCATCGACAGCGGGCTTTTCGTCTCCACTGGCGTGCACACCTCCTTCCATGACCGAGGCCTCTGCTCCTCAGAGTGGGTCCTGGTTGGAGGGTTCGCAGCTCCCGGGCCCTGCCTACCAGTATCGACAACAATACCCTTTGCCTTCTCTGCCGCCGTCGCCTTTGGCCGCCATCCAGGCACAGTACGTACCGTACCTCCCCCTCGGCGATGGGGATCGACTGTGCCTCTCGAAGGCCGACTCCCATGATTCTCTTGGTTCTAGGCCCCTCGTCGCCCTCCGGCCCGTCGTCTCACCACCGTCTGCCAGCCGGCCTCTCCAGTCCCGTCCACCTTCAGTAACTACCATTACTTCATATATTTAGTTAGGATGTTGTGCAATGCAAGCAAGGTTCTAAACGGTAGTAGGAGGGGGTATGCGGAGGAGAGGGTCCGCCTACCACCTAAGCCGCCTAGGTGGTTAATACATTTTGGACATTTTTTTACTATTTTACCACAGTTTTTTTTAATAATATGCATTTTTAAGGGTACTTTATGCATAACTACGTTATAGAGCAAAAATTTATGAAATTTCAGTCTTGTAAAAGTGAACCATAGGTCCATAATGCTTGCAAAACTGTTTTGCCAAAACAGCTAGTTACGTATTGCTCCGCCTAAGCTGCTTCACCTAGGGGTGAGCATTATTCGATTTTAGACCGAAAACCAAACCAAACCGAATAAGAGATTCGGTTCAAATTGGTTAAGTTTCGGTTTTGAAAATACTAATTTCTTTTATTCGGTTTTGGATTTCGGTCTAGAACCGAAAACCGAATAAGAAAATTTAGTTTATATATATATATATATATATATATATATATATATATATATTAAATTTAGGTATATTTAGTTACTATATATATATTTTTAAAAAGCGCAACGTTTGAACCGAATTAACCGAATACTCACCCCTAGCTTTACCTTCAGCTACACTGCCAAACCACCGGCGGCCGCCTACTCCACCGTCTACAGCAAAAGCGGTGCATAGACCGACCGCTTAGCGCCTCGACCGCCGCCTCGACCGCCATTTAAAACACTGCATGCACGTGAACATTGGTATCCAATTCAATTTCGACACGTGCATCCCCTTACGTAACTTCCTAGGGTGGCCCCTTAGGAACCTTTATCTGATGATATCTGATCCCAAATATATATTTAGGTTCACATATCATCAGATAATATAGACAAGAATGTTGGAGCCATATCCTATCCATTCTTTAACCAGATGGATAACAGATATCTATTTGTAATCAGGTATGAATCAGGGATTCAGATCAGATTATCTTACACCCTTAGTCGCATAAGACATGGAACGAACACACTGTCAACCAAGTGGGGGTAGGGAAAGACCCTATTGATGTTTGGCATGTGATGTGTAGGTAATGTTTGATTGGTGTATGACTGGTTAGAAGTTATCATGTTTGTATGGAGAAAGAAGGCCTGACACCCAACTATCATCGGAGGTATTCGGTTAGTCTATAGATAAACGTTTAAATAAACTAAGATCATGAACAATAGATGTTTGTACTATGCTTTGATTCGCAAGTCCTCTTCTAGGTGAAGATTTTCCATGATTTCATAGTTTAAACTTTGGAAGCCATTAGGGACCTTCATGGTTCTCTTTGTTGATGACTTGGTATTTTGTTTGGAGTTTGTTCTTGGTATGTTTTAGGTTTCATTGAGCTTCTTCTCGTTGGGTTCTTCCTCCAACTAACTTCCAGATTGCATAATAATAAGCATAGTATTATGCCGATGTTCAAATACAATATGATACTTCCCTTGGCTGAAACCCAATTTTTAGTTACTGAAGGTTGGAACCATACATAGTAGTTTTCCGTAATTTGACTGAAAATTGGAGGTAGTTCTGTAGTTCGGCCTTTCAACCTTTTATTATTCTTTTCTACTAAAGCTACTTGCTTTATAGCAATAGATTGAAGGTTTGCTTCCTACTAGCTTTGATATTGAAACAGAACAACCTCCCTTGAGCCTGCATTAGCAGGCGCAATTCGACATTATCAAAGGCTTTGTTTGTAGAAAAGAATATCTTCACCAAGACACATTGTATTGCAAGTATAATGTCTTGGTGATAGCTCTCATTGTAGAGCTTTAGTTATTTTGTATTTGTACCTCTTTAAGTCCCACATTGACTAGATTAGCTAGCGTCCTATGTCATCCTTTCTATAAATAGAAGGCCTTGAGCCTAATGAAAGTATCCTTTCACAATTCTAGCAGTATCTTGTACATTTTTAGTCTTCTATCTTTTCATAGATGTAGAATTTTGAAAATAAAGTTCAAAGAATAGCTGATTTGAAATTTTATTCAAGATTTAATCAAAAAAAATTATCCCACTATAACCAGAGTGAGGAAATCCATATGTGCCCCTGTATAAGGAAAGTGCCTTGGAATGTCGTAAAATCAGAACTTGGTCTGGAAAGTCCACAACTAACCAAGGCCTTAGTGTTATGGATTTGGTTTATAATGATATGCTTTTTGTTCTGTGAAGTAAATAAGTTATATGATTTTTAGTTATATTTTTAAATTGACAAGAATTAATCTAGCACCATTTGCAGGTTACTATAACACGAGCACGTACACACACACACAGACACTCTCCATCTCTCTGTGTGTGCACGTATGCCTGTTTGTTTGTATTAGTTGGATCAAGAATTTTAGGATAAACCTTTAGAAAAATATTCAATAATTTTGTATCAACGATTTTACAAGATGTTAGGTAGTAGTGGCTTTTGTCAGACTTTTCAAGGGGGGCATTAAATGAACTATGACACATGAATCTTAAAATGGCTTGAACCTCCACAAAGTTGATAGAAACTAAGCATAATGTAGTCAGTCTATATATATTTTACAGAAAATTTTATATAGAGGGATAAAGTTTGTGTATTTACGCAAAAAAGAGATAAGTTTGAAAAAATTACGAAGAAGAGGAAGGGACGCCAATAGTGATGTCGCCCAAAAAAAAAAAAAAAACCAATGGCGCCATTAGCGATGTCGCCCAGTATGTGGCCTCGGAAACCCCCCCCCCTTTTCCGGCGCCATTATTGATGTCGCCTAGGTGTTCCCACCCTACCTTCCCCTCCCCCCTCTCCCCCCCCCCCCCACTCCCCCCCCCCCCCCCCCCCCAAAGCGCCAAGATGTCGTCCAACTCATATTTTACTTCTGTCTGGGCTAGTCATCTTACCACTCGTAGCTAGTAATATTGCCTAATATATCTTTATAGGTGATTCCTTTCATCTATTAGACCAAATGTGTGATGCTGGTAGGTAAGTTGATGTTGTATTCAAGTAATAGTATCCACAATGTCCTGCAAGGTTTTTAGACATGACATGACATCTATGTCATGGTCTCCGCCTTTGTTTTTCCCTTTAGCTGCTCTGCTGGTTTTATCTGTATTCCATAATCAGCTTGGACAGCTCCCCAATTTCACTCAACTGAAGTTGGACGACATCTTTTTTTGGCGCTTTGGGTTGGGGGTTGGGGGGGGGGGGGACTGTGGGCGACATCACATATGGCGTTCGGAGGGGAGGAAGGGGGGGATCATTTTTTAGTGGTGGGCGCCATATATGATGTCGCCCCGGGGGGGGGGGGGGGGGGGGCACCTAGGCGACGTCACTGCGCGCGCGGGGGGGGGGGGGGGGGGGGGGGGGGGGGGGGAGGTTTCCGAGGCCACACGCTGGACGGCATCACTAATGGCATCATTGGTCTTTTTTTTTTTTGGGGGCGACATCCCTAATGGCGCCCCTTCCTCTTCTTCGTAATTTTTTCAAACTTATCTCTTTTTGCGTAAATACCACAAACCTCATCCCTCTATATAAAATTTTATGTATATTTTAACCTACCGGAATTTGTGGCTTTAGTCTTGGACATGGTTCATATGGTTTTAAATAGGAATCATACTATTTACCGTAATTTAGTGCTCACATGTGCGGTTTGGAACAGACTGGCCAGTTTTACTTCCATAAGATCCGTTACTTGACCCAAAATTTATTAAACGTAAACTTTATACATGTTCACTCATGATTTTGATAAGCAACAGTTGTGGACAGTGTAAGGATCTGGATCACATGCGAGCGAGTAGCCCAATCAGGTAAAGTCCCAAATGTACGACTCACAATAAATCTCCTGACTAGATCATTCATGGTTCAAATTACTAGACATGTAATTCAAAGAATTTTCTTGCCAAAGTAGTTTGAATAAATATATAACTCTTAACCCTCACTAAAACTCTAGAGTTTTGGTATAGGGACATGGATTTTAACATAGTATCATAGCAATTCAGGTTTGAATCTCCTATGGCACACATTTGAAGAGGATTTTATAATAAAAATATACCGTTGTATGAATCCAGCTCTCTGTCCAAAATGGACCTTCAACCTGCAGGAGAATGTTAGAATAAATATATAACCCTTAAGTCTCACTACAACTCTAGAGTTTTGGTATAGTGGAAGAGACTTTAACATATATGGCTTTAATATAGACGATTCAGATGTTTAAGCTACGAAAAAGAAAATACACATCTATAGGAGCATTTTACTTTGATGGAACATTAGACCCTAAGAAGTTAGGACATCTCTCCTGCTGCTGCGTGAAACATTGAAGATGTTAGAAAGAAATTAAAATCACTTACCCAGGCCACTAGATTTTGTTCTACTTGAGCTCTGGTGTTGTCAATTGCTTTGCGCCCGGTGATCAGTTCGAGGAATACAACACCAAAACTATACACATCAGATTTTAGTGTTAACTGCCCAGTCATAGCATACTCGGGAGCACAATAGCCATATGTTCCCATCACACGTGTAGAAACATGAGTCTTGTCACCAACAGGGCCAAGTTTTGCAAGGCCAAAATCAGATAACTTTGGATGAAATCCTTCATCCAGTAAAATATTTGAAGACTTGAAATCTCTGTATATAACTGGAGGGTTTGCCTTATCATGCAGATATTCCAATCCTTTAGCTGCACCAGCAGCAATTTTCATTCGTGTATTCCAGTCCAGTGGTTCTTTGTCAGGTGGTATATCTGAGAAAAGAACGCAAAGTTAGTTATGCAGTGAGTACTAGATACTTAAGAAAGAAAGATGCACTTTCTCTAAATTACTAAAAGCAAAATCCGAAGGAAAATGAGTACTTATTTATTAGGTACTTCCGTGTACAATTAGCCCATGAGTTACAGAGGTACTGCAAACATAATTCAGTGTATTAACTGACTGGATACTAGAAATATTTTAAGGACTCCATAATTTCAACCTAAAAATGTCTGCAGTTGTTTAAAGATGGCCTCACACTGGCATCACCATGTTTCATGTTAATATTGGTCAACACAAGGGATGTTGCATGGGCAGGGCCGGCCCTAGCCCAGGGCGGCCGCCCAGGGCCCCATGAAATATGAGGGCCCAAAAAAATTAATTTAAACATATATATTAATAATCTTGTATCTAAAATAGAACTAATATGTAACATGATCCTATTTTATCACATTTCAATTGTGGTGTAGTGGTTAGTATGTTAAACTTACACACTAGAGGTCCTAGGTTCAATTCTTAGTTGTAACATTTTTTTTAAATTTACTTTAATTTTAATTTTTTTATATTATATATGGGTCCCAATTTGAAAGTTTGCCTAGGGCCCCCATGAACTCAAGGCCGGCCCTGTGCATGGGATACAGATGCAAGGCTTCAGAAGTTGATGCAAGAAGCTCAGGAGGCATTTACAAGGGGAATTAGATGTTTCTAGTCATAAGTTGTTGCTTAAAAATGCAATATAGGATATGAAAAGGCTAAAATTCCTACACACCGCATATGAAAGTCCTTTACGTCCTCTAATATAGATCATTCAATTAAAAGCTAGCCATGTGCATATGAGGGTGATAAGCCGTAATGTTGCAGTCTTCTCCATCAGTAGATTCTTGACCCCCCCAAAGTAGAGTGTGGATTCAACTTCAAGTTCCCAGCCACATCATCATGTTAACAAAAGCTATAATGGTCATGTTTCCGCTTGCTATGTCCTACGGGGGTACTGCTCTACAGTTGATACCAAGGAAAGCTGGACTGATTAAATCATATAGTCCCGTTTTTATATGTTTTATTTTTTGAAAGATTGAGCTGCCTGTGGAAGAATACCTACATTAAATCATCTAACTAGATCAAAGGCCAAAATAAGTTACCCAAGGTGTGCCAGAACCTACTTGTCATGTAACTTTTCACAGACTCAAATATCTTTTATGTTTTTAATGCATGGAAGTGTTAGAAAGTTTATAATGTGAATGGGTTAAACCTGGCATAAAAAAACATAAGCATGTGAAATGGTACTAAAAAAATAGTCCTTATGAAATTTACCATTTCAACAAATTTTGGTATTTATAGGGCTCATTTTTAAGACAAATCAACTTAACCTCAACATGCAAATCTTCACCAGCAACATGAAGTTCGTTCTATACCGACCAAAATTAGCTGTAAGTTTACCACCTTATTTCTCTAGTCACCAAAATTAGCTGATCTTGGTATTGATAAGAAAACCCTCACACTATTTGGTCTCACCAAGGGGTGTATTTGGTTTATTAAACCCGGCAGCATGATTGCCAATATAAGGCCTCATGTGCCGTCTTTCTACTGCAGATGTGATTTGCAATAGGACCACCCCATTAGGTTTTGCTTGTATGAAACCTCAGCTCATAACTCAAAAGCATAACAATTCACAGGGTAAGCCACTTCTTATCTCCATTCTCACTCGAAACGGACTATGAATGCTGCAAAATTCCCACATTAGTTTTTGTTTAAGGCTATAATCTTCATATCTATGCTGAAGACCAGTTCCATATGGATTCTTCTCAACAGAACAAACTATCACCTTCGTCCAGGGAGTATTCCAGCTTCTGTCTTAAGTACAATGGTGGATTTGGTTATTGCAGCAACCAACAATGGCAAAGGTTCCAGATGCTCATTTCTCATGGATTTGTCCATAAACGGAAAATGTTTGTTGTTGTCTTCTTCTAGTACAGAAGGCTCGTCACCCAAGTTTTAGAAAATGGGTCAACCAATGGGTTTCAGATCTGTTAGCTTTGGCTCAAGCAGATGAACAACTTTCATGAAGATCTCAAAGACGAATTCCTTTTGGTTTCACTACATAAGTGAACAATCCGCTAAGGTGCAGCCTGGCGTCATACATCTTCTTTTTGACACCTGAGCAAGGCTCTTCTATCTGGCATGTCGCTGACTCATCTGCAAGCTACTCAATTGACTAATGCTCACATAGCCTAGCTAACCTTGATGATGGTCTGTTACCAAATTCAACCAACAGCTAGTCAGCCTCTTTCATCTAGTATGCTCACCACCTGACTCCTCGTCAATTGGCATCTTGTCAGGTCGCTACTATATGGCCTTCCGGTCTCGTCAGACATTCACTGTCCGACTTGTCAGGCTCCTCACTTGATAGCATGTTGCACGCTCAGCATCTGGTGCGTTGTCCGCTTCATTATTGAATGGATACTGTCTGACAGTCACCTCCTCGACTGACAACTCATCGAAGCCACCACCTAATTCCTCATTAGCGCACCTTCTTCTAATGCTTGTCGCCATGCTCCACAATAATAACTCATTAGGCACCCATAATAATGAAATCTTCTCCGTCCTATTCATCTACCAGCTAATGTTTGCTAACCTCCTCTTCTCAGTGCTCTACTCGTCTCTGCTCACCAAATTATGCCTACACACCCACTTGGCCTCCTCATGTAATGCATACAATCTGATTTGTGGCATGATTTCTCCAATGATGCTGGCAGACTGACACCTGTCATCCTACGGTCCCTGAAACTTGCCGCTTACGGTTTTGACGCATTGCTGGTGTCTCTAATGTTTCTTTAGAAGCCTCATCTAACCAGTTATCTTATAACTCCTCGTCCAACTAGTCAGTTACTGCGTTCATTACACAAAGCGGATTAATTAATGATTGGTGAGACTGACTTACTTCAATATCCAGAACTTTCTAGGACAAGTGAAGCGACTCCCACCAAAAGCATAGTGCAAAACATGACAACCTCAAATCGATTGCAATTTTTTTCTTTAACACAAACAACTATCCTTTCTGCATCAGGTCATCTATACACATGAAATTCCCCTCCCTGTCAAGGGAAGATTCACTTTGTTGGATATTTATTACTCAACCATTTTGTTAGACATCTTTGATCGGTCATTCTGGAAATTCATCAGTTTTCTATCTTTTTGTTAGACATTCCAGATATTTTCAGTTCTTCCCTAAGTAGACAACTCCCTGCAGTTAATGCCATTAAAGAAGCAAGCATGGAACATAACTATCACTTCTTCAAAGTGGGATCTAACGATAGTCACCGAGCTCAACTCTTCAAGCAATATGAAGCACACCCCCCCCCCCCCACCCCCACCCCCAACCCCACCCCCAAAACCCCCCAACACTCACCCACCTCAAATCGATTGCAATTTGTTTTCTTTAACACAAACAACTTTCCTTTCTGCATCAGGTCAACTATACACATGAAATTTCCCTCCCTATCAAGGGAAGATTCACTTTGTTGGATATTTATTACTCAACCATTTTGTTAGACATCTTTGATCAGTCATTCTGGAAATTCATCAGTTTTCTATCTTTTTGTTAGACATTTCAAATATTTTCAGTTCTTCCCTAAGTACACAACTCCCTGCAATTAAGGCTATTAAAGAAGCAAGCATGGAACATAATATCACTTCTTCAAAGTGGGATCTGAAGATAGTCACCAAGCTCAACTCTTCAAGCAATATGAAGCACTCCCCCCCCCCCCCCCCCCCCCCCCCCCCCCCCCCACCCCCCCCCCCCCCCCCCCCCCCCCCCCACCACACACACACACCACCCCCAACCCCACCCCCAAAACCCCCCAACACTCACCCACCCCACCCACACTCTGGTTGAGGGCCCATATGTATCCAATTTCTTGCTCTATAGATCAATGTGTTGTGAATATCATAAAGGGGATGATTGTCGACGGCTTGTACCGATGTGTTTCAATCTCAATTCATAGAAGACTAATGTTTTTCCTTATAAGCCCTGAGATGTACTTGATGAGGGAATATCCCCCGATAACCAACATACTTCCATAAAAGGGCTATAAACTCCCCCGGTTCCCTTTTCTTACAAGGACGGACTTGGGCCACTTCATCAAAGAAAAATGTCCCTCTCTAAGGGTTGGTGAATGACTTTTGGGAAACTGCACACTACACAACAATACAAGGAGGCATAAACTCTATAGTCCAGATGTATGTTGATGGACACAAACATGACGATGGATTTGGAGAGTTAGACACAGACATGACAGCTATTTTGGTGTGTCCTAGTGTTTGTGTCATGTTTGATACGTATTTGACACGATGCGACACGGACATAACACCTATTTTTTGGAGTGTCCGTGCATCTAAAGGAAGTCCAGGTCTCTTAGGAATCTAATAATCACTTAATGCTTCACTCAAAACTTTAAATATGCAATACAAAACTTAAAAGATGTAACCTAACAAAATATAATCACAAAGATAGGGTAGAGTTGAAAGAACTACCATGATTAGCTATATACAAATATAACATTAAATATGTTAAAGAGTAATGCCAACTGAACCTCTTTCAAAATCTACTAATTCAACTCAACTAGCAGTATTATTGAATATGGACCGTGTTCGATATGGATGCTCCGACGCAGTCCGAGGAGTTGAAGAAGACCGGAAAGGAGTTGAAACAGTCAATAATGAAGTACTATCAGCCTCACGACATACAACCTGCATACTTAAAAGTGCCAAAAACATTCATCAAGTTTCCGGCAATTTATGTAGTCATTAAGCATGCTCGGGTCGGGACTGGTCTATTTTGTACACGGTTCAGATTTAAAGAGCCTATTTCGACAGTCTAAATTGCTCCATGATTTAGGTCAAGTTAAGGGGGAATTTAATATCCTCCATCAACTCTATTGAGTGTTGGTGGGTTACTATAGGTCATTGATTGCTAAAAAGCTGGATTTTTCTAGGGTTTACTGGAGAGGTCATTAAAGTAGTCATTAAGAGAGAAGGAGAGAGCACGACAGAGATCTCATAATGAAAGGGTTACTCTTGCGGTTTGCGGTTGTAATCTTTTGTAAGGTTCTCTTATTTGATTCAGTAAAATTTTCTCCTCTTGTCGTGTGGAGTTGGTCGATCTTGACCGAACCACATAAATCTTTTGTGTGCTTTGTGTTATTGCTCAGTTTGGTACTTTGTTAATTTTTCGTCAACGATAAGGGTATTGTCATGTTCTCGCTTCCGCATGTTGCACAACAAATACTTCATCGTCCATGAATACAAGCAACTTTTTCAGCTACTTGAAATAAGGATACATCTACATGTAACGGTAGTGTGTTATAATGAAAAAAAGCTCCTTCCCAACCAACAATAGTTTTAAAGTGTTTCATACTAGGTTCCAGAAAGGAGTTAAATGTGAATCTCCTAAGATAGCCTCTATGCAATAATAATTTTTTATGCTTTTATAGAAATATAGATCCGTCGAGTGTTTGCAGACTTACGTCTAGGACAATTCAATAACATAAATATGGGACTTATAGCCAATTTTCCATACATGTCAGAACGACTATACAAATAATTTACATTTCATATTCATGTCAGACCTGTGTATATTTCATATTCATGTCCAAATTGAGTATGTATCATATTCATGTCCAAATTGTGTCTTAAACATTTGTGCTTCACAGACCGTTGGAATTTGGAAACAATTGATCTAGGTTTTAGTCTTTATTTATTTGTCTCATTTGGATTTAAAGTGTCAAGAAACAATGTCTTACATAGTGACATGTATAATGACCTTCTCTAGAGAGCTACAGTAACACACGACTTGGATTATCTTGTTTCATTTAGTTTGACTTGCTTAGTTGAGACCTGGTATGTGCCACCTGCATAAAAATAAAAGAGACGAAAAAAATATACTTGTCATTCCATGTCTAAAATCCTTTTGTAATTTAGACATGAAGATCACTAGCTGTAGGGGAAGAACATGTGTTCTAGTTCCTTAAATTTGCATCTCACTGGTTTAACATTTCTTATCTTCCATCCTAATATTGCTTGATCATCTAATATAATTGAAATGTCACTTCCTAAACAAACAAAAAATAGAATGAAAAGTTGTTGAATTGAGCAAAGTACTAAGAAATAATCACCACCTTAATGGTCAACTTCCTCCAGAAAGAGTTGAGAACATTATGTTAATGATCTTAGATGCTGTAACAAAAGCGAGAACATATCCGAGTCTAGTATTTCTCTGCGTGTGGATTTGATATTTCACACCAGCCATAGATTAGATGTGGTTGCTCGAAACTGTAGTATGTTTGATAACTAGTGAACTTGCAGACTCGGTGTTATTTATCGCAAAGAGAGAAGTCAATGGAGAACTACCAAATCCAATGACTTTGATTTGTTCGTGCGTGACAAAGATTGTTGAAATTCAATGAACAATATTTTCATATGCTAACTGAAGGTTGGGCTACTCAACGGTCGAAGCCTTTTGTATGGGAAGGGGAGGTTGGTCAGTAAAATAAAGGCCAACTAAAGGCACTTCATTTGTTGGCTAATGCTATTACATGTTAGGGGGCAACACACTTAAGTTGTGAAATTGTTACGGGACAACACACCAATTGTTAGGGACAACACAAACACAACTCCCCTATAACACAAACACAACTCTCTTCTTCCTATTCGCTCTTCATATTCACCTTCTTCTAACTACTCTGTTCTTCCCTCCTCCTCCTCCTCTTCCTCTCCCTCTTGCAACCCTAATCAAAGATGACATACACCAAGACTTCTTCACAAGCAAGATAAATCTCCATCGTTTCAAAATATATTTTTTAGGTTTTTCCAAATAAAATTGAACACTCCAATTGTTAGGATTTTTCTTTTTTCTTTTCAGATTCCAATTAATGTATATTTGGAGAAAAAAAATTCCTTTCGAACCCATATTGGGGGTTTCGAACCCATATTGGGGGTTCGAACATTATAGGGTTTTGAAGCTTCAAAAATAGGAACAATCGCGTTAGGGACAACATAAGACTGCGAAAATTGTGACAGTCCTGACTATTGTTAGGACGGTGGCAGTTCTAACAATAGTCAGGACTGTAGAACTGCCAAAATTTTGGGAGTCCTTACAATGCACAGGACTGCCAAAATTTTAACATTCCTATTTTTTTATAATCGGCATATTTGAATTATTCTCTTTCATTATGCTCTTGTTAAGGGCCAAGGTCTTCCCAACATTAGCATGCAACAAATTATGTAAGGATAGTTGTAAAGATGGCTCCATATGTACATTTAGTCATCTCATATATCATCTAGGTAGTTTATTCGTTTTCATAGGAAAGCATTGTAAATATACCAAAACTTTATGATTTAATTGTTATAGTCACACAAGTTTTTTCTGTAAATTAGGTTCACATGCTGCATTTTGACAAAAAAAAAAGCAACAAGACCAACATCAGATCTTGCTTTAGACCAAAGAAGTAGGTCGCTCTCTCTCACAACTGGAGTCATGGCAAGTGTAGTGGCATTGACAGGCATTGGGGTCATGGTATACCTTAAACGAGCAATGTGTGATTGCTCATGTAAAGATGGGAGCGTTACTGAGATGATATTTATTTTGCTTTACATGCATTCAATTTTGTAAGACAAAATTTGGCATGTTATGATTGGTTAGAGCTGTGCTCATCACTCTTGTAAGTCTGATAGAATTTACTTGAAACAGCAGTCATGGAAAATGTTGCTATTTTATTGTAACAGTAATGCTTTATGGCTTTAAATGAGCTGGAGGCTTTTTGAGTGTGCTGAAACTAAGCTTTTTGAACATTGGATGCTTCATCTTTAAACTCTAGTTATGCTGACATCTTGAAATCAATGGATCTCTGGTTGGTATTCCCTTGTAAATCCAGACCCCCATTTCACAAGAATAACACTGCACGAGTCCCCCATCAGTGGCTGTTGACACATTGTGGTGTTATACTTTGTTTTCTAAATAAAACATGATTAAATCAAGCATTTATACAGCACTGTCATTGTAAGGCAGAGAGAGTAATTTAACAAAGCGATTCTTAGAATATTTAGCTGCGGACGGCCACTCACCTGAATTTATCGCGAACTGATACACGAGATCTTCTAACCTTTTCACATATGTTAGGTAGAGATATCCAATCTATTCACAGGTGTTTATGAAGGTTTTACCAAGAGCAAAAAAACAAAGTTTTGCATAATGAAGAGGACCAGTAATCGGCATATATTAAAAGAAATAAAGATAGAGTTCTCTGTAGCAATATACCTTTGTGGCAGTCCTAATTCATTATAGGATTGCCAAAATTGTGGCAGCCCTAGCAATGCATAGGACTGCCAAAATTTTGACAATCATAAAGACATCTATGTCTTCAGGACTGTCAAATTTTTCTCAGTCCTTAACACGAGAGTCTTGATAAGCTTTGAAACTCTATTAATGGAGTTCGAAACTTTAGAAATAGTTCCAAATTGGACTATCTACTACAAAACTATTAAAAATACATTAACTAGGGTTTAGGAATTTGGAAAGGAAGAGAAAGAAGCCAAAAAATATTTTATTTTTTATACTTAAGTTGTGATACCCTCTAACATTATTCAAAAGGTATTATGGGTATGGAAAATTGAACATAATTTTGACAAATTTGTGATGCCTCCTAACAACAAAAGAAGTGCCTTTGCATTGGCCAAAATAAATGACCCTTACTCTAAAAAAATATATTTCCTTACACCTGCGGACTTTAAATACAACTTGCATATATAACTTTGTATAACTGTGTCTTGATTTGACGGTGTGACCACATAAACATACATTTTACTTCGTGCTAATGATAGTATATACATACAAAGTTGTGGTGTGACGTATAAGCTAGGTTGCATAGACACGATTCGGATAGGGGCACGATATGGATTCGGGTTTTGTCTATATGTATGAAAATATATTTCTACACATATTCAATGATAGGTCTTAATAGCATCAATACTTAAGCATGATTTGGATCAGGGGCGGACACATGTAGGGGCATGTGGGGTCAATTGACCCTGCTGAATTTTTTTGGTCGTATTCCCTAACCTGCCCCCTCCTACACCTAGGCTAGCACAGTGGCGGAACCACCCTTGGTCTGTGATGGGCTCTAGCCCACACCAATTTTTTAACATTTTTTTCTCTATATGTTTTTTTTTTCCATATGGATCAGTCTACACTCCAACCCAACTCAGTTTGAATTTCTGATTCCGCCCTTGGGCTAGCAGCAGCACAGCTGATCCATTCTCTAAACCCAACCCCCCCTCCCCCCACACACACACCCCCCAGGCTAGCGGCATTGTACAGATGCATGCTTGTACAGTGCACAGTTCCTCTGTCTATGTCTAGAGCAAGTGTCAAAGATTAGACAACATTGAAGAGCTCTCTCTCTCTCTAAGAGCCTCTGTTGACAGTGTTGTTTTCTCTTTAGTATCCCACAGGCCCTCTCTCTTCAGAGTTCAGACTCCTCAATTGATATTCTCTCTTTCTCGCGCTCGAATTTCCCTCGGTGGCTCGGCCCTCTCTGTTCAAACTCCTCAACTCGATTGACGAGACCCCAGAACCCTCGCCCCGCATCTAACACCGACGCTATGCCTGCAGTGCCTCTTGCGGCTCGCCTGACCTTCACAGTCGGGCCGACGCACCTGTTCCACCGAGCGACTGCAGTCAATTCCTCGCCGTCGACTTCCAAGATTCAACTAGGATGTCTCTGGCCTCTCTCGAATCCGCCAAGCAGACCAAACCTTCCGATCTCGCCGTTGGATTTCACCGTAACAGACGTAGTTATTCTGCCAGTCCATCGTGCCAACCTCGCGCACCGACTCGTCGTCTTTCCTCTCGCGGCTTGCCTGATTTGGAAGATAGGTAATATTTCTCTACAAATACACATAAGTTTCAATAGCTTATAAACATATAAGTTTAGTATAAAGATTTCATTCCCTGTCTCTATATCTCTCTGTCCCATCCCACTTTAATATTTGCTAGAGATTACAAATACACCTTTCTCTTCCCGTCCTTTCTCTGTAAGTAAAATAAGGCATAGGTGGACATTCGAACTCCTATATTAGTTGAGGACTGGAGAGACTGATGGGCCAAATATAGAAGTTTTTCCTTGGACCTAGGTGTAGCCCATGGAGCCATTAGTATAACATTCAACTAAAATTTATATGTAGTCAAGAAACTCAAGGTTATAGCACACAAAAGTTCTATAAAAGTTTTATATGTGGAGGTGGTTTAGATGTAGTCAAGAAACTAAAATTTATATGTAGGGGTGGTAAGTAAACTAAATTTTTATGTAGTCAAGAAACTAAAATTTCTGCACTTTGAACCAAATCCTAAATAAGCTCAAAAGTTTTATAAATCAAGCCAGATCAATTTACTAACAATTAGCCAGAAAACTGGTCAAACTCTAAAAGTGGAGATTGTTTAGTTGATAGAAATACTTTAACAAAGTTACAAAATATCCTTCAACGAATTGACCTAGTATTTCAATATTTCATTCACTATTTCGGGATGGGAGATAATTAGGTTTTATTCACCATTTCAGGATGCAAAGATTTTTTTTTTCTAGTCTGTGATTTTATTTTCGACTTCTTTACGTTTGAGGTTGACCCCCCCCCCCCCCCCCCCCCCCAAATTCCCGTGTCCGCACCTAATTTGGATAGTAAATAGGCTCCAAAAAGTTCTATAAAAGGGTTCTCTACAAAAAAAAAGTTCTTTTGTCATGTCTCAATTACATGTCACCATCATAAACACAGTCAAAATCATCTTCAACTAACTTTGGTCCTTTTGGAGCCTAGACATGGACAAGCCATATCTAATAGGAGTATCAAAGAAGTATTATGTCAATACGTGTCGGATACGGATACAGTCCTCATGAGGAGTATCCATGCAACATAATACTCAATGCAACATAGATTATAAATATCATCATATCATAAAAAAATTGATTACTTGTTCGAAGAAACTACGTTTCACTAAGTCGTACCAACCACACAAAGAAACCCAACAATACATATAATCCATACACAAAGAAACCCAACAATACATATAATCCATTCTCTCTCAAAGATGCCTCCATTAAGCTATTCTTAACCCTCTCAAGCCTTTCTTGATCAAGCAAGACTACATTCTTGGTCCTACCCCTTCATAATAGTATATTCTAAAAATTGTCTTCCAAACCATAAGACGGTAGCTTGTAGTAGTTTAAGAAACAAAGAGAGCGATCTCTTATATGTTTGCAACCGATATATGATACATTGTCTGCTCTATTTGTTAATGAGATAAATAATTAACTAAATAATTCTTCAGAGAAAAAAAAATCCAATTTGATACGAATGGGATTTTGAGGCACCATATGCAATAACCAAATTATGTAACCATCATTATAAAGAACATTGAGAATCTAACCATGTAGATGATCCTCCAATGACCCCAATGGCATGAACTCATAAACTAGTAGGCGTTGATCTCCATCAGCACAATAACCAATCAAATTGACAAGATTCGGGTGATGCAATAGACTGAGCATGAGGACCTCCACCAGAAATTCTCTATTCCCTTGGAGACCATTCCTATCAAGTTGTTTCACAGCAACAACCTACCAAGCATCAACCTCATTATCAATCAACCACAAAAAATCATGGCCAAAAGCCATAAGAATGCATCAAAATTTAAACCATCGACAAACAACATTACAATCACATATATATAGAATATGGTTTATTATATCTATTGGAAAATAAATGCAGAAAATCTTTAAAATAAACTAAAGTTTACAGTAAATATATTATAATAATAGCCATTTCAGCTTACCTGTCCAGAACTCTCTAGGCGTCCCTTATACACACGACCGAAACCCCCTTCTCCTATAAGGCATTCTTGTCTGAAGTTCTTGGTTGCAGCAGCAAGTTCACGGAAAGTAAAGGTCTGCGCAGCAATATGTGCAGAAGACCCATCTTTGGGGACTAATGCTTCCTTCTTGGAGTCCGAACCATTCCGTGACTTTGACTTATCTTCCAATACCAAGCAATAAAGAAAATTAAGTAAGATACTAAACATGAACATAACCAAGAGGATACATTAATCTGTTTGGCTTAGTCCATGACCAAAACAATAGATTATAGTACTAATCTGAAGCATGCAATACTTAGCACAAATATGATATTCTAAACAGGTGGATTCTTGAACTCGACAAATTTTGGAGTCTGTTGCTATGAACAAATCAGAAAATATAGGTCTCTCATTACAGCTACAAGATTCTTTTCCACCATTTGGGCAGCAATTGGAACTGCTGCCCTAAGAGCATCAATATTAAGGCTCGTCCCAATTACTAGATTCTAGATTTAGAATGTAGGAGCCCATTATGTAGAATAGTAAGATTCAATTAGAGTCCCGCGATGATCCCGTCCCAGCCACAGGAGCTATAGCCTAAGCCTCAGAATTTCTACATTCAGAATGTAGGAACTCATTTTGTACAATAGTAAGGCTCAATTTGGAATCAAAATTTCTTGATTCTAGATTTTGTATTATTTTTTGAAAAAAGAAAGAAGGATGACACACGGGTCTATATCCATTCATCTCTTTTGGTCTCAAGATTTACTTGTTTACTGTTCTCATACAAACCCAACCCATTCTACATTTATTTTTTTATTACAAATTTGGGCCTCAAATGCATTTTTGAGCTCCATCAACTATTGATGCTCTAAAGCATGAAGTGGCCATGAATAATGTGCAAAGGAGTCACAATCAATTTTGAGCAATTATATAGCAAGACCCCTTCTGAATTCTGATCCAGCAATACCATATGAAGCAAACTTGGAAAGTTCAAGTCACCACCTCATGTTTTAGCTCAAATTATTAACTGCAAATTTAAGTTAGAATGGCAGTCCAACTTCTCTGAAAAATCATAAAGATTCCATAGATCAGAAGAAAGCAATAGCAATATAGTGAAGTTCATGAAAATAACTATATTGCAAGATCAGCACAGAATGACCTAACAATTCTTTTCCAAAATCTCAAAATGGGCACCCCTAAAAACTCATAAAAGTCCAAACTTTATCAGAAAAAATGCCAAGAAAATCATGAAAATTGAAGTTAGGATAACATTCCAACTTCTCTGCAAATTCATAAACTTTCCATAGATCAGATCAAACCATTAAAAAATATTACAAAATTCATGATAACAACTACATTGCAAGATCAAGACAACATGTCCTAACAATTATCAACCAATTTCCCAAAGTGGGCACCCCTAAAATACAAACTTTATCAGAAAAAAAATGCCAAAAAATCATGAAATTTAAGTTAGGATAACATTCTAAGTTCTCTGCAAATTCATAAACTTTCCATAGATCAGATCAAACCATTAAAAGAATAACAAAACTTCATGATAACAACTACATTGCAAGTTCAAGACAACATGTTCCAACAATTATCAACCAGTATCCCAAAGTGGGCACCCCTAAAAACTCATAAATTTCCAAACTTCATCCCAGAAAAATTGCCATAAGCAACTCTGGTCAGTGGTCACCCCTAAAACTGATAAAATCCAAACTTTATCACAAAAGTTCCAAACTTCATCACAAAAAATTACCATAACTGACTCTGGCAACATGATGGGAAGATGGGTTAGCTGAACCCTCCTTCCTGAAGTCCCCACCGTCCTTCTTCAGATCATTCTTCTTCTCCTCCTCCTCCTTGTCGATCGATCCGAGACACGAGAAGCAACCCATCTAAAAAAAACACTACGAAAACCCCAAAAATGAATCCAAAGATCCAATTTTTATGACTCTCAACAGCATCAGCTCTTCTTCTTTTCCAGCAAAATCCATGAAAACAATCAATTTCTGTGGATTATCCACAGAATTTTCATGGGCACACAGATCAGAGGACGAAAGGAAATTAATTTTATGGAAAAGAAAAGAATTTGAGATTGATAATAAAGGAAAGTAAAGAGGAGAGAGAGAAATTGGGTGCAGAGAGAGAGTGTAATGACAGGTGAGAGTAAGAAATGGGAAAAAGTCAGCTAAGTAGAGGAGAAATTATTCTAGGTGCCCGGCGCACGGTCCTCAATGGTTAGATTGCATTCGAATTTATGCATACAAATATTTTTACATAATTTAATAGTTGATATAGAAGGTGTACGATGTGTCCGACACATAATTTTTTTTTCCAATGTTTTTTTTTGATGTCCGATTTAACGTACGACTTAACGTACGTGATTGTGTATACTGTATTATATATCATTTGGATTCACTGTTTGCAATTTTCACACACAAACACTTGCCTTCCCCGTGGTTTGATTTCGAGTAAAAAACTTTCAGAACCGCTTATTAGTGAATTACCAAACATGGATTAGACTGGTTTAAAAGTCGCTACCTAAAAACCACTCAAAATCAGATCTCTCATAACCGTTCATAACCGGTACTCTAAAAACACATCATAACTGTTACCCCTGTTGGGTATATAGCCTTTTGTTTTGGTTTTTAGTCCCACATCGGCTAGAAAGGAATATGTATCTCCATATATATGAGTCTTTACTCTTTATGGAGATGCACATGTAGTGCACATGGGTGTGTGCCATGTGGGATTAATTATTAATGGTATAAAGGCTTAATCAACAATTAATAAGCTGTAAGCTTTTTGCTCTTGGGAAATTTATTTTCATAGGAGCTAAGCCCCGTTGGGGCTTAGCGACTCGGACTCGGACTCGGACTCGGACTCGGGCTCGGGCTCGGGCTCGGGCTCATGAGGCGTAATGTGGCGTTTTGTTGGCGCACTTTGCACTTAGCACGTCAGCATCGTCGCTAGGCGCATAGTGCGCTTAAGTTGCGCTCGTTGCGCGACCACGTTGCGCGGCCAGTTACGCTGGCCCAGTTACGCAGCCCATTACGCGCAGTGTGCGCAGCGTACGTAGAGTGCGCAGCGTACGTAGCGTACGTAGCGTACGTAGAGTGCGCAGTGTGCGCAGCGTACGCAGTGTGCGTAGAGTGCGTATGTGCGTATGGCTGGCTGCATATTAGAGCGGGAACGGTTGCAGCAATTGCTGCATGTTCAGGAGTGGTTCTGCCACTACCCTGAAGTTCAGGCAACTGCTTGGCAACCACCCCGTGGGCTATATATGCAGGTTCTCTCCTCTCTCTCTGTTAGTAGAAGTAATCAGAATTCCAGAGAGAAAACTCTAAGTGTTCTTTAACACAACAGAGTAGTGAGCGTGTTGTTTAACACTAACACTAGTACGTTTTAGTACGCGTGAGTTCTGTTACTTCAAACAGAGAGAGAAGAGTACAGCCATTACCAGAGGAGTTCGCCGTCTTCCGAGGAGTCAGAAGAGCAGGAGTGTTCCAAGGTTTTTCGTCAACCTTGCTGGTTCCTGGAAGCTGTTCGCAGAGGGCGAATAAAGCTTTGAGCAACGGTGATAATTCACCCCAGCAATTCCATCTCTCGCCTGTCATCCTTCTGTTGCCTTTAGCAGTTCTGTCAGTATCTTCTTTTTAGAAGGCACTACTGCCAGTTTGCTACGATTACGAAAATCTCTTTAGATTATTCGTGTATTACGATATCTTTTTAGATCTCGTAATTTGCAGAATCCTTCTGGATCTCTGTTGCAAAACCTTCTTTAAGGAGTTGCATTAGAAATGTTGTCTTTACAACTGTTTCATTTTCTCAGTTTTCCATCGAAAAATTGTGCCCCGGCGTTCCCGGCAATAACAATCTCAAAGCTTTATTACTACGATGGAAAATATTAATGCTTCACTCCTCAACACTGACTTCTGTAAGTTAGAAAAGTTTGATGGAGAGCATTATCAAGTCTGGAAGAGGAAGGTTTATCTCACTCTTCAACTCAGCGACGTTGATCACGTGCTGCTTGAAGAGGAACCTACTATTCCAGATACTGGGTCTGCTGCTGTAATATCTGCGGCTACTAAACTTCAGGCCAAGTGGAGAAGAGAAAATAGCATTTGCAGGCTCCTTATCCTGAATGCTATGGAGGATTCCCTTGCAGAATCCTATTCTAAGAAGAATATCGCTAGAGACATATGGGAGTCTCTAGAAAAACTCTACGAAGAAGACAAGAACCGCAGTAAAATATTTGTGGTTGAAAAATATCACAAGTGGTTCTTTGAGGACGAAAAGTCTATGCTGCCGCAGGTGAAGGAGTTCCTAAAACTGCGACAGAAGTTGGAAGACGAGGCGATGCCCCTCCCCGATAAGTTTGTTGTTGGAGGGATTGTCTCAAAGCTCCCCGCTGGGTGGAGCAAGTTCTATGCAAACATGCATAGGAAGAAGTTGGAGATCACCCTTGAAGATCTCCTACAGGAAATCTATGTTGAGGACCAGATGCGGGCTCAACTGAAGGTGGACACACTGTCCAAGCAATTGGCTAACGCCAATCTGGTTCAGACCAAGGGACCAAAGGGAAAGCAGGCGGCTTTCCACAGCAAGAAGAAGAACCCTGACAATCTAAAAGTCAAGGGAACTTCTATCAAGAAAAAGAAGCCAAAGTCAGAAATGCCTTGCTTCAAGTGTGGCAAGAAGGGCCACTTTAAGAATGAGTGTAAAGAAAAGACCAAGCAATCAGAGCAAGGAGAGCCTAGTAAGGTATCTATGATCACTGACGTAGTTGCTATGATTGCACAGGTTGATGCAGTAAGGACTGACTCTGACTGGTGGGTAGACACTGGAGCCTCCTGCCATGTATGCTCCAGTAAGGAGTGGTTCACCACCTATACACCTACTTCTGAAGTGGTTATGATGGCGAACCAGGCACAAGCTGAAGTGCTCGGGATCGGGACGGTGGTGTTGAAGCTGACTTCGGGCAAGTCTCTGACGCTTCAAGGCGTGAAGCACGTTCCTGCTATCGCCAAGAACCTGATCTCGGAAGGCCTACTCTGCAATGCAGGCCTCAGGATGGACATCAATGCTGGCCAGATGGTGATGTCTATCAAGGGAACATATTTCGGGAAAGCTTTTTATACCGAAGGAATGTTCAAGATTCAGCTTGTAAATCAGTCCAATGTAATTAATGTTATTAATGAAGTCACTCATTCTGCTTATACTCTTGAGTTGTGGCATAATAGGCTAGGACATGTTCATTGTAAACGAATAAACAGAATGTCTAGTCTAGGACTTATCTCCAAATGTGGGGGTAAGGTAGAGAAATGTGAAGTTTGTGCTCAAATGAAGATCACAAGAAAACCTTTTCCTCGGGTTAATCGAAGTACAGATCTTCTGGAGTTGGTTCACTCCGATATCTGTGACTTTAAACAGTTCTCTACAAAGGCCGGGATGAAGTATTTCATAACCTTCATCGATGACTTCTCAAAGTATGCGTTCGTCTACTTGCTGAAGGCTAAAGACGAAGCATTCGAGAAGTTCAAGGAGTTCAGAGCTGAAGCTGAGCGACAGACTGGACAACAACTCAAAAGGATAAGAAGTGATCGAGGTGGGGAGTACAGGTCTCATGAATTCGCATCGTTCTGTAAGGAACATGGAATTGTCAATGAGACTACGGCTCCGTACTCTCCTCAATCAAACGGAGTAGCTGAGAGGAAGAACAGGACGTTGACAGAAATGATAAATTCAATGTTGTTGACTGCTGGCCTTCCTAAGTGCTACTGGGGAGAAGCTGCATTGACGGCCACTTTTATTCTAAATAGAGTGCCTTATGCAACTTCTGATATTACTCCTCATGAACTCTGGTTCAAAGTCAGACCTAACTTGAATGTTATTCGAGTGTGGGGGTGTCTGGCATATGTCAACCTTCCAGATCTGAAGATTCAGAAGCTTGGGACAAGGACTACAAAGACGATCTTCTTGGGGTATGCCGAGAAGAGTGATGCTCGAAGATTTCTTGATATTGAGTCAAATCATATCATTGAATCTCGTGATGCAGAATATTTTGAAGACAAGTTTGCAAGGCACAAGAATATTGTTCTTCCGGATGTTCCGGAGAATAATGAGGGTGCACAAGAGACTGAAGTCTTCAATGAAGATGTGGTCCAAGAAGATGTTGTTGTTGAAACAACGGTTGAACCAGAACAAGCTGAGCCGTCAGCTAAGCGTGTGAGGAGGCTGAAGGACTTCGGAAGTGACTTTGTCACCTATCATGTGGAAGCAGATCCGCTTACCTATGATGAGGCGATGAAGACCAGAGACGCGGTTTTCTGGAAGGAGGCGATTGACAATGAGATTGATTCCATCACCTCAAATAACACTTGGGTGTTGGTTGATCTTCCTGAAGGAGCGAAACCCATCGGATGCAAATGGATCTTCAAGAAGAAGATGAAAGCAGACGGAACTATTGACAAGTTCAAGGCTAGGTTGGTAGCCAAGGGGTTTTCTCAGAAGCAGGGGATTGACTACTTTGACATATATGCTCCAGTAGCCCGGATGACCACCATCAGAATGTTGATTGCTCTCGCAGCAATAAATAAGATGGTGATACATCAGATGGATATGAATACGGCTTTCCTAAATGGCGAGCTGACCGAAGAGATTTACATACAACAGCCAGAGGGATTTGTCATCAGAGGTCTTGAAGACAAAGTCTGCAAGTTGGTGAAATCCTTGTACGGTCTTAAACAGGCTCCCAAGATGTGGCATAAGAAATTTGACAAAGTTATAAGGTCAAATGGCTACATGGTCAGCGATACGGACAAGTGTGTTTACACGAAGTTTGCTGATGGAAGAGGTGTGATCGTTTGTCTGTACGTGGACGACATGCTTATCCTAGGTACGGATATTAGATGTGTCACGGAGACAAAGAAATTCATCTCAAGCAAGTTCAGTATGAAGGACTTGGGGGAAGCTGATGTGATCTTAGGGATCAAGATCATCCGGACAGACACTGGACTAGCGCTGTCACAGTCTCATTATATTGAGAAAATGATCACTCGTTATGGGTATCGGGATCTTCCAGGGATCGATACGCCGTACAGGTGTGATATGAAGCTGAAGCCTAATTCAGGAGAAAGCGTCAGGCAGCTGGAGTATGCAAGCGTAATCGGGAGTTTGATGTATGCTACTACTGCCACAAGGCCTGACATAGCTTTCGTCGTGGGAATGCTGAGTTGTTTTACGAGCAATCCAGGTGTTGAACACTGGAAAGCTGTGGAACGGGTTATGAGATATCTCAAGAAGACTCAGACATATGCACTGTACTACAGCGGAGATCCGCAGGTAGTGGAAGGCTTCAGTGATGCCAGTTGGTGCTCAGAGGTGGAGAGCGAGAGGTCCACAGGTGGATACATTTTCACAATGGATGGAGCTACTATATCGTGGAAGTCGAAGAAGCAGACTATGCTCTCGCGGTCATCTATGGAATCTGAGTTCTTTGCACTTGATACCGCAACCGAGGAAGCAGAATGGCTTCGGGAGCTCATGTATGATCTTCCAGTGGTTGGGGCACAAGTACCGGCGATACCGATATACTGCGACAACCAGGCGACTGCGGCGGTGGCATCAAATAATCTCTTCAACGGGAAGAAGAGGACTGTGCGGTTGAAGCACAGGGCAGTACATGATCTTATCAAGAGAGGTGTTATTGCAGTGATTGATGTTCGGAGTCAGGAGAACCTGGCGGATCCGTTCACCAAGGGCCTCAAGCGCCAGCTGGTCGATGACACAGCTTATAAAATGGGCTTGAAGGCATTCTGATATTGTATTATTGTATTCCTACCATAAAGTTTTATGCTATTAGTTCAAAGATTTATCTACTAGGCATCTAGCTTTTGGTTCAAGGGAGGACCACTAATCGGAAGAATATCAGGAACGGTGGGTACATGTTCTATTGGGCATGGAGAGGTTACGGACCTATAACCACTGTTGTCTACTGTTGTTTTCTGCAGAAAACAGGTCCTGTGGGAGGTTGGCTTAAATGCCTTAATGAGTTCTCAGGCATTTGGAATGTCTGGTATGCTTTACAGGAAGCATGGTAGCACAGCACTACAAGGAGTGTGACTCCATGCTATGTGTGGCGGTGACTCCACCATGAGGTTCTCGAAGGAGGTAAAACCTCGGCTATGTTAGCCAAGTCACAGCGGCGTAGCACCGCATATAGGCAGTTGGCCTAATGCTGTATATTGAATTAAAGAGGGATGTAGTCAGCACTACAAAGAGGAGGTGTTCCTCATGTTACGGGTGGCACGACACCACAATGAGGTAAACCCGGCTAGGGATAAAGCCTCGGCCTTGCAAGCCATGTCGTAGCGGCGTAACACCGCACAGAAGCGTAAGGCTTCATGCTGGGTAGTTTGGCACTACAAAGGGGCTAGTCCTCATGCTACGGGTAGTATGACACTACGATGAGGTTCCCGGTGATTCGGGATAAGGTCCTCGGCTTAAAGCCATGTCATAGCGGCGTAGCACCGCAAAGGAAGCGTTGGACGTTTCATGCCATGTCTCTTTAATAAAGAACTCACCTATAGTGTATGGACAAAGAGATATCAGGCCGTCTCTTGAGGGTAAACTTGTAGACGCCCAATATTATACACTGAAACCAGGCTGGCACACGGCCTTAAATGTGCAGCCAGAAGCACATGTAACTACATTATGTGAGTGGAAAGAATTTCAGCTATGATGCAGAATTCAAGGCTTAGTCCATTCTTGTATTATAGTTTGATTTTTGACTCACGTGGGAAGATTCAAGTCTTAAGTGGCATCTATCCTAAAAGCATAATGGACAGTTACTGTGGGGAACACTCGTACTCATATATATAGAGATATGTGGGGGATTGTTGGGTATATAGCCTTTTGTTTTGGTTTTTAGTCCCACATCGGCTAGAAAGGAATGTGTATCTCCATATATATGAGTCTTTACTCTTTATGGAGATGCACATGTAGTGCACATGGGTGTGTGCCATGTGGGATTAATTATTAATGGTATAAAGGCTTAATCAACAATTAATAAGCTGTAAGCTTTTTGCTCTTGGGAAATTTATTTCCATAGGAGCTAAGCCCCGTTGGGGCTTAGCGACTCGGACTCGGACTCGGACTCGGGCTCAAGGGCTCATGAGGCGTAATGTGGCGTTTTGTTGGCGCACTTTGCACTTAGCACGTCAGCATCGTCGCTAGGCGCATAGTGCGCTTAAGTTGCGCTCGTTGTGCGAGCCACTTGCGCGACCACGTTGCACGGCCAGTTACGCGAGCCCAGTTACGCTGGCCCAGTTACGCAGCCCAGTACGCAGCCCATTACGTGCAGTACGCGCAGTGTGCGCAGCGTACGCAGCGTACGTAGAGTGCGCAGTGTGCGCAGCGTACGTAGAGTGCGCAGTGTGCGCAGCATACGCAGTGTGCGTAGAGTGCGTATGTGCGTATGGCTGGCTGCATATTAGAGCGGGAACGGTTGCAGCAGTTGCTGCATGTTCAGGAGTGGTTCTGCCACTACCCTGAAGTTCAGGCAACTACTTGGCAACCACCCCGTGGGCTATATATGCAGGTTCTCTCCTCTCTCTCTGTTAGTAGAAGTAATCAGAATTCCAGAGAGGAAACTCTAAGTGTTCTTTAACACAACAGAGTAGTGAGCGTGTTGTTTAACACTAACACTAGTACTTTTTAGTACGCGTGAGTTCTGTTACTTCAAACAGAGAGAGAATAGTACAGCCATTGCCAGAGGAGTTCGCCGTCTTCCGAGGAGTCAGAAGAGCAGGAGTGTTCCAAGGTTTTCCGTCAACCTTGCTGGTTCCTGGAAGCTGTTCGCAGAGGGCGAATAAAGCTTTGAGCAACGGTGATAATTTACCCCAGCAATTCCATCTCTCGCCTGTCATCCTTCTGTTGCCTTTAGCAGTTCTGTCAGTATCTTCTTTTTAGAAGGCACTACTGCCAGTTTGCTACGATCACGAAAATCTCTTTAGATTATTCGTGTATTACGATATCTTTTTAGATCTCGTAATTTGTAGAATCCTTCTGGATCTCTGTTGCAAAACCTTCTTTAAGGAGTTGCATTAGAAACGTTGTCTTTACAACTGTTTCATTTTCTCAGTTTTCCATCGAAAAATTGTGCCCCGGCGTTCCCGGCAATAACAACCCCTACAATTGCTAAGCATGTTTGGTAGAAGGGAAAAGTGGGAGGAAGGAAAATATAGGAGGGAAAAGTGAAGGAAAAGATTCATTTTCTCTTGTTTGGTATGGAAGAAAAATAGGAAGGAAGGAAAAGTGGAGGGATTACTTTTCCTTCATAACCTAAGAAATCTAATCCCCCCAAAAGTGGGAGGAAAAGTGGAAGAAAAAGTGGAGACTTGTATTAATTAACAATTATATCATATGAATGTATTATTTAAAAATTATTTATGAAGTCAAATGGTAAATAAGTGTTTTTAGTTGAGGGTAGAATTAGTAAATTCTATATTTTTTTACTTTCTTTCCTTCCACTTTTTCTTTTATACCAAACAAAGGAAAATGCATCTCTTATCTTTTCCATCCTTGCTACCAAACACAAATGAAGGAAATGATCTTTCCTTTCCATATGGAAGGAAAATGAATCCTTATATTTTTCCTTCCTTCCACTTTTCTATCCTTCCTACCAAACACAGCCTAAGGAGTCTTCTACAGATTTTGTGCAAGTGTTTTTAGTTGAGGGTATAATTGTCTCTATGTTTTATTTTGTACATAAATCTTTGGAGTCTTCTACTTTTGTGTAAGAGAGCTTTCGTTACAGATTTGATAATAAAAAAAAATTATAACATAATATCAATTTCAGTTTTGTATATAGATAGTTTAGATTTCTAGTCAGAATAACTACAAGGTCGATTATCTTCTAAATTAAAAATAAATCCAAAAACGGCTAATAACCTAAGTGTCAAATTATTTTTAAAAAATGCTCATATATGTTGTCAAGAAAGGAAGTATATGACAAGAGAGGAAGGTTAATATTGTTGCTTGTGTAAAGAAAGGAAGACTAATTAATTAGAGTACATCAGAAAACAAATGGTTGTACATGAAAATATTACCAACTAATTATTTCATCCTAATATTGTATATTCACCAGAATAGTCTACTATAATTATCACCATGTAGGTGCAATTATTCTTCCTTATTCACTTGATGTAATTTTTATATCAAGGTCATTCTCCTTGATCATTAAGAAAAAAAATCAAGGAATATTTCAATGAAAGATCTTTCTTCTTAAAGTTCATCATGATGTTAGAGTATTGATCCATGTTTCCTCATATATCATTAATTTTTTCTTTGATCTCTATGGTGTTTGATCATTATATTTCTCTCCTTACTAAACAATATTCCTCAAGTAGTAGTTTATCAACTATCAGCGAGACCACTGACTCCAATTCTGACATCGACAACCATAATTTCACGCTTGACAATGACCTCGATAGTTCCTATGACATTGTCAGTCCGTCAAAAACCCCATTGCAAGATATTGCAAGTCCACCTTCAAGTTTTTTCACCCGCTGTAACTGTCACATCCTAGAATCATATACTAGAGGACAGGGAATGACAAAGCCAGTTACGTATAAAAGAGTACTCTGGTACCCCCCCCCAAAGATACGGTCATAGTTGTACAAGACATGGGGTTATCCTATAATCCAAAGTCAATACTAGGTTGTCACGCCCCAGAACCAGAATACTGGAGAGTGGGGGAATGACTCAGCCAGCTACGTATTACGGGTAGATGAATACCGTATAATACGATCAATACTATCTAACCAGACGAGGGGGTGCATACTACATGAAAGTCTTACTATGGTCACTTCACATCTATTATCTCAATCATTCAAACAAGAAGCAAGAATAGAGAACATGTAAGATAAAGCAGTAAGGCGTCCCAAACGCTTAGTCAAAATGTTCTTGAGATCTGGCTTTACAAAACATAGCCAGATGGTATAGTAACATATACACAATTGTTATCAGCTGCAGTCTGACTTAGTTACAATTATGTAAAAGTAAGTGCAAGACAATCCGACTAACATGTCGGTGCCAAACGGCTAAGTATAAAGTAAATAACAAAATGAGCGGTGGAGTAAGGAACCCACTCGAGTCCTTCTGCGATCATTCCCCTAGTATTGACCATCGTGGAGGTAGAAGTAAGCTGGATCCTCGGGAACCGGCTCTAAATCTGGCCATGCAAAACCAGAGAGGTTAGACCTCTAATAGCAAGTACCACAAGGAAGCACGATATGAAGGATTAAACCAGTAAGTAAGAGAATATAATAATAGATCTCTGCTTTCCACTAGGATTCACATAACGTCACGACACTTCGAACCAACCTCCCAACCAAACAAGGACAGAAGTTGGCCCGTCATGTCCTGACATTCTGATCATCTTAGTTAGGCAACAGAGTAGGTACAGTACACAAACAAATCATCTTGAACGGCCAATCAACTCCTACGGCTTGCTATTGTGAGTCCCAAGTTATCCTGGACTTATGCAAATAGGGATTCCTCAGTTCTTACTATGTGCGAGCAAGGCTAGTCTATCTAGTCAATCAATTGCGCCAATCATGTAATTAGACGAGTTCCAGCGGGACGCCCGCCGTTAATATACCATGTACAATTTAATAATATAAGCAGATACCGTTCCCTGCCCATGTGACAGATTTACAGTATTTGTGGGAACCAGCCGGCCTGTCGGGCACTACTAGTCCCAAGAGGGCTGCCATGTAAGAACTCGGGGATCCATTCTTTCCATGCAATCATTATTTTATTTAAGTTAATGGTCTCTACGTTGAGTGAAATTCCATGCCGTGGATCATGGTCATTCAAATGAGTACTTTCGTACGGGGTACGATATGCGCAACTCTACAACGATACCCGTACGGCTAGGTTGTAGGTCTTACATAGCGTAATGCAACAATCAATTCTAACCACGGAGTAATCATGCCTTGATCATAAGTACACATGTTGCTTTGTAGAAAAATAAATAAATAAATAAATAAATTTAAGCCTGCATGTGCATGTACGTCAATATTCGAGATCGGCTAATCGATTACAATAGTTCATTACATGAACGTGTCTCATTCATTCAATTCAATAAGACGACTAGCCAGTCTCTTAGTTCCAACTAGGAACGCATGATCAATTTTAGTCAAGATAACCATTGTCATTAATGGTGACAAGGCATGAAAGTCAATTAGTATTATTTTGGGGTCGAGTCTATAACTCTCAGGGTTAAGTTCTAGCCTTACTGGGTATCCATAAACCAATCAAGACACAAGGCATGTTCTACACAACCATATGTATCAAAAATATTAACATGCTAAGATTATCGAGTTCATGCAAAAAGCATAAGGATATAATAGGAGAACTATCATGCCACCATTAAATGAATAAATTATAGAACAAATAGAAACACCCAAGTCAGGAAGTCACGCCAACAAGTCCATGCTAAGGCCAACAAGTCACGCCAAGTCTAGTAGGTAGGAGTGAGCGTGAAAAGTGGTTCACGTTGGCACGCACAGCGTGAGCATGAAAAGTGGTAAGAAATTCACGCACTCATAACGTGAGCGTGAAAAGTAACTCACGCACGTACAGCGTGAGCGTGAAAAGTGAGCGTGGAAAGTGAGCGTGGAAAATGAGCGTAGAAAATGATAAGAAATCCACGCACGCACGCAAAGACGTGTGCGTAACTAAAATGTCACGCTGACACGCAAGAACGTGTGCGTGACTAAAAATTCACGCACGCACGTAAGAACGTGTGCGTGACTAAAAATTTACGCACTCATGTAAGAACGTGTGCGTGACTCAAAATTCACGCAGACACGTAAAGACGTGTGCGTGACTGAAAATTCACGCAGGCATGTAAAGACGGGTGCGTGACTAAAAATTCACGCAGACACGTAAAGACGTGTGCGTGACTGAAAATTCACGCAGACACGTAAGAACGTGTGCGTGACTAAAAATTCACGCTGGCACGTAAGAACGTGAGCGTGACTGAAAATTCACGCTGGCACGTAAGAACGTGAGCGTGACTGAAAATTCACGCAGACACGTAAGAACGTGTGCGTGACTAAAAATTCACGCAGGCACGTAAAGAACCCATGGACAATCGAGAATACATGCCAGGTTGGGAGATCAAAACCCATGAACAACCGAGAATACAACAACTTAGATCTAGAAGAAACAAGCCAAAGAAATCAAAAATGCCAAGTACTAAACTCTCTCAGGATCATGAGAGGAAGACAAATGAACCATAAAAATGGTTCTCCAAGTGGGAAACAAGAAGCAAAATGTACTTGCCTGCTGTTGGTTGGTGGAGAGAGTGGTGAAGAAGAAGAAGAAGTAATGGTGAAGGAGAGTTATGAGGAGAGAGAAGGAGATGGGAGCTTTAAATAGGAAGGGGGGGTGGTAGGTGGGGTTCGGTTCATTGAACCACCATGAACCCGAGAAAATCAACCTAGGCCGAACCACATAAGACTAAAGCAGAGAATAAAATACAGAAATAAAATGCAGGAATAAAATTGCAGGAAATAAAATATAGATAATTAATTAACATAAAATTAAAGGAATTTAAATACAGGATAATACATGATAAATACTAAATAAATATATATATAAGTTGTACATGTATAAAAATACGTATTTCGGGAACGGGGAGTGACATCTCTACCCACCTTAGAAAAATTCCGTCCTCGAAATTTCAAATCCAAGCAGGTAGAAATATCGGAGCTAAAATACAAGCAATTCTAGTGAGCAAGCAATCATTTTTACCATATCGAAAGCAAGTACTATATATGTAAATTCATCATTCTACGATATCAAGTAGCTCTACCCATAAGGTGATAAGCATGAAGAATCAGGACAATCAAGGTATACAGAAAGAGATATACCTTGTGAGTCAAATAGGTGTGGATACCGTGATCGGATATCATCCTCACGTTCCCACGTTGACTCTCCCAAGGAGTGATGACCCCAAGCAACACGGACAAGACTAATTGTTCGGTTCTTGAGTATCTTCTCTCTTCGGTCTAAGATAGACACAGGCTGTTCCTCGTAAGACAGGTTGGTACCAACAACCAGCTCAGAATGATCGAGGATATGGCTTGGGTCCGATACATACCTACGTAATTGAGATACATGAAACACGTCATGCACCTTTCGTAACGAAGGTGGGAGGGATAAACGATAAGCAACATCGCCTATCCGATCAAGGATAACAAATGGGCCCACGTACCGCGGACTCAATTTCTCGCGAACGCCAAATCTAATGACCCCACGAGTAGGTGAGATCCGCAAGAATATGTGGTCCCCAACAGAGAACTCTAATGGCCTACGATGTTGGTCCGCCCAATGACGATGCCGGTCCTGCGCAACTCGAAGTCGCTCTCTAATTCCCTTAACCACTTCAACCGTCTGAACAATCATTTCTGGGCCTAACATCTTCCTCTCCCCGATATCATCCCATGCAAGTTGCGACCTGCACTTCTTACCATATAGTGCTTCGAATGGCGCCATCTGGATACTGGCTTGATAACTATTATTGTATGAGAACTCGACTAAGTGCAGGTGACTCTCCCAAGACCCTCCAAAATCTAGAGTGCAAGCTCGTAACATGTCTTCTAAAGTCTGAATCGTTCTTTCTGATTGCCCATCCGTCTGCGGATGGTAAGCCGTGATAAATCTTAACTTGGTACCCAGACTATGATGTAAGCTCTTCCAGAAATATGATATAAAGCGGGTATCTCGATCCGACACAATACTGACAGGGACTCCATGCTGCCTGACTATCTGTTGCATATACAACTTTGCCAACTTTTCTATAGATTGCCCTACTCTGAAAGGAAGAAAATGTGCTACCTTCGTAAGTCGGTCCACTATTACCCAAATAGCGTCCTTACTACTTGGTGATATCGGTAAACCGGTCACAAAGTCCATTGTAATATGCTCCCATTTTCATTCTGGAATAGGAAGCGGTTGTAATAGCCCAGCTGGCCTCTGCTGTTCTGCCTTCACTTGCTGACATACCAAGCAACGGAAAACAAATCTAGCTATCTCCCTCTTCATCTCGTTCCACCAGAAATGCTGCTTGATATCTTGGTACATCTTGGTCCCTCCAGGATGAATAGAATACTGAGAACTGTGAGCTCCTGCCATAACTTTCTGTCTGATATCTCCACTAGGCACACATAGACGTGATCCAAACCTAAGTGTACCATCTTCATGAATTCTCATCTCCTTCCTGAGTCTGACTCACATTCTGCCCTAAGCTTCTGAATCCTTGGGTCTTGTGCCTGAGCTGCCTTGATCCTGCCTACCAAGTCGGATTGAACTTGCAGACTTGTTAGAACTCCTACATCACTAGGAAGTATAACTTCGATGCCCATCTCCTGAAGGTCTTCTAAGATATGCCTCTGCGTTGTCAACATAAATGCGCCGCCTCTCCTGCTAAGAGTGTCTGCTACTACATTAGCCTTGCCTGGATGATACTGAAGCTCCACGTTATAATCCTTGATCAACTCCAACCATCTTCTCTGCCTCATGTTTAGCTCCTTCTGAGTAAAGATGTACTTCAGACTTTTATGGTCTGTGTACATGTCCACTCGGTCACCATATAAGTAATGCCTACATAGCTTCAGAGCAAACACTACTGCCGCTAACTCCAAATCATGAGTTGGATAATTCTTCTCGTGGTCCCGAAGCTGCCTAGATGCATATGCTATCACCTTCCCATGTTGCATAAGGACACATCCAAGTCCTTTACCTGACGCATCACAATATACTGTAAAACCTCCGGGTCCAACTGGCAATGTAAGAATAGGTGTTGATATCAATTTCTGCTTCAAAGTCTCAAATGATGCCTGACATTCTGTCGACCAAACGAATGGTACATCCTTCCGGGTCAAGCGGGTCATGGGTGCTGAAAGCCTTGCAAAGTCTGACACAAACCTTCTGTAATATCCTGCCAATCCCAAGAAACTTCGCACATCTGCTACGGTCTTGGGTACTGGCCAACTTTCTACTGCTTCTATCTTCTTGGGATCTACTGCTACTCTAGCTCCTGATATGATGTGACCCAAAAATGAAATATGATCCGACCAAAACTCACACTTGCTGAGTTTGGCATACAACTGGTTCTCTCTCAGAACCTGCAACACTTTCCTGAGGTGGTCTTCATGCTCCTTTTCACTAGCAGAGTATACGAGAATGTCGTCTAGAAACACAACGACAAACTGGTCTAAGTATGGCATAAAGATGCGATTCATCAAATCCATGAATATTGCTGGAGCATTGGTCAAACCAAACGGCATTACTAAGAATTCATAATGCCCATACTTCGACCTGAATGCTGTCTTGGGAATATCCTCCTTCCGAACCCTCACCTGATGGTACCCTGAATGAAGATCTATCTTGGAGAAAACCCTAGCTTTGCTCAACTGATCAAATAAGTCGTCGATCCTGGGTAATGGGTACTTGTTCTTCACTGTTGCCGCGTTAAGCTTCCTGTAGTCAATGCACAATCTGGATGACCCATCCTTCTTTCCCACAAGTACCACTGGTGCTGCCCATGGTGACACGCTAGCTTGGATGAACTTCTTCTCCTTCAGTTCCTCTATATGCTGATATACCTTGGCCTGCTCTGAATCCGCCATTCTGTAAACTCGATTTGATATCGGTTTAGTTCCTGGTGCCAATTCTATACTGAACTCAATATCCCTAACCGGTGGTAGACCTGGAAGTTCTTCAGGAAATACGTCTAGAAACTCTTCAACTACCTTCGAAATCTGAACTTCTTCCATTGCCGTTATTACTCCCTGCTCTTGTTGAGTTGCCCCTGATCTGACTAAGGTGAACTGCTTCATGCCTGGAATATCAAAAGATACACTCCCTCTACGACAATCTATTGTCGCATGACTGTCTTTCAGCCAGTCCATGCCTAAGATAACGTCGAAATTTCCAACAGGAAATTCTATCAACCAGGCGGGTAAGGAATGCCCGCAAACTACAATGCTACATGCTAAAATAACTCTACTAACTCCTACGAGCCCATTACCAGTGAGTATATTCAACCTCCCTGGCAATGCCTCGAACTCCATTCCTAGTCATGTCGTAAATTGTGCAGATATAAATGAATGGGATGCTCCCGAATCAAACAATGCTACTGCGGAATATGAGGCGACGAGAATGTTACCTGCCACAACATCTTCCGATGCTAATGCCTCCTCCAAGGACAGAGTGAATGCTTGCCCTCGACCTCCTTGCTGGTTTCCATGCTGCGGCCTAGCCTGGTGCTGTTGCTGGCCCCTTCCTTGATGATGCTGGGGTGGTCTATGCTGGTGTTGCTGCATCGGCGGCCCCTGCTGCCGAAACATCTGAGCCTGCGGCATAAATGGACGCTGTGCCAACGGCCTTACTGCCACCGCTGGTCCTCGATACTGGCCTGCCCCTGGTGCTGGCAGAGCAGGAAACTGCTGCCCTGGTCCTTCTGACCTCGAATTCATAGGACATGTGGTAACCTGATGGTCTGGATTTCCACATATCAGACACAGTCCATTCAATGTCCGACACACATCTCTAGTGTGCCCTATCTTCCCACAATAAGTACAGCCCACCGGGGGTTGCTGGTTCTTTCTCTGTTGCTGTTGCTGCTGCCTGGATGGTGGTGCTGGTCCTCGTATCGCCACATCGTGGATACGAATGCCAGTGGATGGTGCTGTTGTTCGGGGCGCTGCTCCCCCTCCTCCTTCAATCTGACTGTGGGATCTCTTCTGACCCCCAGTCCTTGCCGCAAGCCTCTGAATGATGATCTCATGCCTTCGAGTTGCCGTCAATACTTCGTCAAAAGTTTGGTAATTGTGCCCCTCTATCAATTGTAAGAGTTCAAGATGAAACCCTTGCTGAAACCTCATGGCCCTCTGGCTCTCTATTGCTACCATCTCTGGGGCGAATCTACTCAATCTGCAGAACTCCGCTGCATAAGCATCTACAGTCTTGCCGGCCTGCCTGAGGTTGATAAACTTCTGTTGTAGCTCAAACCGTGCCACAACTCCATAGTACTTGGTCTTGAAACTTGCAGTAAAATCGTCCCAAGCCACAGGACGTCTGATGCCCACTTCCTCTGATTCCCACCAATCACGTGCGAGATCCTGAAGTAACAACTTTACTAGATCCACACGTTCTTCTGCCGGTACCTTAGCTGCTGTCAGAATAGCCTCAGTATCCTTAAGCCATGCATCTGCTGAGATGGCATCCTCCGTGCCCTCGAAACGGCGGGGGTTGTACTTACAAAACCTGGCTGATGCTCCTGAATCAGTCCTCACTCCTCTTTCCAAAGCCGTCTGCAATCCTTGGTTGAGCAACACATTCTGCTCTTGTAGCTGAGTGTGCATGCGCTGCTGGGCCAACATCTGATGTTGCTGAGCAGCCATCATTCCTCTCATGATCTCCAGAAGGGCTGGTGTGTCCACTTGGGTAGGTGGAACTGTTGGTGGTGGTAGAACATCCGGATACTGCGGTTCAGCTGCTGGTTCTACTATCACTTCTTCTTGAATAGCCTCCTGAGGTGAGACTGGCCCTTGTTGCTGACCAACCTGGTCAGGTTGCCCATGTTGCCCTTGTTGTTGCTGCCCAGCTCTGACCGATGCGGACGAAGTGCCCCTAAGAAAAGGGACAAAAGAACAATCAAACAACCGGACATGAAGGATCAATGAAGTCAAAGGGTACCGGAATGTCAAGCAAGGGTTGAGAATAACGAATCATGAGATCAAGGAGGGAATACGTGTGATTGAGACATCCTATAAATCAAAACACCCCATAAGTCTGAAATCAGACCTGCATGGGCCACCACTAAAACCTTGTCACGCCCCAGAACCAGAATACTGGAGAGCGGGGGAATGACTCAGCCAGCTACGTATTATGGGTAGATGAATACCGTATAATACGATCAATGCTGTCTAACCCGACGAGGGGGTGCATACTACATGAAAGTCTTACTATGGTCACTTCACATCTATTATCTCAATCATTCAAACAAGAAGCAAGAATAGAGAACATGTAAGATAAAGCAGTAAGGCGTCCAAAACGCTTAGTCAAAATGTTCTTGAGATCTGGCTTTACAAAATATAGCCAGATGGTATAGTAACATATACACAATTGTTATCAGCTGCAGTCTGACTTAGTTACAATTATGTAAAAGTAAGTGCAAGACAATCCGACTAACATGTCGGTGCCAAACGGCTAAGTATAAAGTAAATAACAAAATGAGCGGTGGAGTAAGGAACCCACTCGAGTCCTCCTGCGATCATTCCCCTAGTATTGACCATCGTGGAGGTAGAAGTAAGCTGGATCCTCGGGAACCGGCTCTAAATCTGGCCATGCAAAACCAGAGAGGTTAGACCTCTAATAGCAAGTACCACAAGGAAGCACGATATGAAGGATTAAACCAGTAAGTAAGAGAATATAATAATAGATCTCTGCTTTCCACTAGGATTCACATAACGTCACGACACTTCGAACCAACCTCCCAACCAAACAAGGACAGAAGTTGGCCCGTCATGTCCTGACATTCTGATCATCTCAGTTAGGCAACAGAGTAGGTACAGTATACAAACAAATCATCTTGAACGGCCAATCAACTCCTACGGCTTGCTATTGTGAGTCCCAAGTTATCCTGGACTTATGCAAATAGGGATTCCTCAGTTCTTACTATGTGCGAGCAAGGCTAGTCTATCTAGTCAATCAATTGTGCCAATCATGTAATTAGACGAGTCCCAGCGGGATGCCCGCCGTTAATATACCATATACAATTTAATAATATAAGCAGATACTGTTTCCTGCCCGTGTAACAGATTTACAGTATCTGTAGGAACCAGCCGGCCTGTCGGGCACTACTAGTTCCAAGAGGGCTGCCATGTAAGAACTCGGGGATCCATTCTCTCCATGCAATCATTATTTTATTTAACTTAATGGTCTCTACGTTGAGTGAAATCCCATGCCGTGGATCATGATCATTCAAATGAGTACTTTCGTACGGGGTACGATATGCGCAACTCTACAACGATACCCGTGCGGCTAGGTTGTAGGTCTTACATAGCGTAATGCAACAATCAATTCTAACCACGGAGTAATCATGCCTTGACCATAAGTACACATGTTGCTTTGTAGAAAAATAAATAAATAAATAAATAAATTTAAGCCTGCATGTGCATGTACGTCAATATTCGAGATCGGCTAATCGATTACAATAGTTCATTACATGAACGTGTCTCATTCATTCAATTCAATAAGACGACTAGCCAGTCTCTTAGTTCCAACTAGGAACGCATGATCAATTTTAGTCAAGATAACCATTGTCATTAATGGTGACAAGGCATGAAAGTCAATTAGTATTATTTTGGGGTCGAGTCTATAACTCTCAGGGTTAAGTTCTAGCCTTACTGGGTATCCATAAACCAATCAAGACACAAGGCATGTTCTACACAACCATATGTATCAAAAATATTAACATGCTAAGATTATCGAGTTAATGCAAAAAGCATAAGGATATAATAGGAGAACTATCATGCCACCATTAAATGAATAAATTATAGAACAAATAGAAACACCCAAGTCAGGAAGTCACGCCAACAAGTCCATGCTAAGAACAACAAGTCACGCCAAGTCTAGTAGGTAGGAGTGAGCGTGAAAAGTGGTTCACGTTGGCACGCACAGCACGAGCGTGAAAAGTGGTAAGAAATTCACGCACTCATAACGTGAGCGTAAAAAGTAACTCACGCACGCACAGCGTGAGCGTGAAAAGTAAGCGTGGAAAGTGAGCGTGGAAAATGAGCGTGGAAAATGATAAGAAATCCACGCACGCACGCAAAGATGTGTGCGTAACTAAAATGTCACGCTGACACGCAAGAACGTGTGCGTGACTAAAAATTCACGCACGCACGTAAGAACGTGTGCATGACTAAAAATTCACGCACTCATGTAAGAACGTGTGCGTGACTCAAAATTTACGCAGACACGTAAAGACGTGTGCGTGACTGAAAATTTACGCAGGCACGTAAAGACGGGTGCGTGACTAAAAATTCATGCAGACACGTAACGTGTGCGTGACTGAAAATTCATACAGACACGTAAGAACGTGTACGTGACTAAAAATTCACGCTGGCATGTAAGAACGTGAGCGTGACTGAAAATTCACGCTGGCACGTAAGAACCTGAGCGTGACTGAAAATTCACGCAGACACGTAAGAACGTGTGCGTGACTAAAAATTCACACAGGCATGTAAAGACGTGTGCGTGACTGAACCTTCGTTCCAAGCCAGAAGTTCCCATGGTTCAGAACCCATGGACAACCGAGAATACATGCCAGGTTAGGAGATCAAAACCCATGAACAACCGAGAATACAACAACTTAGATCTAGAAGAAACAAGCCAAAGAAATCAAAAATGCCAAGTACTAAACTCTCTCGGGATCATGAGAGGAAGACAAATGAACCATAAAAATGGTTCTCCAAGTGGGAAGCAAGAAGCAAGATGTACTTGCCTGATGTTGGTTGGTGGAGAGAGTGGTGAGGAAGAAGAAGAAGTAATGGTGAAGGAGAGTTATGAGGAGAGAGAAGGAGATGGGGGCTTTAAATAGGAAGGGGGTGGTAGGTGGGGTTCGGTTCATTGAACCACCATGAACCCGAGAAAACCAACCTAGGCCGAACCACATAAGACTAAAGCAGAGAATAAAATGCAGAAATAAAATGCAGGAATAAAATTACAGGAAATAAAATATAGATAATTAATTAACATAAAATTAAAGAAATTTAAATACAGGATAATACATAATAAATACTAAATAAATATATATATAAGTTGTACATGTATAAAAATACGCATTCCGGGAACGGGGAGTGACATAGGTCAAGCAATCCTAGGTGTCTCAGTCACGGGCAAACAACATGATATATGATCATCAAACATAAAATAACAAAGCGTCCAAAACTATGAATATATAGATGATCATGAAACTAGTAATACAAAATGAGATACTAACAAGAGTAAACATTATACATTATCAGCTCTAGCTACAGTCTAATATATATAAATTATGTTAGCCCATATGTGAGAGTCAAGTCCAAAACATGTGCTCGGTGGCTAAACACCTCAAAAGAATATAGAGATAACTAGTGGGATAATGAAGTAAAAAATCACTCAGGTACTAGACTGGTAGTCCACCTTGTGGACACAATCAAGTGGAAGATAAGGTAGATCCTCCGGGTCCACTATAAGATGGCCATACGATTCCAATGGGGGTCATAACCCAAATAGCAAGTACCAAAAATAAAGCTATCTAGTGAACTAAAACCAGCATAAACGGTAAAGCAGGAAAGTAAATAGCTACATTAAGTAAACAGGATATTGTTAACATGTAAGGAAGCATTAACAGAAATCATGATAGTCGATAAGTATAGGATCAGTAATCAGTAAGCATGTACAGGAACAATAACAAGGATAGTAAGGTAAACAAACAATCAATCGCGACCATTCAGTAAGTACTGATTGATAATCATTAACTAACTAGGGTTATCACAATCCCGGTTACTACCACATGCAATCGACGTCCAACGATAAAACACACTGTAGTCTATCCAAGTTATCTAGGCTAATCAGGAATCAGGATCAATACAGGATGCAACAAGCGACATGTGCTGGAAGTGTCTTTCACGATGGAGAACTACAAATTCAAGTAATATGAACCAGAATAACGGAAGCACATGCAACCTGGATACCTCTCCTCCTAATGCATCTACATGAATCAATATAGTTATTTCATTTCTAGAATTCTCACCGTGGGCATCCAAGGATCCTTCCTAGACATGGGTGTTCCCCTCGGGGAAATGCAAGGCTGGACATGATTTAGCAATCATAATCAGGACATACGATAGCTAGGAAAATACTCACGTGCTACAATCAAGATACATGTGTGTGCTATAACAAGCCACAATTAGAATATCAGTACATAAATCAGGTGTGCGCTACAAGAAGCCACATTAAAAAATAGTACATGATCATGATAGAGCAATACAGTAGCAGTACAATATCGGGATAGTAGCATGATATTACAGTACAAGATAGTAGATTATAATAGATACATGGTGCTCCAATACATGTTAGACATGTAATCTTGTAATAGAGTACCCTCGTGTAAGGGCCACGGATATCGCCACATCTAATCAATATAGTCATCAATAATCACATAAGATTATGCTAGGGTAGTATACAATCTTGTAGGAAAAAATATGTTAGAAAATAATGGAAATTGGATATCAGATCGGTATATCGCAGTATACCGACGGTATACCGAAAAGTCACAGTAGGCCATAAATGATTAGTACGGTATACCAACAGTATACCACATGCTCTGTGTATACACAATAACGGGCCGAGAACTATATTTTTAGAGTCCAGAACTCATCATGATTTTCCCCAAACTCGAAATAAACTCATTGCAATACAAGAGAATAACATATAGCATATAGGTCTAAATACCACAAAAAAGAGAGTATCATACATGATACCAATATCAAACTATTATATCTCACGGTTAGATCTAAAAAATGTAAGTGAAACCATAACCATGGCCAAAACCCATGGATATTCACAATGTTAAGAACTAAACTAGTCAAGACTCATGTATAGAACATTTTTTGCAATAATTACATTAAAAGAAAACCCAAATTTGTGTTCAATCAATGGCAAGATGTACTTGCTTAGGTCTAGATCCAAGCCTATATTTTACTACACTACCAAGAGGGATTCCGAAACCACACTCTTAGGTTTCAAGACCAAGCTCCAAGCAAGCTCCAAGCTTGAGAAAGAGGAATAGAAGTGAAGAGGAAGAGAAAGAAGAAAGAGTGATAAAAAGATAGAAAATGAGAGCTTATATGAGGAGGGGATTAAATTCTAGCCATATGATTAGCCATGTCATCAATCCATGGCTCCCAAACACAATCACAACCGTCAAAAAGAAAACCAAGAATCATTGAACGAAAGGATACATTGGATAATAACTCATGGAAAAGTCATTAACATTCGGACGATATACATGTTTGCATGTCAAGTTCTTATTTTAGAAATATCCAGGAATCCGATCTACGCACGGGTCCTAGCATGGGTCTATAGTAATGCCAATATATATTCTACAAGTCTATGGCAGTCTCATGATCAATATTGTTGTTACAAACACATAAACTTATTAAGTTGCATAATTCATTAAGTGATTTACTAGACCCACACAAAATATATCACAAACAAACAATAAATACAATATTACACTATTGGCTAACTATTAGTCCCTTGGTTTCAATTCCAATAACACTCAATTCAGTGCTCCGTAATTAATTTATAACTTTCTAAAAATCTTTAGGGCTGGCAAACTTACTTCAAAAAATTGGAAATTTAGGATCATCATTGACGCATGATGGGGACCTATGTTCAACTAATCCAATCTCAAAATTAGGATTTGTAGGAGATTTAACTAATGAGCAATTTTTTTTGTAATAATTAAATAAAAAATGGTGGAAGGAGACCTAGTTATTGTTACTGGTTTTGAAAATAGCTTGCACGACTTATCTGGAAGAGTGTGATTCTGTCGCAAGCCTTCTAGAGAGGCACAAACTTCGTATATGGGGGATAGGTCTTTAGCACGTACTTGGATTTCTTTGAATATGGTACACAACTCTTTGTCGAGGAAGAAGACCGAACGTGTAAAACCCCTAAATTTCTACTATTTTTTAAAAATAAATTTGATACTAATTTTTTTATTTGTATATTGTACGTCGCATAGTCGTATAGTCGTATTATACGTGGTGCGCGAGTTGCATTTTTCATATTTTTTTGTCGAATGCGAATATGTGCGATATAAATATTTTTTTAGAATTTTTTTTGATTTTATTATCAAGGATATTTTTAAAATAATAATTATTTTGTTATCGTACCAAAATTCTCAAGTTTGTTATTTTATTTATAAAGCCTTCATTTCTAACAGTTATTAATAATAAATAATATTTTTATTGTATACTAGAAAAGCATAATTATGTAAATATTATTTGTGCATACCTATTTCGTAATTATCTATTAGTTTATTTTTAAATAATAGTACAATTTTTGAAATTAATATTATAGCATATTTTTGAATTATAAAAAGGTTAATTTTTAAACTAGTTATTCTGAATAAATCGGATATGAATTTTTTAAATAAATTTATTTGAAATTTTTTTATTTGTTATTATCTACAATCTAAATATAGATTGAAATTTTGACTTAAATAATTAAATTGAGTCCAATCCTTATCCAACTGGAAATTTTCACATCCTATAAAAAGGCAGGTACTCCTCCATAAATTTTTATCATTCACAAATTCTCCACAAATATTTCTCCAACCCTAATCCCATGCATCGTGTCCGTGTCCCTTCCCGGTCCAATTCTTATTCCACAATTACATATACAAGTTCATCTTTTTGTGTCGGACACACCCCCGTCACCAATAAACTCTAAACCTAATGTTAACCCTAGCTAAATCTGGCCAGAGCCACGCAAATCTTCCATGCCCTTGTAGGCCTCAAAAATGAAGTCACGCTGAGTTGATCAGAACAAGTCACACAGAGTGATCCGAGAAGCAGCACAAAAGATACGCTAAGTTCTGCCTGTCCATCTCCTTTAGAAATCACGCAGAGACAGCTCAGCCATACGTCAGAATCATAATAACTGACAACACAGCAGTCGAGAAACGTCTCCTCGTATGCCACGTATGCACAGAACTCGAGAGATCATCGTCGTCTTTTGCATAATTTTCGAAATCTTCCTTAGCAAGACTCACTCTTCACCAAGTTGGCGTGACTTTGGGTCTTATCTTCATTTAATGCGGCTGATAATATAATCAATGTCAGAGATTTTGTGTCAGACGAAGCGTGCCAAATCAAGATAGCTGGCGGTTTGCATGGATTCTGAACCTTCTCCTTCCTCAAGTTTGCGTGGATTTTTGAGTTATTCTTCTCAAAGCCTGCGTGAATTCTGAAGTATTCTTCTTCCAAGCTTGCGTGGATTTCGCCTTCAACGAGTCTGCGTCAACGAAATTGCGTGGATTTTTGCCTTCAGCAAGACAGCATGGATTTCATTTCAACTGGAGTACGTGGCAGCCATGCCACCGATTTCTCTCTCGCGTGCCCATTAACTTGCACACGACCCATGTACTAATGCCATGTGTCCAACAGTTACGGGCCACGTCCAGTAACTACTCACTAACCCTGCGTGTATTTAGAGTCTGCGTGACTTTTCAAATGCACCAGTGGTGAGGTAGTTATCTTTTCAGTTACTGTTTTGACTCTATAAATAGAGTTCTTTTTTCTTATTCATTGTACAGATACATTGATATCTACTGTCAAAATTTTGAGAGCTTTTCTTCTTCGCATAGTCCAAGGGATAAAGCGATCGTCTTCTAGATCGGATTCCTACAGTTGTAATTTTCCCAGAAACACAACAAATAAAGAGAATTTCTTTATGGAAAACAAATTGGCGACTCTGCTGGGGAAAACCATCTCCTCTTCTGAGATGGTAACAACTCAATGCGACACTTCGTCAATCGGCTCGACGAAGAAGGTGATGACGATCAAATTCGATCAACTCGCCTATGAAGAAATGCAGCGGGCTAAGGATGGCAAGCCCATTCCAACCTCCATCATCACTGCCAAGTCGAAGGGACACTCTGTCTATGTTCCTAAGAATCAGTTGGCAGTCAATGGTGAAGTCTCTGCCACAGTGTCTACTCCTAACACTGGCAAGAACTCCACTGCAAGCACGCACACTCTTGTGCGCTCGAAGATGACAGTAACTAAAAGTCACGTTGACAGTACTGGCTCCTTAGCCGAATCTGTTCCAGCGTGTAAATTCAATTCTAAAAGTCACGCTGACAGTACTGGCTCCTTAGCCGAATCTGTTCCAGTGTGCAAATTCAACTCTAAAAGTCACGTTGACAGTACTGGCTCCTTAGCCAAATCTGTTCCAGTGTACAAATTCAACTCTAAAAGTCACGCTGATAGTACTGACTCCTTAGCCAAATCTATTCCAGTATGCAATCCCACATTCAAAAGTCACGCTGACAGTACTGGCTCCTTAGCCAAATCTGTTCCAGCGTGTAATTCTAAAATCAAAAGTCACGCTAACAGCTCTGGTTCTTTAACCAAGTCTGTTTCAGCGTGTATTTTATCAGAGAAGAATAACTCCTTAGTTATCTCTTCTTCTTCACCGAGTTCTACTAGAACTGGGGGTGGTCTTCCACACAAAGTCCCTTCGAAAAGGAATAACTCTTTAGTTGTTTCTTCTGCTCCTGTAGTTTTTACTCCAGGAACAGCTTTGACTGATACTTTTGTTAGTCAAAGGAAAGGAGATGGTCTTTTGACTACTCTTCCTTCTGGATATTCTATGTCTCAACATCTGAATGAGTCTAAGAAGAAACATTCCTTAATGTCTTCTTCTTTGATTTCTTCCATTAAAGAGGGTCTGTTACCAACTCCTAATCAAGGGAGTGGTTTAACTCTTCCTTCTCTGCAAATATCCAGATCAATGGAAGGAAAACTCCATGTTTCCAAAATTAATATGTTACCTTCCACTGATTTAAGAACAAAGCTCAGCACTTCTGGTGTTAAGAAACCATACCAATTGGATATGAAGATAAAAGATCCAGATGCAGAGTATGCAAGAAATTATGTGGCTCACATTAATCACTCTTTGTATAATCAAGAGCCATCAAGACCCAAGAACAGGAAGTATATTTCTCAATCTTCACAAACAGATTTACGGGAATATCTTCAACAGAAGAGAAGGAGTAATTCTATATCAAAGGAACATGCTGAATGTGACTTCTATCCAAGAGTCATAATTCAGTGCAGATGTGAATCAACAGTTCAAGACCATGGTGATCATGAATGTGACTTCCAGCCAAGAGTCACAATGCAATGCAGATGTCAAAATAAACGACAGTCTGTCTTTAATAGGATTCAGTATGAACCTATGCCTGATGAAGATGAGCCTTTGTTTGCCTCTGTCAACATGACTTCTCGGGACACCGGGGGTAGAGTTGATAGTCCAGATGGAGTATATAGAAACACCAGAGCAAGAGTCCTGGCTTCTAGTCAAAGAAATTTGATCCCTGAAATTGATTCTGAATTTCTTGGAGAATCTAACTTCCCACCTCTTCCTACTGGGGGTAATTCTCCTATAGTTGACTTTGATACACGAAGCAATGATTCAGAGCATACAACATCTACTAGTTCATCAATAATCCCTCATACAGTCACGACTTACATGGTTGATGGGAATACTGATGAACCTTCTTCTTCCCTGACTCTTCAACTCCTTGAAAGTGGGATTGTTCCTATTCCCAAGGCAACTCTTGACATAGTGAATCTTCCTCCTCCACAGTCTGAAGGATTAGTGCCAATCACTTTGGAAACAGGGGAAATCATGTGGATCCATCCTGATCTAGTGGCAGATTTTGAATCGCCTTCTCCTCAAAAGATTTCTTCTCAAAAATCCAAGAAGGCTGGAAAGATCAAGTCATGTCATATGACTTCTCTTGGGTCTACCTCTGACACAGAGCCAAAAGACAAAGAAGAAGCACTTGTTAGTGCTACTCGAACGGGAAAACCTTACCTAAAGGATTATTCTAAAAATCCTGAAGATCCTACTGATATCCCTTCAGATGCTAAAGATGCTCCTAATGTTCCTCCCGAAGAAGAACCATCTACTGAACCTGTTCCTCCCAAGCCTACGGCTCTGGAGAAAGGCAAACAACAGGCTCGGTTTGATAAGCCAATCAAGAAGTCTTCTCCTCTTGGACTTCAGAAGCCTTACAACTTCGACATTTTGGCTCAGCTTGCTAATACTCCCGCTAGAATGTCCCTTTTTGAACTTCTACGTCTTTCCAAAGAGACTCGGGAGACGTTAAGTGAAGCACTTCTACAAGCTGACTCTTGTCTTGCATAATTGAAGAAGCCGGATGCGGAACCTGCCACTTGCTTACATTGCAACAGTGTACTGGAGATTATTCCAAATATCACCTTTACACAAGATGACATGTTACTGGAGGATAATCGACATGATCGACCTCTCTACTACACTGGTTATATTGATACGATGAAGATAGATCGTATCTTCATTGACCCAGGGTCTGCTATAAGCATAATGCCAAAGAGTTTATTGGATGAACTAAAAATCCCTCTTCACAAGCTCTCCAAGACGGTTACTACTATCTTGGGATTCAATCAAAGCCGAAGTGAGCCTTTGGGAAAGATTCATCTGAAGCTTCAGATAGGTGATTTCAGATCTAAAGTCACTTTCTATGTGATCGAGATCGCGGGATCCTATAATCTTCTTCTGGGGAGGCCCTTTCTTCATGAAAATAATGTGGTGCCCTCTACTCTTCATCAATGTTTTAAATACATTGATAGCAATGGAAGAGTACAAAAAAAAGTTGCTGATATAAATCCCTTCCATGGGGTTGAAGCTTATTTCAATGATTCCTGAATGTACAAAGAAGAGTATACAAGGATCATACAAGCTATGGAGAAAGAAGATGCACAAAGTGAGACTTTAATAATCCCTGTTAAATGTCGAACTACTCAGCAACAATCTCCTAAACCCTCTGGAGAAGATTCTTTCATCATTCTAGTGAGTGGACGGATCGCTCCGTTACCTCAGTCATCTACTCAGAATACACTGATCATTCCTGTCAGTGGGCGTACTACAGTTCCTGTACCTTCACAAGATACTCTGCTAATTCCAGTTGGAGGGCGGACTACTCTTCCTACTCAAACTTCAAGGGAGCTCACCTCTTCTGAGCCATTTGTTATCGATCTTAATCGAAACAAAGCTTCTTCTTCTTCTCCCCCTTTAGTCATTGACTTGGCTAAAATCTCTAAGGCTCAGCCTTCTCCCAATGTAAATATTGCTGCTTTTATATTTAATGAAAAGTCTCCACCTTTGCAGTACGTTGATGTGTGTAATTATGTTCATAGTTATTTACATCTGTTAGATGACTTGAACACAATAACCATAGGAGTTGTACAGACTGTTCATACAGATGTATCTCTAGAACCTGTACAATCTTCATACTTTCTAGTTCCCAGCAGAAAGCCAGGAGACATTCCAATATTCTTCTACAAAGGGCCTCAAAATCCTTCTGATCTTGAAGATGATGACAAAAATGATGATGTTGGAAGATTACAACTACGTCGTTATAGTCAGCAATCTAGAGACATCATCAAAAATATGGGCTATGACTTCAGGACTGGCCTTAATAATGGAAAAGGAAGAAAAATGCCTGTCCGGATTCCTCCTTTGAAATATGGAAGGACGAAATGCGGATTGGGTTATACTGCTCCTACTCATTTCATCAACATTATCCATGAAGATCTTGAGTCTGACGAAGATAAGAGATCTGATTCTTCTAGTACCACTTCTTGGGATTCCGATACGAGTATCGGTGACTTCTATTGCAACCTTCTGTCTTCTAACATGGTTTCCATTGACCATTCTGAAGAAAGTGATGAAGACGAAGAAGAGTTTGAAATCTCACCTGAATCAGAACAGTGGACCCAAAGATTAGATAATCAATGGGAGTTTCGTTTCGAGCAAAAAGAACCTCCGACTGAAGATAAACTTGTTCAAATAGATGTTGGCGAAGAGGGATCTCCCAAACCAATATTCATCAGTGAAAGTCTTTCAGAAACTGATAAGAAAGACATGATCAAACTCATTCGTGATTATATCGATGTCTTTGCTTGGAGTTATGAAGATATGCCAGGACTTGATCCTCAAATTGCAACTCACAAGCTCAATATCTTGCCGAATGCTAAACCGGTCAAACAACAACAGCGACGATTTCGTCCAGACATCATGGATGCAATTGAAGCTGAAGTCAATAAACTCATTACCTCTGGGTTTATTAGAGAGGAACAACATTCCGATTGGGTGGCTAATATTGTTCCTGTTCTTAAAAAGACTGGCAAGATCAGAGTATGCATAGACTTCCGCGATCTCAATGCGGCGTATCCTAAAGACGAATTCCCTCTACCAATTACTGATGTCATGGTTGATAATACTTGTGGATTTGAACGAATGTCATTCATGGACGGGTATTCTGGGTACAATCAGATCAAAATGTTCCCAGAAGACGAGAAGTACACTTCTTTCAGAATGCCGATTGGTACATACTGTTATACAGTTATGCCATTCGGTCTCAAGAATGCAGGAGCAACTTATCAACGAGCTATGAGCACTATATTCCGTGAACATTTACGGAAAATAGTCGAATGCTATGTTGATGATATTGCAGTCAAAAGTCGACAAAAGGAGGATCATATCCAAGATTTGAAGACTATATTTGATCTAATGCGTAAGCATCAATTAAAGATGAACCCTACTAAGTCCTTCTTAGGCGTCTCTAGTGGTAAATTTCTCGGCTTCGTCATTACCTCTAAAGGTATACACGTGGATCCCGAGAAGATCAAAGCCATCCAAGAGATGCGTCCTCCACGCACCTTAAAAGAGCTACGAGGATTTCAAGGAAGAATCGCTTATATCAGGAGATTTATCTCTAATTTATCAGGACGCTGCAGACCATTCAACAAACTTATGAAGAAAGGTGTCTCTTTTGTCTGGAATGATGAATGTCAGAAAGCATTCGATGATATAAAACAATATCTAATGAGCCCTCCAGTATTGGTACCTCCCGTCTCAGGAATACCGTTCCTCCTCTATAATCGAGCAATGAGTCATTCATTGGGTGCATTACTCGCTCAAAAGAATCAAAATGGCCATGAACAAGCCATTTATTATCTCAGCCGCACTATGACCGGAGCTGAACCTCGATATTCACCGGTTGAAAAAGAATGTCTAGCCTTGATGTTTGCTGTCCAAAAGACACGTCATTATATCATTGGCCAGACTATTCATGTCATCTCCAGGATCAATCCTATACGGATCATGATGAAGAAACCCAGTGTTTTGAATTCTCGATTGGCTAACTGGGGAATCCTACTTGCTCAGTATGATATGCACTATATTCCTCAGAAATCAGTCAAAGGACAAGCTTTAGCTGATTTTCTGGCTGCTCACTCAATTCCAGAAAATTCAAAACTCTATGATGAAATCCCAGATGAAGTCCTAGATTCAAATCAAATTGATGAAGAAGATCCTACTTGGCGTCTATTCTTTGATGGAGCATCAAGAATTGGTCCTAATGGCGATATTGTTGCTGGAGTTGGAATTGTTCTTGTATCGCCAGAAGGTCTTATCATCCAAAGAGCTTATTCTCTCGATCAGCCGTGTTCAAACAATGTAGCTGAGTACAACGCATTGCTTATTGGTCTTCAACTCGCTAAACATCTGAATATTCAACATTTGGAGGCGTATGGAGACTCTAAACTTATTGTCAATCAGATCAGGGGTACTTATGAAGTTCGCCATCAAGATCTGGTTCCTTATCATAGAGTGGCCATATCTATGGCCTCATCATTTGAGGAATTCTTCATTGAACATGTTAGGCGAGCATGTAACACAGAAGCTGATGCCCTTGCTAATCTTGCAGCGGTGCTAGCTATCCCAATTAGACGGCAATAAATGATTGTTGTTCGTAGTCGAGAATTATTTCATCTTGAAAATAACCTGACTCTAGGACTTCCAGTTGACATTGAAGAATCAACATCTCATGACGTCAACACAACAAGAGGATTTGGATTTAGTCGTAAATCGATATCATCTTCATCCGATTCCAGCATGGAATTCATCTTCAGTAACTCGACTGAGAATCAGAATACGGATAAAGATTGGAGACTTCCTTTCTTAGATCTTGTATTGTATGATATTCTTCCGGATGATCCGAGTGAGACAGCATCTATCAGACGACGATCACTCAGATTCTATTACAATCATACAACAAAGACCTTATATCGTCGAGCTTATGATGGTTTACTCCTTCGGTGCATTGCCGGTGATGAAGCCCAACAAGTTATTCGTGAAGCACATGATGAAATTTGTGGAGCGCATCAACCTGGGCCAAAACTTCAAGACCGTATTCGACGGATGGGTTATTATTGGCCAACTATGGTATCAGATGCCATTGAATATGCAAGGAAATGCAAAGCTTGCCAAATCCATGCAGATTTTATACATCAACCTTCGGAATTTCTACATCCGACGGCAGCATCATGGCCCTTCGAAGCTTGGGGCATGGACATTGTCGGCCCGATCAATCCACCGTCATCTAAAGGTCATCGGTTCATTCTCGCAATAACCGATTACTTCTCCAAATGGGCCGAAGCTATTCCTTTATCTGAAGTTAAGACGTCTAATGTCATCAGCTTTATTAAGCACCACGTCATTTACAGATTTGGTGTTCCTCGACGCATTGTTCATGATAACGGACCACAGTTCGTCAGCCAGAAATTTACTCGATTCTGTGACGATCACCGGATCAATAATGTTGCTTCTACCGCATATAATCCAGCAGCTAACGGATTGGCAGAAGCTTTCAACAAGACTATCATCAAACTCCTAAAGAAGTTTGTCTCCACTAACAAACGTAATTGGAGTGACAAGCTCGGGGAATGCTTGTGGGCTTATCGCACTACAGTCCGTAATGCTACTAAGTGTACACCTTTCTCTCTGGTGTACGGATCTGAGGCTGTTCTCCCATTAGAGATTCAAATTCCTTCTTTAAGGATAGCAATCGCTAATGAACTCACTGCTGAAAATAATGATCGTCTTCGACTTCAAGAATTGGAGGCTCTGGATGAAAAACGGTTATCTGCTCAACAGAATATTGAATTCTATCAAGCTAGAATTTCAAGGGCTTTTAACAAGAAAGTCAGAATTCGAACATTTCAGAAAGGAGAACTTGTGCTTACTGTCAGACGCCCGATGACTATGACACACATGAGTAAGGGCAAGTTTGATGCAAAATGGGAAGGTCCATTCATTGTCAATAAGATCTTTTCTAATGGGGCTTATCAACTCACTACTCTAGATGGTAAAGCCACTATGATGCCCATCAACGGCAAATTCTTGAAGAAGTACTACGTCTGATATTTCTATCAAGATTGTCCTCCCATCACTCTCCAGCTGTTTCATTGTTCTTTCCGAAGAATCATTCTGATATCTATTATCCCCAGTGGAGATAGGTATTCTACTTTGTATCGTTTTCTCAACAAATTTGATATCCAGAAAATCATGTCCACATTACCTCTGAATTTTCTATCTCAATATCATATTTATGAAAGTGATATTTAGTCTTTCTGATTTCTGAGTCAAAAGATCAATGAATAAAGGCAAAAATATAAAGTGGGAAGGATATATCGTAAACAAAGTTTCCTTAAATGGAGTTTATTTGAGACAAATCCCTCAAGAAAAAAAAAGTACATCATCATGGAAGATCACTGTGATCCCTTTCATATTTGGGACGAGGACCACATACATAATCAGCAAAAGAATTGAATACATCTTTTCCTGACCGCACCAAGAATTGACAGGCAGCCAGCCTCATTGCTTCTTCTTCTTCGGTTTCTCCTGGTTCGACCAGGAAGTCCAAGATATCTTTTGGCGGCTTGGAAGTAGACGAGCTTTCGCCCATTTCCTTCTTCTGCGGAGGTGGATGTTCTTTAACACCTTCAGTAGCTTCAAGGGCGACTTCAGCCTTCTTTATGTTCTCTTCAAAAGACATTGTGGATAAAATGCGATCCTTCTATTCAAATATATGCTCTATTTATAGGCATATGATTACAAGGATCGAAGGGACGTATTCTTTCCCGATATTCAGTTCATCCATTCATTTCTCACATTCATTCGACGTTTCACATGTTCATTAATACTTGACGGTTCGTCCGTTCATTTATTACATTCACTCGACAGTTCATCTGTTCATCGTTTCTTAACGGTTCATCCGTTCATAATCTTCTATCAGTTCATTAAGTGGGGATTCGTTATTTATTATGTTTTCATAACCTCTGAATCAATTCCGAATCTGCTTACTCATTTGTCATGTTTTGACCTCTGCATAGAAATCAATCTATTTTCTTTCGAGTTCCTATATATTATCATGTCCATAATACCTCTGATAATATCATATACTCTAAAAACAGAAAAGATGATTTTATTATCTATCATGTCCACAATTCATCCACAAATACAAATCATTGAAGCATAGAAGAAGTGTCATTTCCATTCCCATTTCACCACAAAAAGTCTATTACATTTTCTTAGACTTTCCTACAAATCATAATGGAAATCTATTACAAATCTTGGATTTTTATTCTATGTACAACTGAGATCTATTTCTTCTTGGATCTTCTCTGGCAATCTCGTTGTTTGTGGCAATTCCTGGGTGTCCAGCAGGAATCAAACTCTGGTCTTATCTCTCAGACGAGAGGAGAACCACAGAGTAGGGCAACACGAAAACGTGTTGCTGCCAATACAACTGGTGGATGGGGGTAACCTCTCAAGGAAGACATGAATGTATCCAAACCTTGGGATACAATTCCTGGTTCTGCCTTGAAAGGAACTTTACTACCCGATTTCTCGGTAGTAGAGTTAACTCCACCATCCAACTCTCGTGTATAAAGGCTCTTCCTACCATCTAAGGAAGACCCTTCTATCTCACGAAGAGTTCTGAGTTGTCTGATTTACGCATCAAAAGCGTATGAGCTTCCTGATGTGGGTGTCAGAAAAACATTGTCCACAGCATCCACATCACCAATGCCAGTTCTGAAGAAGGTTTTCAGCCAAAATTCTGCAAGAAACAGTAAAGAAAAATCAGTCAACAGAAACTGGCCAAGCAAAGACAGATGCATTCTGTTCATTTCAGGAAGATGAATTTGTCCTTAGCAAACAAAAAATTCGATGCGTGTATATTGAACTTACCGCTGAGTTTGCTGCTAAGGATTGACAGATCCATATCTGGTAGCGTGCACAGAGATTTGACATCAGACAACATGGCTTTCCTATTTTCTTCTCATAGAAAATTCATTCTCAGAAGAGAGGAAGAAGAATGGGAAGATGAGTTTGCGTGGAGTTCATCCATCTATTTAAAGGGTCAAGTGCAGGTCTATTCTTGGAAAAGATCCGCATAAATAGCGCTCGTAAATTATGGAATGAGTGTCACGTGTACTTCGGGAGACCGTGCAACCTTGGAAACAGTCAAAGAGTGCTAATTAATATTCTTCATTAGGCACGCAGATCAAACACAAAAGTTGTACTTCATTCTTTAAACAGGCACTGATGGCCTTACAAAAAGATAAAAAAGTGCAACAAAAGCGTAGAAAGTTACGCCCTATTTTCCAGAGCGGCTAAGTTTGATGCCTAACTCCTCTACGCTCTTAACTCCCAGGCGATACAATAGAGTCTCGAGCATTTCACGCTTCTCCATAAGGCTCCGCCCATCAGAAGAAGACGAGCCATCCAATCCAAAGTAGCTCAAGAGATTCTTGGCTAACTGCGTGGAGTCGTCCTTGAGCTCGATGACGACAGGTTCGGGTTCTTTGCCCCCAAAAGTGGGGTCACCATGGGAACAAAAGCCCAACTTGCGTGCTTCCTCTTCGGCTGCTTCCTTTGGGGTCATATTTTCGAGAGATGAATGTCAAAGCTGAGAATCTCTTCCTGTTTATATAACAGATCTCGTCGACAGTTCATATTCTACCATAAATTGGACGCAATCAGTCTCGAAGAACGAAGAGTCATTATGACATTTAATAAGTTCATTTGGATGTTTTCAAAGAACTTCTAAGTCTTTTCGACTTCTGAAAAAATTTTGGAGCCATCTCAGCGTGACTTTAACTCATTTCATCATCTTTATTTTCAAAGTATTTTGAAAATATTTTATCATTTTTTCGAAAACTTTGAAGGGGGTTTTGTAGGCCTCAAAAATGAAGTCACGCTGAGTTGATCAGAACAAGTCACGCAGAGTGATCCGAGAAGCAGCACAAAAGATACGCTAAGTTCTGCCTGTCCATCTCCTTTAGAAATCACGCAGAGACAGCTCAGCCATACGTCAGAATCATAATAACTGACAACACAGCAGTCGAGAAACGTCTCCTCGTATGCCACGTATGCACAGAACTCGAGAGATCATCGCCGTCTTTTGCGTGATTTTCGAAATCTTCCTTAGCAAGACTCACTCTTCACCAAGTTGGCATGACTTTGGGTCTTATCTTCATTTAATACGGCTGACAATATAATCAATGTCAGAGATTTTGTGTCAGACGAAGCGTGTTAAATCAAGACAGCTGGCGGTTTGTGTGGATTCTGAACCTTCTCCTTCCTCAAGTTTGCGTGGATTTTTGAGTTATTCTTCTCAAAGCCTGCGTGAATTCTGAAGTATTCTTCTTCAAAGCTTGTGTGGATTTTGCCTTCAACGAGTCTGCGTCAACGAAACTGCATGGATTTTTGCCTTCAGCAAGACAGCGTGGATTTCATTTCAACTGGAGTACGTGGCAGCCATGCCACCGATTTCTCTCTCGCGAGCCCAGTAACTTGCACACGACCCATGCACTAATGCCATGTGTCCAACAGTTACGGGCCACGTCCAGTAACTACTCACTAACCCTGCGTGTATTTAGAGTCTGCGTGACTTTTCAAATGCACCAGTGGTGAGGTAGTTATCTTTTCAGTTACTGTTTTGACTCTATAAATAGAGTTCTTTTTTCTCATTCATTGTACAGATACATTGATATCTACTGTCAAAATTTTGAGAGCTTTTCTTCTTCGTATAGTCCAAGGGATAAAGCGATCGTCTTCTAGATCGGATTCCTACAGTTGTAATTTTCCTAGAAATACAACAAATAAAGAGAATTTCTTTATGGAAAATAGCCCTTAGCTAAGCCACCTCGCCAGATCCTCCTTCCTCGACTTCCTCGCTGTCCACACCACCACTAATGCCAGCCTCCCCGACGATCCATCACCACCACACCGCCCAAACACCTGCAGCCCCGCCTACTCTTCCGCCAGGCCGAACCTCGCCACTCCTGCTCGACCCACTCCCCCTCCTCTACCATCACCGACTCCGACCGCCCAGGACACCGAGGCAACCATCATCGTCATCATCCACCACCGTCCCCAAAACACACACCACTGCCACCAACATCGACCCACCCCCGGCCATAATCGTCGCCGTCCCCTCCAAACGCCACCGTCCCCCAGGCCACACCACCACATCCCTAGAGAAAAGAAAAAGAAAAGAGAAACAAACAAACACCACCATCACCACCCTTACCTAAATGTCGGCCCAACCATCTCTGGTTCTCCGTGCCACCATTCCTCCTTCGCTGGACCCCGCCGAGCTTCCTCCGCCTAAATTGGGATTCGCCAGCCGCATACCCCACTGTGTCGGAGCCACTTTCCACCACCGGTGTCACCCTCCTCCACGAGCCAACCCGCCGTCGCAGAACCGATCCCCACCGGAGCTCGGCGTGCGCGCCTCTTCCGCTAAGTCGGAAGCCCCGGTGAGCCCTATAACCCGTACTTTTCTCTTTCCTCCGCTCTCGTCCTCCTTCTTTTGCTCACCTCTCACATCTCCCCTCCACTCCCGACTTTCTCCATCTCTCACTTCTCTCTCCTCCTGATCTCCTGCTTCTCCTTTTGTTTTTTTTCTTTCACCACTTCTCTCTTCTTTTGTTCTTTTTACCTTCTAGTAACCCCTCTCTAGAATCCAGAGAAGGGTAGCAACTTCTTTAACTTATTTTAATAGTTATTAACATGGTTAATAATATGTTTTTAGTGTTAATATTACAGCAATTAGTTATTACTATGATTATTGTGAAACCCATATCCTGCGATTATTATTAAATAGAGTTTAGTATTATTATTATTAGCATTTTCTAAAAATTATTATTATTAATATTATTATTAAATATTTTTGAGTGAAAAGAATTTCGAAAAAAATATTAATAACAAGGATCTTTGATTTTCGGACCCAGACCCGAGTCCGAGCCCAGACCCAGGCCGAGCCCAAATCCTTTTCCTATTTTTTTCAATCATGATATTTGACTTGGTTAACTATTTATTAAATAAAAAATATATATATATAAAAAATAAATAAATTACTTTGGGCTGGTCTCGTAGGACCAACATCTACAAACACACGATTTGGTCAGCACCTCCTATTCTTCCTCCCTAACTTTCCTCTCCAACGTTCATTTTTCCCCATCACTCCTTTAATTCACCCCACTCCACTCTTTCCCTACCCATTCACAGAGAACAAAAACTCTCTTGTTACTCCAACCCACCATTCCCACCAACTCTCATCTCTCCCTCTCTGGAAACCCATTTCCCCTTCTCCACCTACCCGAGCAAACCCCCTCTTCCCGAGCGTCCGGCGACCACCCCACCGGAGCCCCGCCGTAGACGCGAGCTCCCCGAGCGCCGACGACCGCCCCGTCGCCGCCCTTGCGCGTGCGAGCCCTCTCCCGCGGGTCCGACCGCCGACTCCGGCGAACCCCCGCCGTTCTCGTCGCCAGCCGCCCCTCTGCGTCCGCGCCGACTCCAGCGAGCCCCGTCCGCGTCTTCCCCTCGACGCCGCGAGCTCCGCTGACCAGAGCGGGCCGACCCCCTTCCCGACCGCGGCCCCCTCGCGCTGTCTCCGGCGACCCGTTCCCCTCTGCGCCCCCGACCAGCGAGTCTCTGGCCACGCTTCCCGACAGCGCTGCCATTTCCAGCGACCGGCGTGCCCTGGCGCTGCCGAGTCTCCCTGTTAGTTCTGCCGTACCCTATTTCTGGAGTTCATCGACGTTGCGTCGACGACGACGCTGGTTCCAGCTATTTCGGGAACGTCGCTGTGCTGGCTTATTCTATTTCTTTCTATTTTATCATCTGAGAGCTCTAGCCGAGCAACCCGAGGTATAACCTCCTGTCCCGCTATTTTACTATTTTTGTCGATGATGAAATGGTCCCCGGTTCTCTTTGGGAATTCGGTATTAGCGACGTTGTATTTTTCCAGGACTTTCGGAAAGGTGCCGTGAGTTGTTTTGCATTCCCGGAATATTTCGGGAATAATTTTTGGTATGTTTTAGTTTCTGGAAAATTCTGGGAACGTTCTGTGACTTGTGGATTTGGAATCGGACTTCCGAAACTATTTCGGGTCGTCCCGATTATTCTGTGGATTGTTGTGGATATTTTATATATATAAAATGTGAGTTTTCCCTGGTTTGGGACTTGCAGGAATTATCGGTGCCAATTTTCTAGTTTTTGGGTTGACCAAAAACAGAGGAGATGTTGCCCGATTTTTCCGTAAATCCCGAATTGTTTTCAAAATGAATTTAAAATGATTTTCGGAATTTAAGTGATATTTATTTTTGGGTGACGACCGTACCGGTCAATGGACCCGGCTAAGTGCAAACGATACTGGCCCCGCCCGGACGTTGAGGCAATTAGCCAAAAATGAGGATCGGACCATTATCTGAGACTTGCTATTTATCATTATTTTAATATTTAATTTTGTTTACATTTAATTTCTATTTTCAGTTAGGACTAACGGCAGTTTATTCTTATTTCAATTTATGTAAATAAATTGTAATGGGCATAAGCCCAGCTGGCTGGTCTGTGACTGTAATAGCTTAGATTCCTTGTCTTTCTGGTTTTTCGTATTTTTATTATTTAGCAATTAAAATGGTTAAAAAGTATTCTTCGTATAAAATTAATTATTATTTTCTCATCCTAAAATTGACGGGTTTAATATTAAATAAAAATCACGCATTTCTCACTAAATAAGAAAAATTAGTTTTTATAATTATAAAATTACCAAGTTTTCCTAATAATCTGGCATCGACGATATTTTCCCGAAATCAAAAGTTAAATAATCGTTTTCCCTCGTATTAAATCAACGCACTAATAATCGCATTTTTCTGTGTTTAGTTAATTAAATAACTAAAACTGGACTAGGACGCAAATAGAGATTACAACTAGCATAGCTAAGTTGGTTAACCTGAATGCTGAGTCTATCTCTCGAATGTAGGAATTCGAGGACAACTCTAAACGTCCCGTCTCGGAGTCTTCTTCTCCTCCAGTCATTTCCAATTGAGGCAAGTATAGTTTGTGTTAGTTTACAGTTATTTATTTAATCGTTTTACTGCATGTCTAAACCACGACTCAAACACGAAACTCTCACCGAGAGTACTGTACTGTAACTACTGTAACTATTAGGGACTGGGGGAGTAGTGTAATGAGTATGACCACATCCAAACTACTGTAACTACTGTAACTATTGGCTTACCCCTCATACACACGGAGATAAGCTGTACCCTCCTGTAACAAACCCAAGCCGGTCATATGTCATTACCTGTTCAAATCACTGTTTTCTACTGTAACAAACATGTTTTAAAAACTGTTTAGAACTGCATGATTCTATTTCTTATTTAACTGTTTAATTAGCATGAATTGTACTTTGCTCCCTCATGACTGGAGATAACATTTTTAGGGGATGATGCTGAGCTGTGTTACAACAGCTATTACGACCCTGAGTTGTACCCCGTTGTGCTGCCAGAGTCCCCGCAGGAGGACGATGGAACTGAGGCTGATAGATAGATTTTCCATTTTCTGCATTTTGTTTATTTCAAATTCTGTACTTTTCTTTCAGAACAATTTTCATTGTATTTAAATTTCAGTTTAATAAAGTTTATTTTCGAAGTTGAAGTTGTGACAAATATAGTATTGTTGTATGGTTACCTGCTTCTGAACAGCTTACTGCCGCCGTCTCAACAACGGTGCAGGCTGGGCATGATCCGACTAGACCCAGATTATTGGGATCGGGTTGTGACATGTTTTCAGTGGTGGCCCATGCAGGTCAGAACAACAACTTAGGAAAACATACCTAGAAACAATTAGAACACTAGAACATTGATTTGTCACAACATAGGTCCGAATTATATATAAATAAATATTTTCGATTGATTATAGACTGGTAGGATACTTTGCTTATGTTTGCATCCTAAACCTTCCAGAGAATGACCATTGACAAGACCAATCCTGCTGGCGATGAGGTGTCATCTCCGGATCATACCCCATCTCCTCAACCAAGTCCAGGGTTTATTCCCTCGCGGCTGATTGACCGTCCCCATACTGCATCCAGTAAAGTTTTCACTACACTGGCGATTCCTACCTCTTCTCAAACTTGTATTTCCTTGGTGGAGTACCCATTCCTGTTGCTCCACCAGTACCAGCAAACACCTTCCAAATGGTTGCCTTATTTCAAGAAATCCTGGAGTTCCAAAAAGCTCAAGATGAAGCCCAGCAGGAACAGATGAATATCACGAGAGAAGACATGGAGAACGTCAATGATGTAGCCTTAGTTATCTCCAACCAAGTTGGAGCAGAACCTCGTCCTAGGAAGGATACCCTTGAATCTAGAGGATAATTGGGTCCCATCAAGTACTCTACTTTTCGGCAGTCTTGTCGTAAGAAGCTATGGGCTTGTAACTACTGCAAGAGGCCTGGTCATCAGGCCGTTAGTTACCGCAAGAGATTGGGACACTGTTTGGCATGTGGATCTGCTGAACATCGGGTAAAGGACTGCCCTTATCTTTCCATCAAACCAGAGCTCATATCCTAGCAACACCTGTTAGGCCACAACCTAGGGACCCTCTTCCTATCCAGCAGACCCTGCCTCTTACAATAAGGCATGATGCAGACTCGAGGTTCATAGAGGATGAAGCAGTTGGAGACTGCTCATGCAAGAGCCAGAACCATGAAGAATAGTACCTGGGACTGCTGAATAGCATTATCTATTTTTTGGAAGTTGTAACAGGATGTCCTTAGATCAATCATAAGAGTTTTTGCTGTAATTCCCCACATGAATAAAATTCTTAGTTACACCTTTATGGCAGATGTTTTTCCTGATAGTCTTCCCGGATTATCCTAGATCTAGACATAGGATTCACCATTGACCTAGTCCCCGGTTCTTTCCCTATTTCTAAAGGATGTTACAGAGTCAACCCGAAGGAGGCCAAGTAGATGAAGGACCAGATCAATGAAGGTTCTAGGATTTATCCAAGATGGAACGTCATCCTAGGGAGCGTCTGTCTTGTTAGTGCACAAGAAGGACGGGACAGTACGGATGTGCATCGACTACCGGACGCTGAACAATCAAGAACAAGTACCCTCTACCCCGGATCGATGACCTATTTGATCAAATTAAGCAGAGCCAAGGTGTTTTCGAAGTTTGACTTAAGATCTGACTACCGTCAAATCAAAGTCAGAAAGGAGGATATTTCCAAGACGATGTTCAAACACCAAGTATGGATAGTTTTCTTTGGCCATGACATTGGACTGACAAATGCTCCTGCTGTGTTCATGAATCTCATGAACAGAGTTTTTCATGAGTATTTGAATCAGTTTATCTTCTCCATAGATAACATTCTGATATATTCGAAGGCGGAAGAAGAGCATGAAGAACATCTGAGGAAAGTTATGGAAACTTTGAAGAAAAAAAAGTTTTATGGTAAGTTATCTGAACGTGGATATTCTTTGACAAGGTGGACTTTTGGCCACGTTGTCAAGAGAAGAAATTTCGATGGAAGATAGCTGATGTTGAAAAGTGGTATACCCCAAGTTCAATTCAGAAGTTTCTTGAACTTGGCTGGCTACTATCAGAAGTTCGTGAAGGATTTCGCCAAGATTGATGAGCCGATGACGAAGCTCACTTGGAAGAATGAAGAGTTCATCTGGACGAAAGATTGCCAGGCATCATTTGAGGAGCTGAAGAAGAGACTTACCACTACACCAATCCTTGCGCTACCCGCAGAAACCGGTGGTTTCTCAATTTATAGTAATGCCTCTGGAAAAGGACTGGGTTGCGTTCTTCAACAACATGGGAAAGTAATTGCTTATACATATAGGCAACTACAGACTCATGAGAAGAATTATCCCACACCTAATTTGGAACTTGCTGCATTTATCTTTGTTTTGAAGTTATACCTCTATGGAAAGGAAGTGGAAATATTTACAGACCCCAAAAGTCTGAAAAATGTTTTCACTCGAAAGGAGTTGAATAAGAGACTAAGAAGATGGCTGAAGTAGATGAAGGATTTCGACATCAACCTGCATTACCATTTAGGTAAGGCTAATGTGGTCGCTGATGCACTTAGTCGATACTGATGGCGAAATTCTTAACCAAGGACCAGCACCTGCTAGAAGACATCGAGAAGTTTGGACTGGAGATTATACTGCCTGGAAATAAAAGGAAGAAGCTGGATGCTGATTCAGTGTTGATGAAGTTGCAAATGAGCTCGTGTCTGATGGACAAAATCAAGAGGACGTAGTTTCAAAATGAAGCACTTTGCAGGCTTAGAGATCAAGTGTTGGCAGGAATACTTGAGGGTTTCTAAATTGATCAGCAGTAGAACTCTGAAGAATGGTACGAGACTTTGCGTATCGGCTGACAAACGGAGGAATGAGTTGATGAAAGAAATGCACCGTCGCAGTATTCCATATATTCAGGAGCTAATAAGATGTATCGGAATATGCCTCCATTGATTGGTGCTATGGAATGAAGAAGGACAATTCCAGGTATGGGATTAGATGTGAATTTGTCAACATAAGAAATTTAGCAAGAGAACAACAAGTTTGTTGCAGCCGTTGGACAATTCGGAGTGGAAGTAGAAGCATATAACAATGAACTTTGAGTAAGGATTGCCTTGTTCCTAAGGAGGGAAGGGCACCTATTGGATTATAGTGGACTGACTAACTAGGTCAGCACACTTTATTCCCTTCAAGGTTAGTTTATTCATCGAGAAGTTGGCAGCATTGTACGAGAGGCACCCCTACCGGATTTATGGAGTACAAACCGGCGGATAATCAAAGAAGATATTCCAGACGCTTGAAGATATGTTAGATCTTGTGTTTTGGAAATTGGAGGGTCTTAGAGATGATCATTTAAAATTGGTAGAGTTTTCTTACAACAACTACCAAGTTGGCATCGTCAATCAGAGGAGTTTGAAGAAGGAGATAGAGTCTTTTGTGAAGATTTTCTCCTACCAGAGGAACGATCAGTGTTAGCAGAGCAGGAAAGTTGGGCCAGGTACGTCAGGCCATTTGAAGTTTAAGACGAGTTGGAAGTAGCGTACCGGTTAGCTATATCAGCTAATCTTGAGAGTGTGCAACGTCTCCTACGTATCGCAGCTCAGACGTTACATTCCGGATCCAAGTCCCATATTGGATAATTCAGAGCTGAAGATTGGACTCAACCTTTCAGTGCCAGAGAAACCAGTTGCAAGCGTAATCAGAGGTGAGAAGAAGATCAGATTTTGAGCCATCACTTAAACTCCTACTTCTTATCTTTTCGTTCTAAACTTGACTGATGCTGCTAAGTCAGCCTAGTTTTGCAAGCTATCTTTTTATCAAGCTTGATCATGACAGTATTTTATTGGGTGCACCCACTAATATATTGTCTAATCAGGACCGGTGCACGACGGTCTGATCAACCTCGTGTAGTTTGGTTCGCTTTTGTATTTTTCTGCGTGGATGATATCATAAATAAAAACTTGTCCCTAAACCGTCTCATCCACGACTACCTTGGAAATTCTTATGGTTGGACCTGAGTTACGGGTGCAGTACCCGTACCTGTTTGTCTTTTCTAACCCTACCTTTAATTTCGAGGACGAAATTTTCTAAGGAGGGAAGATTGTGAAACCCATATCCTGCGATTATTATTAAATAGAGTTTAGTATTATTATTATTAGCATTTTCTAAAAATTATTATTATTAATATTATTATTAAATATTTTTGAGTGAAAAGAATTTCGAAAAAAATATTGATAACAAGGATCTTTGATTTTCGGACCCAGACCCGAGTCCGAGCCCAGACCCAGGCCGAGCCCAAATCCTTTTCCTATTTTTTTCAATCATGATATTTGACTTGGTTAACTATTTATTAAATAAAAAAATATATATATAAAAAAATAAATAAATCACTTTGGGCTGGTCCCGTAGGACCAGCATCTACAAACACACGATTTGGTCAGCACCTCCTATTCTTCCTCCCTAACTTTCCTCTCCAACGTTCATTTTTCCCCATCATTCCTTTAATTCACCCCACTCCACTCTTTCCCTACCCATTCACAGAGAACAAAAACTCTCTTGTTACTCCAACCCACTATTCCCACCAACTCTCATCTCTCCCTCTCTGGAAACCCATTTCCCCTTCTCCACCTACCCCGAGCAAAACCCCCTCTTCCCGAGCGTCCGGCGACCACCCCACCGGAGCCCCGCCGTAGACGCGAGCTCCCCGAGCGCCGGCGACCGCCCCGTCGCCGCCCTTGCGTGCGCGAGCCCTCTCCCGCGGGTCCGACCGCCGACTCCAGCGAACCCCCGCCGTTCTCGGCCGCCAGTCGCCCCTCTGCGTCTGCGCCGACTCCAGCGAGCCCCATCCGCGTCTTCCCCTCGACGCCGCGAGCTCCGCTGACCAGAGCGGGCCGACCCCCTTCCCGACCGCGGCAGTGCCCGACCGCGGCCCCCTCGCGCTGTCTCCGACGACCCGTTCCCCTCTGCGCCCCCGACCGGCGAGTCTCTGGCCACGCTTCCCGACAGCGCTGCCATTTCCAGCGACCGGCGTACCCTGGCGCTGCCGAGTCTCCCTGTTAGTTCTGCCGTACCCTATTTCTGGAGTTCATCGACGTTGCGTCGACGACGACGCTGGTTCCAGCTATTTCGGGAACGTCGCTGTGCTGGCTTATTCTATTTCTTTCTATTTTATCATCTGAGAGCTCTAGCCGAGCAACCCGAGGTATAACCTCCTGTCCCGCTATTTTACTATTTTTGTCGATGATGAAATGGTCCCCGGTTCTCTTTGGGAATTCGGTATTAGCGACGTCATATTTTTCCAGGACTTTTGGAAAGGTCCCGTGAGTTGTTTTGCATTCCCGGAATATTTCGGGAATAATTTTTGGTATGTTTTAGTTTCTGGAAAATTCCGGGAACGTTCTGTGACTTGTGGATTTGGAATCGGACTTCCGAAACTATTTCGGGTCGTCCCGATTATTCTGTGGATTGTTGTGGATATTATATATATATAAAATGTGGGTTTTCCCTGGTTTGGGACTTGCAGGAATTATCGGCGCCAATTTTCTAGTTTTTGGGTTGACCAAAAACAGAGGAGATGTTGTCCGATTTTTCCGTAAATCCCAAATTGTTTTCAAAATGAATTTAAAATGATTTTCGGAATTTAAGTGATATTTATTTTTGGGTGACGACCGTACCGGTCAATGGACCCGGCTAAGTGCAAACGATACCGGCCCCGCCCGGATGTTGAGGATCGAACCATTATCTGAGACTTGCTATTTATCATTATTTTAATATTTAATTTTGTTTACATTTAATTTCTATTTTCAGTTAGGACTAACGACAGTTTATTCTTATTTCAATTTATGTAAATAAATTATAATGGGCATAAGCCCAGCTGGCTGGACTGTGACTGTAATAGCTTAGATTCCTTGTCTTTCTGGTTTTTCGTGTTTTTATTATTTAGCGATTAAAATGGTTAAAAAGTATTCTTCGTATAAAATTAAATATTATTTTCTCATCCTAAAATTGACGGGTTTAATATTAAATAAAAATCACGCATTTCTCGCTAAATAAGAAAAATTAGTTTTTATAATTATAAAATTACCAAGTTTTCCTAATAATCTGGCATCGACGATATTTTCCCGAAATCAAAAGTTAAATAATCGTTTTCCCTCGTATTAAATCAACGCACTAATAATCACATTTTTCTGTGTTTAGTTAATTAAATAACTAAAACTGGACTAGGACGCAAATAGAGATTACAACTAGCATAGCTAAGTTGGTTAACCTGAATGCTGAGTCTATCTCTCGAATGTAGGAATTCGAGGACAACTCTAAACGTCCCGTCTCGGAGTCTTCTTCCCCTCCAGTCATTTTCAATTGAGGCAAGTATAGTTTGTGTTAGTTTACAGTTATTTATTTAATCGTTTTACTGCATGTCTAAACCACGACTCAAACACGAAACTCTCACCAAGAGTACTGTACTGTAACTACTGTAACTATTGGGGACTGGGAGAGTAGTGTAATGAGTATGACCACATCCAAACTACTGTAACTACTGTAACTATTGGCTTACCCCTCATATACACGGGGATAAGCTGTACCCTCCTGTAACAAACCCAAGCCGGTCATATGTCATTACCTGTTCAAATCACTATTTTCTACTGTAACAAACCTGTTTTAAAAACTGTTTAGAACTGCATGATTCTATTTCTTATTTAACTGTTTAATTAGCATGAATTGTACTTTGTTCCCTCATGACTGGAGATAACATTTTTAGGGGATGATGCTGAGCTGTGTTACAACAGCTATTACGACCCTGAGTTGTACCCCGTTGTGCTGCCAGAGTCCCCGCAGGAGGACGATGGAACTGAGGCTGATAGATAGATTTTCCATTTTCTGTATTTTGTTTATTTCAAATTCTGTACTTTTCTTTCAGAACAATTTTCATTGTATTTAAATTTCAGTTTAATAAAGTTTATTTCCGAAGTTGAAGTTGTGACAAATATAGTGTTGTTGTATGGTTACCTGCTACTGAACAGCTTACTGCCGCCGTCTCAACAACGGTGCAGGCTGGGCATGATCCGACTATACCCAGATTATTGGGATCGGATCGTGACAATTATCATATTATTATTGTTGTTGTAGTGGTAAAGTTTTTATTTTTATTTTTTTGTTAATATTATCGTTATTATAAAGATTTATAACTATTTTCAAAGGTAGTTTACCAAAAATTGTACTTTGACAAAATTTAATTTATAGCCCTAAATTAACTATTTTTTTTAGATTTTATATTTTCTAAAATATTTTTGATCAATAAAAAGTAGTCATCAAATTATACTATGAATTTTTAGTCTATTATTTTTGGCTACTAAAAATATATAGTTTCCTGCTAAAATTTTATTTTGACAAATTTAGGGTTTTAGTCTAAAAACTATTTTGATTTTCAAGTATGTATTTATCTAAATTATTTTGGTAATAAAATATAGTTTTCAAAGTTTATAAATACTTTTCTAAAATCGTATATATAATTATTTGATCCAATACCTTCGATTCTCATCCTACCCACGACTAATCACATAATTCCTATTCTCTTGCAAATTTTGGGCTACTTTATATCATCCCTAACTAATTGAACTATTATGGACCCGATGGAATAGTCTGTGCCATCACCGGAGGCCATCTTGCATAGTTATTACACCAAAGTCGCAGTTCGGGCCACCTTGATCATTGTATTACACCAGACGTCCTACTAGGCAAGACACCTTGTCATTTGCTATTTATTTATTTAGCTCATATTTTATGCATTATTCATTATTTTCTTTATGCAAAATAAACTGTGATACATGGTATAACCTGTTAGAACTTACTGTTCATTTATATTTCCTGCTATGTATTAGTTTTCTTACACATTAAACCTAGATTTAAGGGACCACCTTGTGTGTTGCATTCATTGGCCTTGACACGTTGTACCACGAAGTTGTGTGTCGCATGTAGAATACGGACGTACGTGATTGGCTGGCCACCAGTACGTACAAGCCGTGCGATAGGAATAACCGCTAGTAGAGGTTGCATGCTAGTTTGAATTAGCGGTTATAGAGGTTTCTGTTGTGGATACAATATAGTAGGCATTGGGCGGGGAGGACAATTCCTTAGCGTATGGGCTTCGATGTACTTTCCCTTGTGACCCGAAAGCTCCGCTGGAGATACGGGTTGATGACCCATGATTACTGACGGCCACTGACGTTCTACGGAACGTTATGCTCTTATTGATTGGGCCTCTGGTGCCCCAAGGGGGACTACGCCGATCTCATTTAGCCAGGGCCCATGCGTAGGAAGGATTGTTTTTAACTATATTTCACTTAGAATGGTTAGGCACCTTTATCCGTTAGGTACAAATACTTTTGGTTTGGGTACTTGTATCTGACCGTAGCTTGGAACAATAATTTTTTGCGGATTAGTTTGTCACATCTTGTCCTTGTTTGGTTGTAGGTGTGGCTTACTACTCCGATGAGAAGGTATTGAACCTTGTTGGGGTCCAGATACCATATTGGATTTATAGCATGGAAAGATACGTCACCGTGAATTAGTTTACCATCTCCTGTCCTTGTTTGGTTGGGGGGATGGTAAGCTAGTTCAATAGGTGTGTATTGGACCATGTTATAATTCAATTGACTTATTTATTTGACCAATATTTATTCAGTTTATATGGCATGATATTATATGTCTTGTTACGTTCCTCTGAGGACCTGGTTATCTCTCCAGGTGTGTGCTCTTGTCTTTCGCAGGTATTCTAGCTCTAGCCGTGGTCCTCTCTATTTCTTCGAGGATGATTGCACCGCCAAACTCATTTTATTTTTTCATGTATTTTTTCCTTACTTGTTGGTAGTGGATTTGTCCACACCCAACACATTGTATCAAGACAATTCATTATCATTATATGATATCTTTTATTTATTTATTTTGTGTGGATGAGATTAGTCATGGTTCTACTATATTTACAGCTTACGTATATTTATTATACGGCTGGCATGTCTACGTTCCTAGTCCTACATATTTTGGGACTGGGGCGTTACAAAACGCGCTATTCGTGAAAACATACTCGATCCGAATTTGACTTGGATTCATAAAAGTTGATTCGTTGTCGCGTCGATTGCTCGTCTTCGAAGAGTCGTTAGTCAAAGAAGATTGTTTGAGTGTTCCTCCAAGCAGGATATTGGATCCTTCGGCGAAGACGTCAGCAAGAATCTATTAGAGTGAATAGAAGAAAGCTCACTTAACTCATAGGTTTCTCACCAAAGTTTAATCGTAGATTTTATTCATTTATTTTGTGTTTCTTCTACAAGTTTTTGGGCATATTTATAACCATGCACTCATCCAAAAGTAACACAAAATAATTCTAAGGAAGATAATTTTCCTATCTAAACTAACCTCCCAACAAATAACAATAAATATAAAAGAATCTAAACTCCTCAATTAAAATAACGTCCAAACTAACCTAAAAAAACAAACAAATAATACTAAAGATAAATGAATCTGAACTCCTAAACAAAAATATATTTTTAGATTTTTCAAGCTAGCTAGTCCAAAACTCGAGCTCCTCTATGTCTCGTGCCGCGTCTTAGTCGAGTCTGGTCCCTATCAATCATGATTTTAACTAATCAATCCTAAGAACAATACTAAACAACATCATTTTATTTGGGTTCTAGCTCATAGGATTTATTTGGTGAATTATGGCCTAAAACATGATATGCAGTCATATTAAATTCACATAAAATTGAAAATACAACATATAGTCATGAAATTTTGTTTGTATAATCTTACATACTTATATGATTGCTTACAAAATTTCATCAAAAAATAGAGTTTTGAAGTTCAAGTTGAGTCCTAAATTGGCCTATTTTTTGTGATGATTTCAACAGTAAAAAGTAGTCAATCGATAAATCATACTCTATAGTCTTTAAATCCACTTAAACCTCTACTTTCAGTATGTGTAGCTTCAGTATGTGTAGCTCTAGGTCTTAGGTTTCATACAAAATTGGTAGAGAAGCAAAATCTATTTGGATCTATGAGTTATTAAGATTTTGCCCCAAGGTGTTTCAGGTTAGTTCGCAGTTTAGAACACAGACTTTTAGGCCTGCTAAAATTTCCCCAAAATTCTCGAAAAAATAGTTTTTAGGTACTAGATAGGTTAGGGAACATACCTGTAAAATTCCAGGGCAAACTAAACTCGGATGCTAGCTGAAACCCTAGGTTGAAGACGAAATTCTCCTAGGTTTTCTTTGCATACCCTCTCCTCAAATATCTTATAAACAAAAACCCTAACTCTAATTTATCATATAGAGGGGGAAAATACCTAATTTGGACGACTTATATTAGTTTCTGATATGATCTAAAGGATTAGAACATATGGGGAATATGGATAGGGGCATCGACATGTGGACCACACCACCCTCTCCTTATCTCACTGTCTAGTAGGCCTGGGTCAGGGTGCGATCATACTAGTGAGTGTGGGTGCCCGATGGCACGTGGGGCATGTCCTATTGGTGTTAGAAAGGATAATATGCGAGGTCCCCCTTGCATGGGTGCACCCGTGGGTGATGAGAACCCGGGTGTGGGTGGGGTTAACTTTTTTCTTTTCTGAAACTAATTTATTAAATAAGTTTATGTCTAATTATATCAAAATAATTAGAAAATAAATTCCCAATAATATAAAATTTTGAGGAAAATTTTTATTTTGAATTAATAACGCTACTATAAAAATTTAGAACTAGAATTACTTCACATGTTAATATTTAATTAAAAATAGTTTTTAATGAAGTTAATACCTAATAAAATCTAGACTAATTCTAAAATTCCTAAATATGTTTCTAGGCTATTCTCAGATATTTTTAAGGAGTTTAATCTCACTCTAGACATAATTTTTCCATGTTATATTTTTATTGATTTTTAATAAGGACTGTGTGGTGCGAATGCTACACACTCAACCATGCAAGACACTTCCTCCCAGTCATCTGCACCAGATCTATTGGTTTGAGCCTTAGGGATTGGTGTGCCGAGGAGGCTAGTATTAGTGGCATCAGTACAAGAGCTGATCCATGCACAACCTTAACATCAGAGGTCGTCAGTTTTAGTATGATGCACCTTTTGTAGGAGACAGTGCACGTCATAGCATATTATCGAAAGGAAAATAGATTGTTTGGTGCATCATATTATATGGTGGGGTTATGTCCATAAAGGACCCCGAGGGCCTTCAATGCCTCATCCAATGCTATCATCTACACCAGAAAGACCACAATATAGAGCCTCTATACCACCAGTACAATATGCACCATTGTGACCTCTACATACTCAGTCACAAATGTTCCAACAGCGGAGGGTCGTATCAACATCCACAAACTAAAGCCGTTAGGTAACGAGCTTAGCAACAAATAGGAGGATCACCTAAGGGGCATGGTAAATCCTTCACACTTTCAGTTGAGGAGACATTGACATAGGGTAATGTATTGGCATGTACCATTCTCGCTGACTCTCATCTAGCTATAATATTATTTGATGCTGGTCCTTCTCATTCATTCATAACTGCATGATTCATAGCATAAGTGAGATTGGAGTCACAATTCATTGCTAGTAAGGTTGAACATACTTACATGTAATAGCCTCTTGGGAGTAGATAGAGTATATACCTCATGTTGGCCGGTCGTAATATGTTGGAGGGAGTTTCTTGCAGGTTAGTAGGCGATTATGATATCATCGAAGACTTGGATTAGTTGAGTGCCCTACATACGGTGATAGATTTCCATGTGGGCAAGGTAATCTTCTATATCCTTGACGATGAGTTCTTGTGTTCTAGAGGAGAGGTAGAGTATTCAACATCTAGTTTGGTGATGGCAGTTGCAAAGGTTGTGTAGTATCCTAGGGTAGTTAGCAAGTTCTTGATGTATTTCTAGAGGAGCTTCGAGGTGTGACACTAGTTCGTTGTTCAGGTACCATAGACTGTGTCATGACCCGCACCCAGTGTAAGGGCACGAGAAGTGGGTACGTCCAACCTACGCCGCAGTGTCGGCGGTAGAACGTTGTTCTAGGTCATCATCACAACTAATACTATATGATATAATCTCCAAACGGAGGACAATCATAGGAGGATATAATCTCAATCACAAACTAGAGGTAGATAATCAGCACGGTAAAATAGATAAGAAATCCACAAAAGGGATACAACCATAAGTGAAATAAGTCAATTGTTTAACAACACAAAATCTGAATATCTAAAATAAAATACATCTCCAAGACAACAAGAAATAAGATAAACAAAACTCTAGACCTCTACTGCAAGCTCTACTAGTGTCCTCTAGGCTAGCTGTGATCCTCCAAGTTACCTGTAAAATTTTATCAACAGGTCCAATCAGGACAGACAAGCACAATACATCTCATGTAGT